>JANZLC010000200.1:6178235-6189891 GCA_026413385.1 Erythroxylum gracilipes
TCTATAAAAACAGTGTTTGCCTTTCTTCCCTATACTCTTTACTTAATTTATTTGATTGTTTCGTGTGTATTAATTCCGTGTTTTTTGTAGAACTTTACGAAAAATTTTAGACGATCTATTCAACCCCTCTTCTAGATCGTTTACAAGTTGCAGAGGACTTTAAGAGGTGCCAGGATTAGGAAGCATATTTCTAATTTTTAAAATAGGAAAATTATCAAGGCCTAAATTGAAAGTGGCATTAACATTACTAGAAATGGTTAAAGATAATTATATAATGGAGCAGGAAAAAGAAATGAATAAGAGCAAAGTACTAAGAGCTCATTTAGTTCTAAGGGGAATCAGAGATACTCAGGGGAAGGAGTAGAACCAAGGAATTGAGTGAATAAAAGAAAGAAAGAAAAGAAGGGTCATAGAACTTAAGAATAATAAATACAAGGAAGAACGGAGGTAGCTTAGTGGAGGTTCAAGACTATCAGTTCCAAGAAAGTAGCCTATAAGAAAAGATCAAGATAACCTTCAATATGTAAGCCATACAGTTGGTTTAAAGAGAAGTTAGAGCTTCCCTCTCTATAGGTTCCTTTTTCATTAACCCCTCTACTATTTCCTCTCCCCATGTTCCCTTATTTTTGTTGTTTTTACCCATTTCATACATTAAGGACAATATATGTCTTTAAATGTGGTGAAGGGATTATACATGATAGAAGGATTATATATGATCACCATACTTTTTAATTTTTTAATAAATTTCTCAAAA
Organism: Erythroxylum gracilipes; assembly: GCA_026413385.1. Classification (NCBI taxonomy): domain Eukaryota; kingdom Viridiplantae; phylum Streptophyta; class Magnoliopsida; order Malpighiales; family Erythroxylaceae; genus Erythroxylum; species Erythroxylum gracilipes. The sequence continues at coordinate 6,178,990 of JANZLC010000200.1, forward strand.
TAAATCTATTCTTGAAAGTTTGCTTTTATTTGAAAGCATACTAATGAAGATAATTCATTATGAATATGATTGTTTTTGTGACTTGAAATGTCTAGGTAACTAGTTATGATTATTGGTGAATAAATAAATTCAATTTATTCTATAAATTTAGAAAATTAATAATTGATTAGCACCATTATTTGTGTAAAATGTACATTGAGTAAATTTGACTTCTTTTAAGCCTTTATATTATCATATACAACTTTCAAAAATTAAATTTGTGAATAAATAACCATAAATAATTTCACTCGGCTTGTTTCTTACTAATAAAAAGATTGAAGTTAAAGAGTGATATTAGTAGCCATTTGAGATAGTGACCTAGTTCAGTAAATAAGAATATTCATAAAAAGGTGTTTACTATTACGTTAAAAAGCCAAGTGACTTTTTAAGCATGCTCTTAAATGCTTTTTCTTCATTTAATTTTATGTTTTGTTCTATATTAATAAGGGGCGTAAATATGTCCAAAATTTGAAGAATCTTTCTTGTGTATATCTATTTTATATATGGAATCGAAATTTGTGATCTAGGTGACCTTTGCAATTAGATGAAGTGGTGGAAATTTTTGTTTGTTACACTTAAAGTATTTAATATTTTTTCATAATTATTCTCTATTTGATTTGAAATGATGAAATTGATTTGCTTGAGGATATGAAAATGCTTAAATGTGAGAGATTTTGATGTATGTTAAATAAACATTACTTTTATATAATTTGTATAGCATTATACTTGTGTTTTAGAAGAGGATTTGATACTCTAAATGAGCCATATTTCACACCAAGTTTTATTTTAGCACCTTCAAGGAAAAGGAGCATTTTTGAAGAAGAATTGGTTTAATTTGAAGAAATTTTGGAAGAAGTGAAGAAAGACCCAATACACGAGAGGAATACGTCACCATGTTACTGGCCATATTCACCTATGTTCTATAATGTTTCTCCTATAAATCAACCATCCAAGGAATGTGGCATATTTATGCCATTTTTTTAGGGCATATTCTAACAGGGATCATTCTTTTTCTCCTTGCTCACCTTGCATGCCCTTTGTTCAAGTCATGTTCAAAAATATGCAGCATATATGTTCTCGTATTAATCCTGTGCTAGTGGTACTGATTTACATAAAAGGTGACAAAATATGGTGAAAATCAACATGGTATGTACAAAAATAAGTGTTAAGGTCATGCTGTGTATTGAAAATGAGGGTTTGAATTATTAAAAGAGGAGGTAACTAGAAAAAAGAGAAGATTTTGGCTAGAGGAGAGTTTGAAAGAAGAAAAGGGAGAAGCTATTTTATATTAACTAGAGATCAAGGACAAAATCAATCATAAAAGAAGAACAAGAAATTTAAAAGATTCATCAAGAATTCAATATTTGAGATTCTTGATGATGAATTCTTTATCTTATTCTTCTTGTTTTAATATTGTTATTTCTTGTTTATTCATGAACTAATTGTGATATAGATTTAAGTAGATAAACCCTAGGATGTAATGTTTTAAATATATCTTTTGGTTTAATAAAATATCTAGTTTTCTTAAGATTTATCCATGTTCTTATAATTGATTAATTTAAAGGAACAAAAGTGGAAGATTCAATTATTGGACTCATACATTGAGATTAAGAGATGATTTGTATAGATAGATCATAATATGGATAATGAGAATTAAGTGAGTTACAAAAAAGATAACTATATAATCTTTTGGGTTTATGGTAAACCCATCACGAGAGTTCACAATTTGAATTAATACATTCTTAAGTTGTCTTGATTAAAAAGAGATTTGAATTGATTCAATTTAAGGATAGGATTTATGTTACTTAAGGGACAATGTAATATTTAAGGAATTATTAAAAAAAGAATTGTTCATTAAATTAGGTAAAGTCAGAACATAGTGAAGTCTTAAAGGATTTCTCACTTAAATCTAGTTTGTTCTTATATTGGTTTCTTCTTGATTATTGCTTTGTTTTGGTATTTTGAATTGTTTATTTATTTTCCTTTTCACCAAATTGTATCTAATAATCTAGATAATTAAGTTTGTAAATGATTGGTAATTAGAAATTAGTCCTCGTAGGATCAACCTGTATTCGACAATGCTAGCTATAGTTATATTATGCACTTGTAGTTAAAATATACACTACCGTTACCCCATCATGGTAAGCATTAGTTCGGTTAGCCAATTATGTAATGACAATAGTTTCTTTCAAAGGTTCTAGATTTAAACAACCATAAATAGAATGAGATATAACTTTAATGGATGCTTCTTAATCCAAAATTGCTCGCTTAATTTTTAACAATATTGCAAGGAATAGTAAGCATACCTAGATCCTTACATTTCACTAGAATTTTCCTTTAAAAGACTACATAAACATTTTCAACCATTGTGATCTTCTTATAACCTCTCAATTTTAGCTTGTTGGTGCATAAATCTTTGAGCAACTTCACATACCTTAAAATTTTCTTTTACGTTAGGCAAAGGTATGTTAACGTCAAGTTTGCAAAAATGTTAACTATCTCCTTTTCCTTTTCTTCCTTCTTTGATTTTGCTTACTTGCTAGGAAAATGTGGAAGGTTACTCTTAACCTTAATTGAATGTTCATAATTTATCTTTGAACCTAATTTAATGTTCCCTTCTTTCTCAAGTTACTTTTCAATCTCCTCCTTATTGTAACCATAGGAATGGCCCTATTAGGTACCATTCCTCAAGGTTATTGTAGTCACATTCTTACGGTACACTTCCGTTGAGATGGTAATCTCCCTATACTCTGAGTCTCTAAGAGATTAATATTAATTGTTGTTTGGTTCATATGATTCTTCAAATTTTGAATGATAAATCTTGGCTCATGTTAGAATTACTTAGTCACTTATTATAATTGTTTCACCTCTTATTGAAATTACAAGATGTTACTAGCAAGAGAATTAACAATATTCTCTAAAGACATACCTAAGTTAGAGAAACATTGTGGCATGGCTTGGAATTGTTGTTGGGGACCCTATTGCTTATTCCATCCTTAGATAAGGATAGGATGATCCCTATAACCTGGGTTATAGATGTTAGAGAAAGGATCATATAGCTAATGATGTGGAGGCATATTCCTAATAATGTTCACATTCTTGGTTCTTCCATTTTACAACATTAGGCATATGTCTATTGGATGACCTATATTTGAACACAGACCGCAAGCCTTTGCTTATTACACATTCCCTACAACCAATTATCTAGTAAAAGAACTAAGTTTAGATAATTTTTTCTTGATAGAAGAAATATTTTCCTTATTCACCCTTCGAATGGGCATATTATATCTAGAACTAAACTATTAAAAGTTTCTCACCATATTAATATTTAAATTTATTTTGGCCTTGGATGACTTATCAACTAATTCACTACTATTAAAACATCAATCATGCTCCTATCTATCAGCAAAAGACCCTCATAGAAATGTTGGATTATGATTGATCACTTATTTGTTAGTGAGGGCAGTGAGCACAAAATTTCTTTAAGTGTTTGCAATACCTATAAAGTGACTCACTTTGATGTTGCCTCACACTACTAATCATCTTTCTTATATTAGTAGTTCTTAAGGCAAGAAATAACTTCTCTAAAATAAGCTCTTCATCTAGTTCTATGTACCAACAGTTCCTGAGGGTAAATAAAAAAAGTCAATCTTTGTATGAATCTTTTAATAAGAATGGAAGAGATGACATCTTCATTTGCTTATGTTACTCCCAAAGGTTTCATGATTAAACAACGTATATCAAACTCTTTAAGGGGGTTATGTATATACTCACTTGTAAGACTATAAAAAGAAGGCAACAAATGAATTAGTCTGGATTTAAGTTCAAAATTAGTATTTTTTGTTAAATTAGAGAAAGAAATGCAAAGAGGTTATTTGTTCAAATTTGGAGTATCCAAATCTTTTAGAGTTATACTATTAGCCATGACATACTCCTCAATCTCTAAATCACTAAAAGCTAACTCAGGATGGAAAGCTAATTCAACTTAAATTCTTCTAGCTTCACTTTTTAACATGTGCTAAGTTCTTTTGAAAAGTCAAATTGTAATACACTTCGGTTCAAGGAATTGATCTCGGTTAGAGAATTGATCATAGGTATAAATAAGCAAGAAATAAATAATAAATCATGAAAAATGAAATAAAATTAAAAAAAAATCTACACCTAACAGTGAAAACTACCTAAAAATTATAGAAAACAATTGAATTTTCCTTCAATGGGTGGGGCTAGGAATCCTATAGAATAAATAGTCTTGTTCAAAACATTGATTAGCTTCAAAAAATGGTGTTCCATAGATCAAATTCCACCGAAAATGAAAATTCTTATAAAAATAAAGAATAGTTTTTCCACGAAACAAAAAGCTAATCAAAGTAGCTAACTAACATGAAAAATATGAGATTAATCAACACTAGTCCCCAATAACAATGCCAAATTTGATGCATGTTGAGTGCATAAAATAATTTCCTCAAGTACTAATAATGGTTTGTAGTAGTGGTGCATAAGGGTCAAATTCATAGGAAATGCTTATTAATCTATGCTAAACTTGCTAATAACTAAGTACATTGGCAGATTGTACAAATTAAACTAATCTAAACTAACAAAATGAAGACAATAGAATCAAGAAAATTATGATTAGAAAATAATAAAATTATTAAGCTCAGCTCTTAGTTTAGATTCCACATTCATTCGAATAACGTAATAAATTATATCATTATCTTTCTCTTTCTAAATTACTAACTATAGGCAACAATAAGCTCTGTTAACTCCAATTTTCTTTTAGATCATATCTAACACACACAAGCTATTTAATTAGATCTAACTATTGGAAAACCTATAATAAACTCTTTGGATTTAGTGCAATAACAACATTAAGAACTAGGAAAATAGGTTCATTTACATAACAATCACACAAGCTTGAATTGTTTAACTTAGGTTGTGTTACCCTTAATGATGCACAACCACCAGTTCACTACTTATGAATTAGGAACCATAACAATTATGGATTGAAGCCCTAATTCTAGCAATAAATTTTCATGTGAATGATCTAGTAGGACTAAACTAAATCAAACAAATACAAATTATAAACATTAGTCTCAAAATAATATAATCAATTCCATAGAAGAATAAAGAATAATGTTATTGTAATTTATTAATATATAAATGAGGTTTTAGGCTCAAACATCCCATTGAACTGGAAGAAATAGATCAATCCTTGTATAGTTCTTAAACACACACGTCCAAAACAAAGGCAAAAAGTGAAAATATGATTGTGTGTTTCCCCTTTAATAAGAAAACAAGGATTTAAATTTCTTAGGGTTTTAATAAGAAATTAAGAAAAATAGAAGTCATAAAATAATCCTACCAAAATCTAATAAACTAGGGAAATAAATAAAATAAAATAAGACTCCTAAATAAGATATACAAGTGATTATTTGGCTACATGTTTAGTGCCTTGTGTTCCAGACGCATCCAAAATAAATCTTAGGCTAAAAGCCCAAATTAGGTCTTAACCTTTTTGAGTTTGATTAGTTTGAGACTTAAACTTGTAACTTGCTCATAGAAGGTCTAAAATTTCACGAGTTTGCTCAATTTAAGACTTTTTTGGATGAAAATTAAGGCATGTTTTATACGCGTCATTACATGCAGGCTAGTTAGTCTAATTTCTTCTACTGTCCTAAACTAGCCTTGTTCTAATTTCTTCCAGTCAATTTGTTCTTTACCTTTCAAAAAAAGGAAAAAACACTCTTTAGGCCAACAAATTTTAACTCTAACAGTAAAAAAGTTAAAACAAAAGGCTTAATATATAAAAAATAAAAGAACACTTTATATTATATTAAAGGCAATTATTAAGTTGATTTATTTTTAAAAATCAAAAGAATTATCTAATACCATTAAAATGTATAAGATTGTAATATTAAATAAAAACAATTTAAGGTTTAATATTCTTTAAAAAAGAATGGGTTTAGCATCATTACCAAAAAGATTTAAGTAAATAAGAATGCCATACTTAAAATTTTTAATTTTCATTAAAGAAAGAATGTTTAATAATAGAAGAAAAAGAAAGAAATTAAATAAATTGTTTGACAGGTGGTATGCTCTTGGAAAACAATACCCATTACACTTCTGCAAAATAACTTATTTTAGAAAAACAAAATAAAATATAAATTAATAATACCAAAAAAAGAATAAAGTAAACTTAATAATATTGGTTTGGTTTGGTTTGAGTTAGAGTTAGAGTAAAACCAAAAACTGAACTAAATATTCAATTTTTTTATTTAAAAAACCAACGTATTTTTTTATTCTACAAAAACTATCAATTTCATTTCTTCTAATTATACGTCGGGTGAACAGGATAGGTAATTTTTTCTCACCTCTAGACTTGATTATTGCACCACCAAGAGAATCTTCCAAGCGCTTGAAATAAATATATAAGCATTTATTTGACACTATGTTAGATCTATGAGGAAGTATAGAAAAATGTATATACCTTTAACTCTTCTCATTTTCAACCATAATATGAGTCCTGAAAACACAATTCCAAAGATGAAAATGTATACATAAATGCAAACAACCTTTCATGATATATATATACATATAGATATATAAGTAACAACTCACCATACTGAAAATGTAAATATGCTAAAAGTGGAAAGAAGATGAATAACATGCCATGCCTAATAGAAAAAAAAAAGAATCCAACACAGAAAATTCCAACAAACAAATTACTATTTATTATAATAATGTTGTAGTCTAATGTTAACTAAAATGCATTAGGCATGGCATGTCATTCATTTTCTTTCCACTTTTAGCATATTTACATTTTCAGTATGGTGAGTTGTTACTTATACATGCCATGCCTACTAGAAAAAAATAAGAATCTAATATAGAAAATTCTAGCAAACAAATTACTATTTGTCAAAATAATGTTGTAGTCTAATGTTAACTAAAATGAGCATTATGTGCTAGAAAATAATAGATATTATAAAGGAGAAAAAGAAGGTGAAGAGTTGAAGGTAGATGAAATAGAAGCATAAATAAACAAAATGACAGATGCTTACGATAATATGCTAATGACAATGCCAATAGCAGCATTGTTGTAGCAAATATATCCACGTACACCTACATGTGAATGCAAATTCAATAAGCCGCCAATAGTTTTACATTACTATTCATCTCAACGTTATTCACCTAAAAATGCTAATTATGGTGAGTGACTGCTTCCAAAATCCCCATTCTTAGGTCATGCGTATAAGCCGTTTAGGTTATGTAGGGGCATCAGCTGTAAGATTTATATGAAGAGATTTCGTCTCTTTTTTTCATGTAAATGGCTTTGCAGATGAGGGTGCACTACCCCGCAACCTAGAACTTTCAGGGTTTTACTCCAATTGACCTACCTAGAGGAATCAAACTCCATTGATAAGGAAGGGGCACTCACCTCCTTATCAACTAGTCTATTTGTTTTTCCTTTCATCCATCTATCCATTTTAAACCACAATCCTAGTAGTAGATTTAGGACATTCTTTTATATTCTATTTGTTAGTCCATGTGTCAGTTATAACGTCTGTTGTCCATGTAGATCATGTTTTCTCTTAACATAGACTAGTTATCTCCTTGAAATGTGTACCTAATAGAGTGTTTTAAGAGCAATGAAGCGGGAGGGGAGAAGTTATTCATCAAGAATCTGGTTTTTTCATATTGTAGATTTCTCTTTGACGAGCCGTTAACTAGTCCTTTTTAAACTTAGGTGGAAAAGAAAGAAAGCCAAGCAAACTCAAATCCATTCTTAATCCCACCATAAATAATTGGACGTAGTAGTGTAGCATAGAACCTAGTAGGAATTTATATACACCAGAAAGCATGTTGAACTATTGCACTATCTAGAATAACTTTATAGGAACCTTGGTCATAGATTCTTCTAGCCATGTATTCATTTTTGAGATTATGACTAAGAAACTAAATAAATAACAGAAGTTCTCTGAGCTTTTTTTTCACTAAAGAAACTTATCAACACAAAAATATGAAAAATGATGATTAACAATAGCTCTTTTCTCAGCAAGTAACATAGAGAAAGGATGAATTACTTGCATTGTAAATGATCAAAAGATTTGTTTTAATTGAAGCTTTGACTAAATATAAGTATAGAGAAGAAATCTTGTGTTTAGAGAAGTTATTCTTTATCCATGCAAGAAATTAGACTAACTAACCTGCATGTACCTGCGTGTGTAAAACACATCATAGTTTTTATCCAAAAAAAGTCTTAAATTAAGTAGACTCATGAAATTTTAAACCTTTTATAAGCAAATTACAAGTTTAAGTATCAAACTGATCAAATTAAAAAAAAGTTAAGCCTTAATTTGCGCTTTTAGCCAACAAAAGAAAGTCCCCAAAGTTTGGCTTCTATCCTAAGACATGTAATATAACTGGACAATGGGGAGAATCTAATCCAGTGCTTTGGTTCTATCTCATTTTACAGTTCACTTACCGTCCTTTTCGTGGTTTCTTCTTTTATTCTAACCATAACTTCTCGTAGAACGAAGAGTATTGCACGTGCAGTAAGGCCACACACAAGTAAAAGGAAGGTCACACGTGGGAGTCCACGCAATTGGCATAGCCAAGTGATTAGAATAGCTTTAATATATTATCTGCAATGTGGTTATGAAATTAATTCCTGTTAAGGATTTCTAACTTAACTTATCAAATGGTTTGCCTAAGGCATGTAATCTACTCTCCAGTATTCATTAAAGATTGTAAATTTTCCTACTATGAAATAAAATGTGGGTAGGAGTCAACCTTGTGGATGACTAATTCATCAGTTCGAATAAAAACAGAAATTTGGAAGATTGATCCAGGCAGGCGGGAGACTAGATGTTGACGTCTATGTATCACAGCTCTCTTAGAAGTTTCGACCTTTGCAGAATAGGTCGTAACGCACTTAGAGTTTCGACAGGTTCAACGTAGGACAGCAACACTTTGGTTGTAACGTGATTACTGATTTAACTTTCAAAATTATCTCTCAGTTTCTCAACTTTAGGCTTAATATTCACCGATAAGAAATTGTTCTGCAGAAGAAAATAAATTGCTTGCTATGCTCACACTCAGCAAGATTTTAGATTACCAACTTGGCGTGACTTTATTAGAAAAATAGAAGCTAAAACGTAGTATCATCAATTCACCATAGATGTGAAAAAGGAAAGAAAAGAGTAATTGCTCACCCGTTGTGCCTCGTTTAGAACAGGCAAGTCAGGGCAGCAACCCGCGTAATTTAGAAGACAAAAAGGCCAGAAAAGAAACCAAAAAGATATGGTTCAATTAAGGAGATCGTTGATAAGAAGACGTAATCTCGGTGTGATTTTGATACTCTTGTGTGGATTTCGATTATTGCAAAAGTAAGGAGGACAACTCACTTTTTTGCACCTTGAGAGAATTCGGATAACATGCGATAAAATCTATGAAGTAATTTTATTTGAATGTCCTATAGATCCCTCCTACTGTTTTAACATGTTGACACTTTGGATTGAAATAAAAGAAAGCGAGTCAACTTCATTTTATTACCAATGTTCATCGACAGCTTTGAATATCTTACACGATCACATCATTAATTTTCTTAGACTCCCATATGTTTCCAACCAAGGTAGTATACTTCCCAAGTTTTTAAGCTCTGTCGAAATCCCATCTATACATTGGCATAATTAATCCCTGAATAATCACCATATTTAATGGTTTAAGAAGCAATAACATATATAGAAAGCTACCATAATAGCCTATTAACTGAAGGCTTAAGAGCCTGTGGAGCACACAGGTGGATACGGCTTGAAGATGGTGCAGCCGGGCGCTTCTTATTTGTTATCTTTCGTTGTTGTTCTAGGCTTTGTATTGAAGGTGGCAGTGTTGTGCAATGGAGGCACAACCAGCAGTTATATTAGGAAAGTGGGGAAAACTGTGGATATGCCACTTGATAGTGATGTTTTCAGGGTCCCTTCTGGCTACAATGCTCCTCAACAGGTGTGTATATATGTCTCTTTTCCAATATTTTCTTATTGTTAGCTCCTCTTTTAGCCTTTTTCAGTACTGAAGTTTCTGGTGTACTTGCGTACATTTCTCTGTGATTTTTGAGGATGGATCTTGTGAATTAAGATACTAACAGTAGTAAAGATTCGATCTTTTTTCAGATTCTGTGCTGATACCTCTCATTTTGGTGTTGAGAACTGTGTCTAATGTCTAGGTGTGTTTTAATGCTTACTTGGTTTATTAGCATTCGGTGCTTTTGAATTAAGGTCCATATAACACAAGGTGATCACGAAGGGAAAGCAGTGATAGTGTCATGGGTGACTCAGGACAAACCAGGTTCAAGTAAAGTGCATTACTGGAGTGAAGGTAGCAACCATAAGAAAACGGCCAAAGGCAAACATTATACCTATAAATTCTTCAATTACACTTCTGGTTATATTCATCATGCCACCGTAAAAAATCTGAAGGTAAAGTTTTAAGAAAGTTGTTGCATCTCCTGCTTTTCTGTTGTTTCTTCTTTTTAATTTGGCTTTTCGTTGATCTCTGTTGCTTTCTGATATGGACCATACTTAGGCGCTTACTTTTGGTTGATTTGGTTCATCTTTAATTTTTTTTTTAAACAGCACGACACCAAATACTACTATGAAGTTGGTATTTCTCACACTAAGCGGCAATTCTGGTTCACAACTCCTGCTGCTGTTGGCCCTGATGTCCCCTACACCTTTGGTCTTATAGGTTATTGTTAGGATTTATTTTTAATATATCCTATTTTTATTTTTGACATTTTAATTGGACATGGGAATTTCCTTAATAATTTTTGAAGATATGCCTAAATTGGTGGTTGCGTTTTGGAAGGTG
>JANZLC010000200.1:6205171-6216117 GCA_026413385.1 Erythroxylum gracilipes
TTAAAATTTATTATGAATAATTTAATTTTTCTTGATTATTTTATTTTATTTTTGTAATTAAATTAAATAAATTTAATTTAATAATTATTAATAATATAATTAAATTTAAAAATATATATTTCAAATAAAATTCGATTTAATAATAAAAATATATTTATAAATAAAAAGTTAATTTCTAAAATATTTATTTTAATAAAATAAAATAATTTGTTAATAAATATTATATAAGATATTAAAATAAATTTATTTAATTAAAAATAATTTATCTTTAAGTTTTATCTAATATTTAATTATTATCGATAGTAAAAATATGGCATTGAAAACTAAATAGAGTTTTGTTTTTCTTGTTAAATAGAGTAGAAACTATTTTTTTAAAAAAGGCAACACTTCATTTATGATATTTGTACGTGAACAAATTCATTAACCATTGAAAGGCCATAAATTCTTAAAAGAATTGAAGGCTTACATCCTCTTCAGTCTTCTTCCTCGTCTTGTCACTAAGCTCTTAAATAATTTAAATCCTACATCTCCATTGATTATGGTGGAAATGTACTAATTAATTAACTGAGATCCTATCTATATACTGATTAGGCATTATGGGTCCCAACTTACAGCCAAAATGTGGCATTGGAGTCATTAAATGAGTTTGTCATGATTGGCGCGAAATAAAGGACTGAATCGCAGTTGAAAGATCGTTGACTGCATTGACAAGGCTGGATACACTTTGACGGTTGGCTTCCATTTGAGTCTCTTGGATCTGAAGCCTACGTTGCTCAATCTCCATCACTTCTCGATGTCGTTTGTCTTTCTTCTCTTCACAGTTTCTGATTGTTCTTGCCAAGATTTTTGCACCCTTCATGATGCTTGACCCTACTTTTTTATCTCCCCTTCTTCTTTTTGTATTACCATCAAGTTTCTCGCTGGCTTCTTTCGTCCCAGACGATTCTCCTGATTCCGCAAATTAAGAAAGCATATTACTTGCATACATACATGTAAAAGTTAGAGGCACTATAATGCTCAGCAAAATGGCTATAAAACAAAAGCAGAACCTGTATATATATATATATATATATATGGCATCCTTAAGGAATGATATTGCTTTCTTACAAACTTAGCTAATCTCTGAAGTGGGATTAACAGTGTTTGCTCCATATATATTTGCGAAAGCAATTGGAGGAGTGGCACATGAGAATCCTATAAAGTTGCAGTGGGATCCTTTATATGTAGCACTTTTTGGTGGTACAAACAATTTGACTTAAAAGGTCAGGTTTTAGTAAGCATGTGGCCTATAGTCTTGCTGACAGTTTTCTTTTCTGCATTCTCTGATTGTTCATTTCATTTTGATTTGATAATATAAGATACTAATGGTTGATTCGTCATCACTGCCAACTTATGTGAACTAATAGTGGATGATATATGTCTCTTTTTCTTTATCTGACACTTCGGATGGTATGATGATGGACCACCTGGGTTAATGAGTTCATATCACCTTCTAACACACCCTTTTCTCCTTGAAGTAATCACAGATATCATTTAGCTAGTGTTCAGAACCATGGCATGCATGATTGTGCATATTCAACTTTATGATTAATCAACCTCTAAAAACATACGTTTTGGGTAGGATAGGATTAACAGTCAAAATGTTAAGAGAATAGAATGGTCAAAGTGGCTACCCTGATGATGCAAGGGTCCATGCAAATTTAGTTGTACTGTATTATTGTACAACCAAGGGTACGCTCGTAACAGAATAATATGGACAGTGGTGGCAGAGACAGGGTTTTCAAACCCTGCAAGTTTGACCAAAATCATTTAAACTTATAACCCCAAACACAAAACCAAACAAAATAGAGTTTCATGTGGGACTGACACACCAAAAATGCAATGGGAAAGAAAAAGCAAAGAAAAAGTACCTGAAACCGGGGCATCCACCTCCGTTTCCGGCAGAGCAGTAGCAGGCCGGACAGTCACCGGAGTTATTGCCGATGACACTACTTGGAACTGCTGCTCTTGTCGTTGGTGTTGTTCTTGTCGATCATGTTGCTGTTGTTGTTGGGTACTGATCAGCATTTGTGGTGTAATGTTGTGGTATTTCCTTTGGACCACTTCGTGGAGAGCCTCGTAAACCTCGAGAGACAAGTTGGACGGGAGATTATGGTCCTTACGTTGATGTCGGTCCATGTTCCAGTAGGAAGGAGTGAATGAACCGCTAGAAGTGGCATTGGCTGACCTTAACTGATAATCTCGGATTTTCTTGTAGTCTCGTAGGAGATTATCCCACTTATCATTGCATTGGTTCTGGCTTCGGAAACAACCATGTGCCCAGCAGTAGTTCTCCACCCATTTCCACCGGAGCTCCGCAGGTTTGGGTGATGAGGACGACAAAGGAAGGTTGTTAGGTTTGGAGCGGCGATCTTCGTCAAGCTTCTTGGCGGTGATTAAGAGTAGAGTTTCTTGAATTGTCCAGTTTCCTTTGCGATATTCACGGCTGTTACTGGGAGTGGTGGTGGCGGAAGAGGGGAGGAGGGGGAGGTGTGACGGTGGTGTTGACGCAGTTGGTGGCAGCAGAGGTGTTAATGGAGGTTCAGACATGGCTGTGGAGTAGAAGAGGTAAACATTAAAGAGAAGTGGAGAGGGTAAGTGATGAAGACTGAAGAGTTAGTTGTATTGTATGGTATTTAGAAACGGGAGTGAGTTGAAATTTGTCGTTTAGTTTGTCTTCCAAATGGAGGCATGAAAATGAGAAATAAATGTGGCCAACTATGATGGTCATGCATCAATGAAAATATGACATATCATACTTTTTTCATTAGCATTGGAATATAAAGTTTGTATAAAAACTTGCATGAAATATTATTTCTTAATATTTAGACAAAACTTAACGGTCTCTCGGATATTGATTTTCGTGACTCAAACGTCACAAAAAAATAACTTTACTTATTGCTCCAAGGTTCGGCCTCCAAAAATAAGCTTAGGAGTAATTTGTAGAATCACATTGAAAATGAAATTTATATCCCCGTTGATGATTGAGTATTGGCTAAGCTTAAATTAATTGTTTACTAAAACATAGTTTGAAAACAGTGACATTAAGTCTGCAAACAGTAACAAAATAATTGAATTGAAATAGTACCCCGTAAATCTGTTATGTCATGCGCCATTCCTGAAGTATGTACATCAAAAAGTTCCTATAACACGAGCTCTGGACAAAGTAAGAAGTTGAAGAAACAAAAAGCCTAGAAAGCTAGCCATAACAACCAGAATCTTGAATCTCCAAATTTCATTCCCAGGCAACAAAGATCATAGAGTTGGCTAGGCCGGACTCTTCAAAGCTCATTTTAGTCTCATAATCCAGATTCTTTGCCCCCGGGATAGCCTCGGTCAAGCGGAACTGCCTTGTCCGTGGCTCCTCTAATTGTGAATAGCAGAATGACCAAAGCAACTGCAAGACGATTAGCTAACCTTTAGTTTCACCAAGGAAACATAAAGCACCACTAATTCAATGAGAATAACTACATCAATATTGGCCCACAAACCATACCTAAGAGGGTCAAGCTTGACATCAGTTACATAGAGAAAGGGAGGGAATGTGCGGGAACAGAAGGACTTAAAATTTGTCCATTTGCTCTAACTTACAGACAGCAGAAGTTATAATGAAATAAATTCACAAATAATCTCTTTACTATAATTCGAGATGACCAAACCTAAGTTTGAATGTAATTGGTCATTCAGACCTTAGTCCATGAAAATCAAGAAACCCAGAATTCCGGATTCTTAAGTGACCTAACAGACAAGCTTCACCCAACTAATACGCCACAATCTTAAATGAGGGCTAAATCAGAGTAGCTTCGTTCAATTAGATCAGCCTAACAGCTTCCTAAAAAAGTAAAATGTAAGTTAGCATCTATGTATCTATATATAATACAGCTCAATCTTTCAGCATAAAGATTCCCTCTTTGTGTCAAGGTGGGCAAGTTCAGTAGCCAAAACCCTTGATACTCAGGTTAACCATGAAGTGTCTGACAAAAGAGTTCAAAAGGAACAATATATTTCAGGAATGCCTGACGAGCACAGGTGATTACATGCTAAATCTCCCCTTTGAAGGATAGTTTAGAAAGGTTTCAAAGGCTAAAATAAAAGGCACAGGCTTTCTTTACCTGTATTGGGTCAGATTTCAGGAAACTCCTCTGCATCCTCCTTCCATTAGGAAGCCGAACTCCAACCCGACAAAGAAGGCTCCTATCACACTTGGGTTCTTCAGGCAAAGGTGGATACCTGGGTTTCCCAGGTGAAACTGGTTTCTCCTGCACCTCAGGACTGGTCACATCTTTATCATTGGAAGGGGCTGTAGCTGACTCTTTCATGCACTCCATCGAGGCAACCAATGCTCGTTGCACTTCCTCATCTTCTTCATTAGTTTCAACTGCAGTTATTATATGTTATAAACTCAGGTTTATGTTGCAAAAAGAACAGATGCATCTAAAGAATATGGAAATTTAATTCAATTTTATGTTAAAAAAAGTGATATCAAATGACTCAGATGTCATCTAATCTCAGCATCGTAAAACACAGTGCAAATGCCATAAACCACTCTTCTAGTACCATAACAAAGAAATAAATGCCATGAACTGTAATATGACATTGTCTCATTTACTAGAAAATACATTTAATTAACAAAAGAAAAGGGGGTCGTAGTTTACCTTTGTCTTTATCTGGAGTCCACGAGCTTCCCCTTGGACGTTTGTGAGATAGGGTTTTATGATGATCCCTTGGACCACCATCCATGAATGCTACCAGATCCTACAGTCAAAAGAATGTCAAGTTCAGCAGTGCATCAACAAAACTTGGATTCAAACATTTGCATTAATTTCAAGAACTCTCTTTACAACAGCAATTACTCTAATTATTATGAAGTAAATGCATACCTCCAGGAAATTCTCAGGTTGTACCATTCCACTCCACGAACGCATCTTTTGTCCTGTAATTGGATCAATAACGAGAACAGCAGGAACAGAATCCAATTTGTAATAGGTGCAAACTTTCCTGCCCTCACTTGTATCATCGTATACCTATAAGCAATAGTAGAGCTCAGAAAATACAGCACACATGGTAACAGTAAATCTCATTCGTTGACAAAACAGGAGTTCATCATTATATTTTCCGAACAACTACGACCATAGCAAAGTTCACCATGAGTTATGACAATCTTTAGTACCCACTCACTTCGATCATAAAAGAAATATCTCTATGTGATGCAATTTTGAAGACTTCCACAGCAATGGATGTACTGTGAGATTGATATATTTCAGCATTAGAACACTTTAATGGCAATTTCTGAGACAATATACATACTGAAACTAATGCTCATTCAAGGGGGATGCTAACCTGCCAAAAAATAAAATTTGTACCGATAGTCTGAGCAACAGCTTCGTTTGCCCAAGTGTCCCGATTAAGCTTCAAAAAGCAACATTACAAAAGTAACTGTAAATTAATCATTTAGACATGATAAAAGGATTTCAAATCTGGAGTAGGGGATAAAGTAATATAAAGTTACCATATGTGAGCTAAATTCCTTTGTTGATTGCAAGTTCACAAGCAGCCATTTGTCCTGAACAGAAGCAGCACCCTTTGCCTGGATTTCAAAGCTCCAGACATTGTAAGTAGCAAGCTTAAAGCTAACGCAATAGTAATACCCACAGAAGAATTGAAAGAAATGAAAAACAGAAGCCAAATTTCCACAATCATATGTCAAACTCATTCAACTATGAACAACCATAAGAAGCGAGCAACATATAGCTAAGCAAACACAAACAGAAGACCCACATATATACTGCAGGAAGATAGAGAAGATGTAAAATGCATGAATATGTAATTGGAATATACGAAGGGGAATACCTAAATCAATAAGAAAATTACATGAACTCTACTTTATATATCTCCCTTTCTCAGGGAAGATGGGCAAATACAAGACGGCAGATATAGCTTTTGTAACAGCTTTTTCAGAAATGTAATAATTCTCCATTATGAAAACAATAACTTGAGAGAATGGAGAAAAAAAGAGGGAAAAAGTATCAGAATTGAGGATAAATTCATAAGGTTAAGTACCTGCCAAGTTAACAATCATTAAAATAATCAATCGGGAAGTTTATCCGTGTACCAACAGCCCAACCACCAGATGGTTTATTATGAAATTGTAGGTCATAACATAATCATGACAAAAATCTATGAGCAGTCTGATACTAAGAAAATAATATGATAGATTATTGATACAAAGCTCCCAAAACCCTTAAATGTCAGACCTGTCATGTTCAGGTTGCAACCTTTATATTTTTCACATGATGTGACTAACAATATAGATTATCCTGTTTTTGGATAAGGATCACAACAAATCTTTATTCTCACAAGGCATGAGAATGATCACATATACTACTATATACTAAATCTCATATTCAAATTGCATTGAAACTTTACTAAATATCATCTATATGAAAGAGAAACAATATGAGAATGGTATACACATCAATACTCTTGTCAAAAAAAGAAAAAGAACTCTTTCATTCCTCTATTTCTTACACCCCTTGCTAACTTGAGTGTCAGATTTGCAATGCCAGAGGAAGCTCTGGCGGTATGATCATTTTTCTTGCAAATCAGCATTCCTACAGGCAGCATCACAATCTGATTATTCATATTTCTTTCTTCTTCATTTTTCCATTTGGTCATAGCTAGTCACGGGGAGGGAGATGGGTAGGTGAATGATTCGATAATACTTTGTAGCCTTAAATCCAATATTGTAACTTGAAGAAATTAAAAGTTTGTAACCAAAGAAGAAATGAATGATAAAGATGATGAAAAATATTCAAATGAACATAGAATCGTGTGCCATCCGTGGAATAATGACAACCATTGAATGGAACAAAATTGGAATAACAAAACCAAAAAAGAAAAACACATCAACACTCATAAATGCGGAAAGAGAAGTAAAAAAGATTTTTTACCTTTTCAAATGAGCCCTGGAACATTAAATGAATAGGAGGGCGATATAATGAAGCAAGATTATCTCGAGGATTTTCAGATGTAGCTGCACCTCCTTGTTCAGATTCCCAAACTCCAGGACGTCTCATTTCCTCATCAAAATTACGAAATGCAACAACTGGACTGGGTTCATGTGCTGGATGCCCAACCCTTGAAGCTCTATGTTAAGCAAAAAAGGAAACAAGGTGCACATTTGATAAGGAAAAGCAGAAAAGGAATAGTATACAGAAATATAGAACAAAACAAAAAAGGAAACAAAAGGCGCGTCTTTTATCTTTTAGTTGGACACGTACTTGTAATTTTCAGTAGCTAAATTGCAAGTTATTTATAAGCAGAGATGATGAAAAATTTTAAAACAAATAAAATGCACATAACAAAATAATAAAGTATGCAAATATCAAAAAGATCAGAAATAAATTTCCCTTCATGATGAAGGGTGCCAAAAAATTTCGAAATAGGACTTTCCAAGGGTACCTGCTTGACTTCTACACTAGGACTATCAATAAATACTGTTTCTAAATACATCAAAGGACTATCTTGCATCTCAATCTACAACAGAATTCCATGCTGAAAGAAACATTTGAAAATAATAGTTGATAAACATTATACACAAACTTATGGAGGACTAATATTCAGAACACTTATCAGCATGACTTTGAGAAAAGTTGCCGTTAAACCTTTCATGGCATTATTGATTGGTTAAATTGAAGAATCAGAAACTGAAGATGGGAAGTAAACATTATGCTATTGCAGAAATCATCTAATGAAAAGTTTTCTCTCAATCCCTTTGTTTATCAATCTACTCCCTTCACCCTCCACCCTAACCTAGCACCATGGCGAGAAGCAGACAAAAATGTAATAACTTCAATGTCATTCTTATTTCAGTCTTCCATTATAGTTCCAGTAATAATCAACCACGCCAAGACAGAGATAGATAGTGATGGCAATAGAGAAACTAAGCTGCTAGTGATGGCAATAGAGAAACTAAGCTGCATGGATCAGCCACAACATACCTAGAAACTTTGGCTGTTATAATTCATCATTAGAGAAAATCATTATAAATGGATAGGTTGATAGTGCACCTGTACAACATGGCATCGTCATAAAGAGTGTCCCTTACAACAGGTAAAGGAGGTCGGACTTCCTCTCCGCCAACAGGTGCAACATTTTCATTTTCATTTTCATTTTCATTTTCAAAGTCCTTCAATCTGCTCAGTTAATATGTAAAACATGATGTTCCAAAATTGAAAACAAGAATCAAAACCATAGGATCAGGAACCAAAAAGCTAAATAAGTAACATATCCAGAACTAAAGGGCGTACCCAGCATGGGTATCCTCCCAGGGATGAGTGTTATCTCTTGGTGGAGAATGTGATGTAGGTGCAACTACCCCACCTTCATTGCCAATATAGAATAGTTGAATGGCTTCTTCCAGTTTCCAGCTAGTGGCCTATTAGAAGCATAGAAGATATATTCTTTAATCAATTTCAGATACATAGAGTCTACGAGGTACAACTATATTACTGCAGTTCAAAATGCATATGATGCTACAGAAGTGAATAAAACACCAAAATAATAGAATTAGCCAACACTACAAAACGCTGCATCCAAGTCGATTGATAACATATTAACTAAAGAAGCAATGGCAGATCAGGTAAACACCCGCTCATCCTATAGGAACATAAAAATATCAATAAATCATGAGTCATAGAAAAAGTAAAATCTTTCTCATAAAACTCAACCCCTAATCCGGAGACAGCAGCAACCTGTTCCACAACCCATCATCTATGCAAAAATCAAACACCAATGAAGTTAATTTAAAGATCGAGCATAAGATACATAAACACCAGAACTACAAACACCTATACGAAAGATCAGAACTTTATAGAAAAAAAGAAAAAGGGAAGCACCGATTTTAAAGCTGTCGCTAAATAGCAAATCCAATTAACAATCCATAGTCATAACCAAAAGAAACAGCTCTTTTGCAAGTACCTGCAAGAACTGTCTTGCAGTGTCGGCAGTTTGGCCAACGGCAATCTCGAGGAACGAAGAGACCATCCTCTGCTTATCATTGGGAGATAACATTCCTTCCATGGTTCGGTATACCCCAGAAGTCCAGAATTTAAGTCACCTTTAGCTTTCGGTGGAGGAGGCGTGAAGGAGATAAAAGGTTGCTTAGCTCGTGTTTTGTTTATATAAGGATCAACAACTCAAGAAATGGACCGTATTTATGACAAGCTTATGCTTGCAGATGTTATTTACAGATTTGTCATTGAGATTTGGTCTACAGTTTTTTTATTAAAAAAAATCAATATGGAACACATTTTTTCAATAATGTTTGAGGGCAAATTACATAAAAGAACCCCTGTGATATACTTGATTATTCATCTAAGCTCTTGTGTCTTTAATTCGTTTACCTTAGCCTCTGTGTTTTTTATTCTCATTCAAGATATCCCAATTAAGTATTTTCGGACAAATTTACCCTTAGAATCAAGAGATTAAAAAAAATATTTCAATAATCTAAGGACAAATTTGTCCGAAAAATACCCAATTGAGGTATCTTGAATGAGAATAAAAAACACAGGGGCTAAGGTGAACGAATTAAAAACACAGGGGTTAAGATGAATAATCAAGTATATCACAAGGGTTGTTTTATGTGATTTACCCAATCATTTTTGTTAAATTGGCCGGAAACTTTTAGATTACTAATAATTCGACTTGTATTTCATCAGATTCAAGAAAGTGCACCAGTTGTACAATCATCTTAATAGCTCTGGTTGTTATATCCTAAAAGCTGCTATGTTTCAGACATGCTCCTATACTAATTCAGTTGAAGATCATGTTTCAGACATGCTCCTATTTAGTTGAAGATTGGTTCAAAAGCTTGAAGATTAAAGCGAGAGAGGGTCAATATATAAAGGGATTACTGTGCTATTTAAGGGTGTAATTTTTTGAATGATCAATGATGTTAGACGTTAGGTTAGGCTTTGTGCATTTTCAACTTTTTAGCATAATTTGTTGCATTCATCTTAATTTTTAAGGCTAAGATTTATGTTCTTTTGATTAATTTGCATAATTTATTTCATTCATCTTGAAATTTAAGGCTAAGATTTATGTTCTTTTGATTAATTTGCATAATTTATTTCATTCATCTTTATTTCTTGTAATTTATTTAAAGTCCTCACGTTCCTTTGACAAATAATTCTATAGAAATGCCCATTTCAAGTTCTTTGTTTGAGTTCTTATTTAAATGCCATTGAACTCTTTTCATGAGGAACATTTTAGATTTTATTGTTTACGATTGTTTTTGATTATTCTTCATATCAACCTATTGTGTGTGCTACTATTCATGCATTATACTTAGCTAGACATTGGTCATAAGATAATGAATTCTGTTATTTAGTTGGTACATGTAATTAGTAAGAGAAATAGATGATGAATCTTCCGAATCAATAGGAATGAGTCATAGTCAAAAGTAATATGATGAATATATAGTTATCGATTGGGATATTGAAGTCTTTTGATAACTTCCTAAATCAATAATAATTCTGAAAGAAGGTTTATGGCTACCCTAATTATAAGGAAGACATACACAAATATTTCACCTGAGTAGATGAAGACTTGAGCAAGAGGGCCAAACTAATAACTTATCAATCGAATTTCATAAAAGGGTTAAAGCTTGAAAATAAGAAGTTAAAAAAGTAGATTGGTATGCGTAATGATGGTAAGTGATACAAAGGTCACCTAGGACTCGAACTTTCACCGAAGTTGATCGCTAATGTTGGACCCCAAACTTTTCTTGGAAGTAGAATTATTAAATGAAATTAAATGAGGAATTGGTGGTGATGAAGAGTGGATATTAATTTTGGTTTTTGATGATTATGAGACTTTGAGTTAAACTTGCATGTTTAAGGGAACTA
>JANZLC010000200.1:6241694-6254024 GCA_026413385.1 Erythroxylum gracilipes
CTGGCCTCTAGTGGAGCTGGAGGACCCGGCGAAATCCCTGAGCTTTGCCATGGCTGCACAACAATAGAAGCAGGTCAGAAATCGAAACCAATACTTATAAATACAGCAAACAGTTCAGCCACGAGGAGTCAACCAGAGGGGGAAGTTTCTTCTCCTAGCCCGCTAATTCGGGGCGGGGGGTCGATTAAGAATGAATCAGCCAAGGCCCCCCCCGCGATACCCCAGAATGAGGCAATCGAAATCGTATCGACCGAGCGCCTTAATGCGGTTGACCACCTCCCATTCCTCCCTACTAAGGAGCAGATTTGGGATGTCGTTCCACTGCTCGGTTAGGGGATACTTCCATGACCTGGACTCAAAGGCAGACCCTGGGGGCCTCACAAAAAAATACTTCGTCCGCCAAGCTTGGACTTTAGAAGCGGTTCCAGCAGGACGATAGCATGCATCTCTGTACTGGAGGTGAGGGACCCCGGCCCCGGCCCCGGCCCCAACGCTCGAGCTTTGGTTCATCCGCAGGAAATGATTCATAATGCCAACTGATGGTGGATACCCGAAATGATGGCACAGTAAAGCCAGACCATTGATGAACCTCCAACCGTTCGGAGGAATCTGGCTCAGCCTTAACAGGTAGTTGCAGCATATCACGTCAACGATAGGAGCATACGGAAGTTGCATACCGCCGACCGAGAAAAAGCTATCTGACACAGCAAAATAACCCCCCAGATTGCTATAAATTCGCTCGTCCTTCAAAGCCAACCTGGGCCCCCAGGACGAAGGAATATTATGCCTGATGATTGATTTGTTCAACTCTCTTTCGGTCATCGTCGATTCGTCTCTCGACAGCTCTTCAACGACTAACCCATCTTTTCAGTCACTTATCGTGACTTCCTCATTTTCCCTCATCTCCAACACCTCCATCGTTTCCACCGTTATTTCAGGTGACCCGACTAAACCCTGGGCTGCATCCAGTTCTTCATTAAAACCCGCAGGCATGTGCGAGGGAGACTGGCCAGGAGACGACGCAAAAGGGGAGGAGTTTCACGACATGATTGCAAAAAAAAAAGTTATAAGATTAAGAGAGGAAAGAGGACGTACCTAAGTTAGTGATTAAGGTTTGGGATTTGAACGGTGGTGGAAAGAAAACTCCAGTGATTGCAAGCAAAGAGATGAAGAGTAAGGCGCAGAGATTGGAGGATCGAATACGCAGAAAGTGAAGGAGTGTGTCGATTCCGAGCACTTATAATTGAGACCAACTGAACGGGCGTTCCAATTAACGTTGAACGCGTGGTGAAATCCGAGTCGAGTTTGGACACGTGGAACGATCCGAGTTGTGGCGAATTAGGGTTGTTAGATACTCGAGCGGCGCAACAGTTGGACGCAACCTTTCATTTCAAATTTTTAAAACCTGTCAGAGGACAGGTGTAGTATGTAATGATTGAATCTGGTACTTTGATTAAGCGTCGACGTTTAATTGGTTAACCCTATCTCCACATTCGATCGATCGGTCCTATCTCCACATTAGATCGATCGGTCGGTCCTATCTCCACATTTGATCGATCGGTCCTATCTCCACGTTCGATCGGTCGGCCTTATCTCGAGCTGTCGTGCACTAAGCGACGATGTCCGATCGATTGGGCCTATCATGAGCTATCATGCGGATGAGTCGCATAGTCCTTATGTACTCCTTCGACCCTTCTCCATGATCAAACTCGAGGAGTAGGGGGCTTATGGTTGGGTTGGTCATGTTAGGCTCAGTCCTAGGCCCATGCCTCGATAGCCCATTTGTAGGTGGTGACCTCCCATGCATACGTAAAGACCTAAACCTAACAATTATTCCAGGTATATAAAGTGCTACCTCATCACGAAAAATGTACGACTTTCGAAAGCCCTAGTACTCTTTATTTCTAGCCACCAAAACCTTCACAAAAAGACTAACGTGACCGTCGGAGGGGCCCACCGGGAGTTGTTTTGTAGGTATCTCTAAGCCAGAGTCAACCAATCTCATGGATCCAAGCAGCAACGTCCAGCCCCATCAAAATCTGACAGAACCACTTCCCATACCATATTGTTTTTGTTCACAAACAATGTGTATATATTTTTGACATAAATAACATAGGATTTTGATCTATAAAGAATCTTATTAAAACTATGGTCGTATTTCTATTGTTGTTTGTAACAAAAACATCACTTTCATCACAAACAATAAAATCCAAATGGTGCCAACTCCTCCTTGCTAGCTAAAGTCTCTTTTGATTAAAGATTGGGAAAAAGAGCTTTAAATGGCACTAACGTCTCCTCACCTATGTACACTTCTCTAGAAATAACATAAAAACGAACGTCACTTCCATAACCTACTACCTTCAATATAAGACCTACTTCTCCTAAATCCATAGGTATAGGGCTTTACTACAAATTAGACAAAATAAAAGAAAATTAGGGATATGTGCAATTAGAATTAGGTTTCAGGAGAAAATTTTTCAAAAAATAATTAAAAAATAAATCAATTAGTTAAAAATAAGAAATTAACATAACCATATTTGGCATACCCAGATGGTACAACTTAACAACGACGTAACATTCATTTGATGAAATGGTGACGGAGTGATCATTTTTTGGACAAATTACTCTACTTAGGAAACGTTAAAGGGTTAACTGATATCAAATATAATGGCAGGGTCATCTTAGACTTTTCGTCAAACATTAAGGAGCAAATTGAATCTTTTGCCTTAAACTTATTGAAGATAAAATTTTGTAACTATTTTTAATATGATGAAACTATTTTGAGTGGACTCTTTTAGTTTTGTAGTTTTTATTTTTTTTATTTGAAGAGATTTTATACATTAAACTTTGATTTTTTTGAGTATTAATTTTTTATTTTCATATTAATTCTTAAATTAGTGTATTATTTGACAATTATTTATATTTTCTCACAGTTTCAAACTATGGATTATTTTAATAAATCCTTTCCTAACACAATGAAATGATAAAAGCTCTGTTCTTATTTCACATTATTTATCAACTCTTTCTTTTAAGTTGAAAGTGGTCTTACTTTAATGTATTCAACCACAAAATTGGCCCATTAATTGGCCTAAAAATTTTCTAAATGAATCATATAATATTTAAAATACATACTATAATTCTTTATCTTATAAAAATTTCAATTCTAATAAAAATGTTTGTTTATCACTAGACTAATCTCTTAATATGTTTTATCACCCTTAATAATTTTCATTTGTAATAAATAGGAGTTGAGATGTCCTGAGAAAGAATGTATAGGAAGATTCCTTTTTTTGGAAAGTACTACATTTAAATGTACAAAGTAAACAGATACACAAATTTGCAATTCAGCTTACCAATGTTCCATACTTAAATTCAATTAGTTTTAAACATAATCAAATCATCCATAAGTATTCTCACTAAATAAGGTTAAGGTCTAAAGTCTAATGTAAGCTATATAAATTCACCATATCCAACGTCTCAAAATAGAAGTGCCCTTTAGACGCCAAATATGAATGTCCATATGCCAAAAATTGTTAGTTTATAGCCCACAGTCAATCGATTGGTTGTAGTTTAGTGAAAAATAATTTAAAGGCATTCTTTATCTTGTACATGTTTAGATATATATGATAAAGTCCATGAGATAATTATAAATTGTAAATGAAATTATAATTATGTGATTCATATTGCATTTATGTATTATTCCTAAATTGTTCCTATTCATTGCTCTACTAGGACTGAACATTAATAGATTGCAAAAAAAACTAGTAATGTTATGTTTTTCCTTATGAAAGAAGTAGTCGATCTCATAAATTAAATTATGAAGATACTTAAACAATCGTGTAGGTGCTTATTAAAGAATAAGTGCACTTAACTGACCTGATATGAAAAGTCCATTTGAAACATTACTTATATGTATATAAAAATTCTCATTGTAATGATTGTATAAGTGATCTTTTGACTTGAGGTCTTCAAAGTTATCTTTATAGGGATTATTATATTTTGATACTATTTATGACCTATTCTAACCATAAGTAGTTCATTCGGTATCCATTAGATGTGGAATAAACTATAAGGAGGTATTTGAGTGATCAAGATAGGATTTATCACTCTAAAATAATTAGAAAGAATGTTTTGTTATTCTTGATTAGCATGGATTCAAAAAATCCTTAGCCAAGGTAGAATGATGTTTTGTAAATAATTTACAAATGTCATTAAGAATCGATAACTAATGGCAAAGAACTAAAATGATTGGTCAATACCACTTTAGGTAGCCATGATGTGTTGCTAGACGTTAATCTTGATCTATGATTATAAATTATTTAATTAAGGAATTAAAGATAAATTAAAAAAGATTTTTAATTTATCTAATTCTAATTATGAATTAGAATTATCATTTATAATTATTGCATCATATTGGGGAATCTTATGGGTGTCACATAAAGAATAAGTTGAAGAGAGCAAAGAAATTTCAATCAAGTTGGACTTGATTATAAAGTTTGAGAATCTTTATAATTAAATATAAGATATTTAATAAACAATGATTAATATGAAATATTGGATTTCATTTGGGTATAATTATAATTATTTGTAATTCTAATTAAATTTTAATTGAAATTAGAATTAAATTACTAAAATATCCAAAACTTATTATAAATAGACTTAAGCTCTAATAGAGTTACAACTTCTTCATTAACTTTCTCTGTAAGAGTTATATAATTCTTTCAACCTGCTATGTGGATACCGTTGAAGGTCGCATACTTTTGCGATTACAATGATTAAGATAAATCGATTTTAGAAACGATTAAAGGGATACAAAAAGAAAATGATCAAATTTCAGAATAAGGTATGAATTAAGATTCATACTTTATTATGATTTATGTATTTATCATTTTATATAATTAAAATGACTTTGATTTTGGGTAAATCAAAATATGAAAAATTTTATAATTATTCTACTGCGATCAGGATCAAATCCCGTCTCAATTTTCCAACAAAAACGTAGATTAGATATTGTAATTAAATTAATTTTTGAATTAATAAAAATGTTAAATTGTTCATAAGTAGAATTATAATATGTGAAGTTACCAATATTATGCAATTTTTAAGTCATTAATAATTAAAATATTTTTATTTTATGAAAAGTTCAAATTGGGCTAAACTCTAATTTTTGAATTTAATGAACATGATCTAAAATTTGAGTCTAAGACATGTTTGGTATTGAAAAACATCACTAAATATTTTTTGCTTTAATAATAAAATAAAGTTAAAACCTAACGATATATCTTTATGGAAAACGTAATTAAAAGATTTATATAAAATGTTTCATATATAGTACATCGCAAATGTGTAACCTTCACCAAGGTATACACCCCCATAGCCATAGGGAGCCTATTAAACCACCAACCCCACTATTTCACTTGAAACTTAGAAAGGATATGTAAATGGTAAGCAAATAGGCCATATATGAGATGTAAATGCCTTTATGATATATAGCGCCGAGCTAGCCTTGACTTGTTTATATCAAATGAGGCAAAAATGGAGCTTGACCGGATCATGAAACCAGCCGAATTGTGATGAATCAAGTTTGTGGGCCTTTCATGATTGTTTTGGTTCCTCTTTAATTTACAACTGACCTGTCTGATCTTTCTCCGTCAACTCTTCTTCTTGTCCTTTATTTCCTCACGAAATCTTCTGTTTGTAAAATAGTGTTTCAGATAAAATTGACACAGATTAAAAGGGTCAGGTTATGGAGTAAACGGATCATTAAAACCTGTTTTTGGAGTCTTCTGTAAGAGTCGAAAACCCTTTTAGCAATTGCTTACGAACATATAGTGTCATAATTGAAATAAATATGTACCATTCTATTTTATTTTATATTAGCTAAAAAGCAAGAGGACATGTTCGCATACATCACGCGGAGAAAGAAGGAGAGAGACAGAGGAATGTCCATTGTCCATTAACACAAGAAAAAGTACAAGTGCCCAACAACCTCACATTGTAGAGTAATGGATGAGCAGCCCTAACCCAAGGTCTCTTGCTGGCCAAGATCACAGTCCTCTATATAATAATTGCCCACGAACGTTAGTGGAAATACTCAGGGTGCATTTTTTATTGTCCCCTTCCGTATAATTGATGCACATAATTAACCTATAAAACTAATTTAATACCCTACGTCACCACCATAGCATATATAGCTTATCCTCCTTATATTGTCATTCCCTATTTCCTCCACCAACATAAACAGAAAAAAAAAAAAAGAAGCTAGCAGACCATATATTCTTCGAGCTTCTCCATTGGAGACCCTGCAAGACATGGCTCAAGACTGTACTACTGAAGCAATCTCTTCCTCTACACCATCAATTAATTGGTGGGATCTTCACCCTGCAAGCTCTTTGTCTCCTTGGACAAACAGTAGTACGTGCAGTCCATGGCACCGGCACCCAAACCCTAGTTCCAACTCTTCTTGTGAAGATCAGGACGCTTCCATTTCTACCTCCTTCACTAATGCTTCTAATCAGTCGGGACTCTCAGTTGACGAATCCTCTCGCCAACTTGTTGACCCTGCGGCTTCCTCTGCCGAGTTTATTCCCGAGCATGCTTCCGATTGTCAGCTGTGGAGCCATGTACTCCTGTAAGTTGCATGTGGAATTTAATTCAACGTACCATGTAATGATAAACTGTAAAATCTCTCTCTCTCTCTCTCTCTCTCTATATATATATATATATATATATATATATATGAATGTGAGTTTTGAGTTGTTTCTTTCCAAAGATTATATAGTTAAATCAGACTTATATATGAACACTAGTAATTAGGTTTTCTTTTATTTTTTAACAAAGCCAGTGGACAAGTAGCTCAATCTTCTCCCTGGATGGATATTTTCAATCGATAAAGATAGAGGAGAGTTTTGTATATACTGTTCGTTGCTTTGTCTCTTCTTCACGTGACTTTAACCTGCGAAGAACTTCCTCATGTCTTTTAGTATCGAGTTTCAGGGTTAATCATTCTTTTCAGGGGTTAATCATTCTTTTAGGTCAAGGTTCATCTTTTCATGAAAGAGCTTAAGATTGTCTTTGTCTATCCTAGCTAGTTGGCAAAAGTCGAAACCTAGCTTAAAATAATGAAAACCAATAAGATATCTATCGTTTGTGAGGCCTGTACGCCAGTAACTTTCGGAGATTTCACTTCTGCGTTGAAACTTGCAGAGGGGTTGGAGGTCACGAAGACTTACGCAGCAATCAAGACGTTGGAGAAAACTTACTCGATGTGATGTCATCCAAGAGTAACATTTCCTCGGGAATATTTGAACCCGCTTATGACTACTTGAAGAAAATGGACAGTAACTGGGAATTTACGAGCTCCTCCTCATCTTTTAATACTTTAGAAAAGCACTTGAACGGGTTTAACGAGAACTTGATTGAAAACGAAAGACTCACCAGGTTGGAAGGAAACTGGTCTATTGCACCACCCGACCCAGAAGTGACTCGCCAGTACTTTGATCCACTCACATGCAACATATCACTGACTTCTTCCCTAACTCAGTTCCTGCCTCAAACTTACAGTAATTCATGTGGAATGAGAACGAGTAGAAGTTCAGGGATCTTTCCGTGTTATAATCATGATGATCCAAAAGCAGATAGCCAACATCGGGACATTGAAGTACCTGTAACTTTTCTTCCAAAATCAGTAAGCTGTAATGATTTTGGCCAGTCAGTAGTGGGAGATAATAGCAAAATTTGTTGCGATGCCCAAGATACTACAAGCACAAGTACGAGAAAATTTACTGATGTTATAAACTTCCGTAGTCGATTTACCAAACCCTTGATCGATATTCAAGTACCTAAGTCCTCCTTCAGTCCCTTGAATTGTAGAAAGCAAAGTCTTCAAGCTTCTACTGTGGTAAGTAGACCCCTCTACAAACTAGTTTCTTACCATAATTTCATGTTCTAGTTATACAATCATCATTTTTAATAATTCTCTGTCAAACATATGCGCGTTTTGTACAGACAAGGAGAAGTCAGGGAACTACAAATGAAACAAAGAAGAAAAGATCGGAAGATGCTTCAGACACTGTCCCCAAGAAACCTAAGCAAGAGACTCCTATAGTTTCATCTGTTAAGGTATGCATTTCAGATGATAGACATTTCATGTTATACGAGTAAAAGCTGGTGCATATGCTCTGGAATTAAGTGAAAACGTGTAACTTTTGTTGGTTTTCAGACGCAGGCACCAAAAGTCAAGCTTGGGGACAGAATAACTACTCTTCAACAAATTGTTTCGCCATTTGGAAAGGTAACACAAAGAATACGGTGCCCTTTTGAATTTCTCGGTATTTTATTGTTAATGGAAACTATCTTGGCCCATGCTATTATTGTCTCACTTTCAGTAATGACTTGTTTCCTTCTGCTTTCAGACTGATACAGCCTCTGTGCTCTTAGAAGCAATCCAGTACATAAAATTCCTGCAGCAGCAAGTGCAGGTGATGATTTATTCGTCATAAATGCCATCTTTTATCACATCGGCATATTGATAAGAATAGTTGTCAATGAAATTAGGTTGTAAAAGAAGAAGAGCAGTAAAGAAAAGTAGAACTCATTTAAAGCACCATTTGAAGCCATCCAAATGATAAGAAACTAAAAAGTATTTAGGGGCTTAAAGTTTGTAACAGCACGACAAATTCCAATAATTGAACAACACTCTTTGATCCAAATTTTCTCATAACTGTTTATCATCTCTTCTTTTTTCAGCTTTTGAGTAATCCAAGCATGAAGACAAGTTCACACAAGGTATGCAAAGCACATTAACTATTGACTTGTTATTCCCTAAATTACTAGGTCTAACGTCGAAAATTGAACCTTTTTTTTTTCCTTTCTTTCCCCGGTGCGGTCATATTATAGGACCCTTGGGGAGGCATGGACAGGAAAGATAAAGGAGAGGTGAAATCTGATCTCAGAAGCAGAGGTCTTTGTTTAGTTCCCATCTCATGCACACCTCAGGTCTATCATGAGAACACAGGAGCAGATTACTGGACGCCTACATATAGAGGATGCCTTTACAGATGAGAATACATATATAAGTGTACATGTGTTTAGAACTTAATTAGAGTGAGTAATGAGACTACAAGCTGAGGTCTGTTAAAAAACTTGGAATAAAAGAATGCAAAAATAAGAAATAAAATTTTCCTTTGTTTGGAAACTTGAGCTTAATTTTATCTCAATTTAATTCCTTAATTAATCCTTTCGCTTAACGTGATTAAACTCTGACAATTTAGAAATATGAGAGATTTTTTTTTCCTAAATGCAGACAAATCATTGATGCACTAGAGTATTATATCTTTTCAACGTAGGAAATAGCTTCATAGCATTAAAACTTAAGGAAAGCCAACTTGCAATCCACTCTTTGAAACCTAACAATTAATATTCAGGGGCAGAAATTTTATTTACTTCAACATTGAGGTCATGATCATCTTAATCTCCAAGATATAATGTTGGAATTTCCATATGGTGACGTCAATTGTGCAGGTTTGAAAATTTTAGCCCAAGAAACTTGTTTTCATTCCTTTCCCCTAACTATATTACCTTCTAATCATCTTCCTACATCCATTCAGGCCTGTTACGAGATAAAGTTTTAGCGTAATATCAGGAGTATAACTATAGTTGTTAGGTTGTTCTTATTGCTTAGACTCTTCTATGTTCTTATTTTATCCATTAGACTCCTATGTAATCCATCTCTTTGTTGTAACTAAACTCCTATTATTTTGTAACAAACTATAACAACTTCATGTATATAATGGAGAAATACATGATGGGATGATCATTCAAGAGATCACCCTTATTTATACTCATATTATTAAGTTGGTATCAGAGCAATATCAATCCAGTACTTACTATGGCTCAAAATTCTAAAAATACCACAGCAAATTCTACCAACATCCTATCCTTTCTTAGCAATTCATCAACCAATCTTACACTTCCAAACATCTCAATACAATTTCAACTTGACAATCATAGTTCGTGGTGACAAATTATCAAGCAAGCTCTTGAAGCCTTTGAACTTGATCACTTTCTTAATGAAGATTCAGTTCCTCCAGTTATTATCAAGGTGCCAAATAGCAATCCACCAACAACCCAGTCGAATCCAGCCTATGTAGCCTGGAAGAAGAAAGACCACCTTGTTTGGCTATGACTAAAGTCCACCATATCACCTCGTATTCTTGGCTACGTGCCCTAAGCAAATACTACTCATGAAACAAGGACTATTATTGATCAAGTTTTTCAAACTTAAGCACACTTCCTCATCATGCATGTACGATATCAGTTGCAAAACCTCACGAAGGAGTCCCTTTCCATTCTTGAATATGTCGAGAAGAAGTGACTTCTAGCTAACAACCTGTTAAAGCACAGACCTCTATTAGCGAGGACAAACTAGTTTCTTATATTTTGTTTGGATTGGACTCCAGCAACGGTTTGTTTTGTACAAGTCTTGGCATTCATCAGGGCCCCATTTTATGTGGTGAGCTACTCGGCTTGCTTATTCAAGAGGAGCAGCTTCTGAATGAAGAATCTCAACTCATTGAAGTATCTGCTAATGTGGCACAACAATCAAACACATCAGGTCAAGGATTTCAAAAGAACAAATCTAGCTCTTCTTTCTTACGCTCTAATTCCTATACAGCGTCAATCGCCCTTCTTAGTCCACTAATAATTCATCAAAGGGTAAACGAATTACATGTCAGATTTGTTAAAAACCTGGACATGGTGCTCGTAATTACTACTAGCGAGATAACAAAAGCAGGTAGGCCACCATTGTTGTTCTATAACAACCTTAGTGCCATTTTTCTCTCTGCCAATCTAGTTATTCATCCACGCTCCAAGCACTTCAAGGTGGATAAGCATTATATTTGGGAACGTATTAAGCAAAATCAACTTCGTATTCATAATATTTCAACTACTGATCAAATAGCCGATATCTTTACTAAGCCATTAAGCTTGCCTCGATTTGTTGTTCTACGGTCCAAGTTCAATGTTTGTTTCATCCCACTGAGCTTGCGGGGGGCTATTAGGAGATAAAGTTGCAGTGTAATATCAGGAATATAACTATAGTTGTTAGGTTGTTCTTATCCCTTAGGCTCTTCTATGTTCTTATTATCATAGTATCTTATATTGACTAAACATGAAAATATTAAAGGGTTTATAAATGGTAAGGGTCACCTATCCAAACAACTAGTTTTAGTTATTTAGACAATAGTTGACCCAAGTTCAATTCTTGTTAGTGAATTCTGCATTCTATCTATATTAAAAATTTAAAACGAAGAGCAGGAGCGAGAGAAAAACTGTTAGAGTATCCCATATTGACTAAACATGAAAATGTTAAAGGGTTTACAAGCGGTAAGGGTCAATTATCCAAACAATTAGTTCGGTTATTTAGACAATAGTTGACCCAAGTCCAATTCTTGTTAGTGGACTCTATACTCTACCTATATTAAAAATTCAATATGGTATTAGAGCAAGTTTGGTTCGGATTATTAATTTTTCGTTTGTCCATCTGGATGTCCAAGCCCAGCGGCCCGGTCCGATTACCACTGCGTATATTTCAAGTACCAACTGAATGTTCAGTCCCAGTTGCACTTGAGGGGGTGTTAGAGTATCTCATATTGACTAAACATGAAAAAGTTTTATAAATGGTAAAGGTCAACTATCCAAATAACTAGTTCTAGTTATTTAGACAATAGTTGACCCAAGCCTAATTCTTGATAATAGACTCTACACTCTGCCCATATTTAAAAATTCAATACTTATCTTATCCCTTAGACTCCTTTATAATCCATCTCTCTGTTGTAACTAAACTCCTATTATTATGTAACAAACTGTAACAACTTCGTGTATATAATGGAGAAATACATGATGGAATGATCATTTAAGAGATCACCCTCATTTATACTCATATTATTAAGTAGGCATAAGCCAAGTATTTTTGCAACTTTAGACGAGCCAATATAAGTAAAATAAATTCTTTCACTAGTCTGCATTTTCTAGGAAAATTATCTTTGTACCTTCTTTGAAATCACCTTCAAAGTTGTAGACCTTGATCTTACTACTTATTAAACTAAGATTTAAATTGTCACATAGACATAAGTAAATGTTGATTAAGTGGTGGAGCAAAATAGATCAATACAATAGGAGAACAAAGATTGAATACAAATGTTGGACCCCGAACCTTGATTAGACGTCAGAATCATTAAATGAGGAATCGGTAGTGACTGTAGTAAGGGGTGATATATGTTTTACCGTGATATTTGGGGGTTAAAGCGTGAAATGAGTGTTTAAGTA
>JANZLC010000200.1:6274681-6288735 GCA_026413385.1 Erythroxylum gracilipes
CTGTTGCCCATGAGAAAGGCTTTCAATGGAACTTTCATATCTGCAGGTGGTTACCACAAGGAAGATGGAAACAAAGCTGTGGATTCAAAAAGAGTTACACTTTTCTCTCTCTTGCACATGCTCTGCCCTCTCTCTACTTTTCTTTTCCCGCTTCTTTTGCGTTCTTACCTTTCTACCCTCAGTCTTTGTTTGTCTGCGGTGGTTTTGGTCTTTCTCCTTACCCTCCTTCGTCATTTCCAGGGTCCCTGTTGGGACACCTGAAGACTCACCTTTGGCATGGGTGATCCTTCGTTGTCGCCAGGGCCATTTCCTCCACTGCCGTCGAAGGTGGTTGACGGTAGCCTGTCGGCGCTGTGTGAGCTGGAGGACGGAGAGATCCGGGCGTCACCTCCGGCTGGGCGAGGAGCTTGGCGCGACCTGGTGGGCAAACCGAAGAGTGGTGGTAAGCTGCGTTTTTACCCGAATGTTCTTCAAGATGGGGTGGTCTCCCCGCCGGTGGAGCTACTACAAGCTGGAGCTCGTGCATGGTCTCACGCCTTGGTCGGCTTCTTCTGGTCCAAGCGAGTTGCTTTTCCGGTGGTAAGTGCTTGGGCACGTCGACGTTGGGGGAAACAGGGGTTCGAAAAGGCGATGCTCCGGGGAGATGGGTCAGTGTTGTTCAAATTTTCTCCGAACTCTAATCTCGGGGACATTTTGGAACTAGGGCCCTGGCATATCGGGGACCAACCTATATTTCTGCAACAATGGCGACCGGGGTTGGAGGTTGACAGGGGTGCTATTGAAACCATTCCGTTGTGGGTGCATTTCCATGACCTCCCAATGGAATATTGGACGATTGAGGGACTAAGCCATTTGGCGAGTGGGTTGGGCAAACCTCTGTGTATGGATTCGCAGACAACAGCGATGGATCGTATAGGATATGCAAAGATATGCATTGAGGTTTCCAAGGATGCTGAGTTGCCAACGAGTCTGTCCATTAAAAGGCTGGGTGAAAATGGGGAGCTTTTGTGTTCTCGGATTGCGTTGTCCTATCCATGGAAGCCAAAGGTGGGAGGTCGCCAGTGGGTTGCTACTGGGAAAGTTTTTACTTCTTGTTGGGCTGTTGACTTGGAACAGGCGGAGAGTCCCATGGTGGGGGAGGTCTTACCTCCTGCGAGTCAGTGTCCGAATCCGGGTGGTGTGGACTCTCCGGTGTTGGAGCAGGATGTTCAACCTGTGGCTGGGACTAGCAGGGGAGCTGCTGGTGTTGGAATCCCTGTGCACATTCAGAGTGATCTTGGGTGTAGTTTGTCTCCGGAGAGTGGTGGGTTATGTGCTGACAGAGATGGGGCTTGTGCGGGGGACAGTGGATGCTCTCCTCCTTCTCGAATCGATACTCCTGTAGTAGGGGTTGAGGGTTTGCCCATAGAAGACAGTGAGGCCAATATTGATGCGGTTAATCAGCAGATGGATGAGGCTTCTGTTGAAGTAAGCTCCAGTGTAGGGATTGAAGGTGGACTGGAAGGTGAGTCGAGGGTGGGTAGTCCACCATCTGGCGAAACTGCTAAGACAGTGACTGCTAAGAAGAAGACTAAGAAGAAAAAGCGCAAAGGGGTGATATCCCCGGAGTGCCTTTTTTAATATGACTGTTTTAGTATGGAATACGCGGGGGCTGAATGCTCCCTCAAAGAAGCTGATGGTTAAACAATTAGTTCAGGATACAAATCCTTTTTTGGTAGGTCTTCTTGAAACGAAAATGAAAGACTCTTCGGATCCTCGGGCTGTAGGGTTTTTGGGGCAACATTGGAGTTTTATCTCCAATCATGCTCACCATTATAATGGTAGAATTTTGTGTTGGTTTAATATGCATAAAGTGGCTGTGCAATTGCTCAAGATGGGAGATCAGTTCATCCATCTGCAGTGTCAGATTTTTGGCAAGGGACAAGTCTTGGTTACATTGGTGTATGCTTCTAATTTTGCATTCCAACGGTCTGCATTATGGAGTGAATTACAGGATTTCCAGCGGGGTGTGAAAGAGCCGTGGTTAGTTGTTGGGGATTTCAATTGCTGCCATATTTCGTCGGAGGTTGAGGGTGGTGTGGCTTTTCATGGTGGTGCAGGTCGTGAACTTCAGCAAATATTTTTGCAGACCGATCTTGTTGATCTTAGAGGTTGTGGTAGGTGGTTTACTTGGGAGAACAAACAAAAAGGTAACTTGTTCATTCGGAAAAAATTAGATCGGGCTTTAGTCAATCAACATTGGTTACGGACCTTTCCTTCTGATTCTGCGTTGTTTGGTGAACCTGGGTGTTCGGACCATACTCCTATCATTATTCAACAACCTTGTACGGGCCGAAAGCTTGGGGCTCCCTTCAAGTTCTTTAATGGCTTACTTCAGTTGGAGGGTTTTATGGCAATGCTTGAGCTGGTTTGGCGGCAAGAGATTCAAGGTTACAAAGCTTTTCAATTGATGCAAAAGTTGAGGTTAGCCAAACAGGCGATTAAGGAGTTTAATTTGCAGCGTACTCGGGATATTTCTGTGCTGGGTAATAGGTTGGCTGAAATTCAGAAAAATTGTTACCTTGCGCCTCAGGATGACAGACTTAGAGCTCTTGAGGTGGAGTGTCTGTATCGTTACCAGGAGGAGTTAAAGCTGTCTGATTCCATTGCGCAACAGAAATCCCGGCAAACTTGGCTAAAAGATGGTGATTCAAATACTAAGTTTTTTCATGCGGCAATTCTGGGTCGCCGTAATATCAACACCATCACGGAGCTGAGAGATGATGCGGGTCAATTAGTGAAAGGTCAGGATGCCGTTTCAACTCAGGTTAGGGAGTTTTTTGTTCAGCTTATGGGCACCAGTGTAGACGCTGGTACTGGATTTGGAGTCCGGGATGTGCTGAATTGTACTTTGAGCCAGGAACACACTGCTATGCTTACAGCCCCTTTCACTGCCCTCCAAGTGAAGGAGGCTCTATTTCAGTTGCATAGTTCTAAAGCCCCGGGCCCGGATGGTTTTTCGGCCGGTTTTTTTCAACATACTTGGCATATCACGGGGCAATTGTTTACAGAAGCGGTTTTAGAATTCTTCTCCTCGGGGAAACTGTTGAAGGAAATTAATTCCACCTTTATATGTCTTATTCCTAAGAAGGAACGGCCTGACCGAGTCACTGACTTCAGACCAATATCCTGTTGCAATACAGTCTACAAGGTGATTGCTTCTCTTTTGGCTGAGCGATTGAAGGTTATATTGTGTGCGCTTATTAGTCCTGCACAAGGTGCGTTTCTTCCTAAGCGTAGTATTGGGGATCATATTTTATTGTTGCAGGAATTGATGGGGGAGTACAATTCTGGTAGGAAGGTTGATAGTTGTGCTTTGAAGATAGATTTGTTCAAGGCTTATGACACGATTGGTTGGAGATATTTGTCGGATTGCATGATAGGGATTGGTCTTCCGCCTCTGTTTTGTCGATGGATTGCTGAGTGTATTCAATCCTCGTCGCTTAGTGTGCTGGTTAATGGTATTCCGACTAAGCCGTTTCGGCCTCTTAGAGGGATCCGACAAGGCGATCCTCTGTCCCCTTACCTGTTTACGCTTGCTATGGAAGGCTTGTCTAGACTATTGAGTAGATTGACACAGTGTAACGGGCTTTTTCGATATCATTATCAATGCCGGGAGCTGCAGATGTCTCATCTATTATATGCGGATGATGTGTTTTTGTTTTGCCAGGCTGATTCTCAGGTGATTAGTAGGTTGTTAAACTTGATGGATACCTTCTCTCGGTGGTCGGGCATGCGTTTGAATATCCAGAAAAGCGGCCTTTATGTGTCTGCCGATGTTGCCAATCGCGAGCAGCTCAGTAATTTGGCGGGGCTGCCTCTTCAATCCCTTCCGTTCAGATATCTTGGTGTGCCGATTACTTCGGGTAAACCTAAATATTCGGATTTTGTTCCTTTGGTAGATAAATTGAGGCAACGCATCAATGCTTGGCAGCATCGTTTTCTTTCTTTTGCTGCGAGGGTCACCTTAATTGTCGCAGTGTTGAACAGCATGCATATTCACTGGATAGCTCATGTCTGTATTCCTAAGCGTGTCGTTAAAGAAATGGATCGAATATTGAAAGCATTCCTTTGGACGGGTAAAAATGGCACTTGCAAAGCAGCGAAAGTCAAGTGGTGTGATGTAGTGGTACCTAAAAAGCAGGGAGGATTGGGAATAATTTCTATAGTACAGATGCAGCAAGTGTTGCTGCTGAAACGTATTTGGCGGTTATTTGCAGATCGGGAGGCTTTGTGGGTGAAATGGGTGCAGACTTATCGTCTCCGAGGGCAGAGTTTTTGGCAACTCTTACCGAGGTGTGATCAGTCCTGGATGTTTAAAAGTCTCCTAAAGTTCCGTAAGTTGATTTACCCACTCATTACGTGGCAAATTGAGCATGGTGAAGGGGTAAGCTTCTGGTTTGATAACTGGCATGAGTTCAGCCCGTTATGGTTGAGAAATGACTTGTCTCGCTTTCGGATTCGTTTTCCTACCGAAGTGTCAGTGGCACGGGTGGTTAGGTGGAAGGAACAAAGGTCAAACTGTCGCTTCGGACATATCATTGATCATTACATTAGAGGGGTTGTACTCACGACGGGTCCGGATATACCGTTGTGGTCTATTAATCAAGGGGGGTTTTTACAACAAAATCAGCTCATGCCATTGGTCGAGGAAGAATGGAGGAGGTAGGGTGGGCTGATGTGGTTTGGCATCAAGCTCTCTGTCCTAGAGCAGCTTTTATCGTGTGGTTAACGATTAAGAATAGGCTGCGTACGAAAGATAGGTGGTTTGGTAGCTTTGACCCGATGTGTGTGCTTTGCAATCAAGTAGGTGAAAGTCGGGATCATCTATTTTTTGAATGTGTTTATTCCAAAGCGATTTGGAGCCGAATTGTCCATTTGCTTGGTTTGTTTTTGGCCTCCTATGAATGGAGTGTGGTTTTGGATCTTCTTATTAGGGAAACTCGACCTAGACGAATTGATGGACTTATAATCCAGACAGCGTTTCAGATGGTGGTTTATCATATATGGAGGGAGAGGAATCGCCGACTTTATAAGCAACAGGCGAGGCCGAAATATGATTTGGCGGAGTTCATTGTTAATGGGATTAGGGAGGTCCTTATTGCTTCTAGAATGCAAGATCGTTTGGGAGATATGCGCAGGCGCTGGTGTGTGTAGCGGGTGTTTTGTTATTGACAAGTTTTTTGCTGAGGTCATTTGGTCATGCCTCTTTTTTTCCTATTTTTTGGGTTGTACTATGTGAATAGTCTTTTTCGTTTTGAGTAATATATTTTCTTTAAAATTCCAAAAAAAAATGTCTCCCTTTCATTAGAACTTATACTTAAGGTTTATATATTTGTCTCCTACTTTTAATAATTTTTTCATGTAGGATCCTTGTTAGAAAGTTTTCTTCTCCATTTGATTTTTAGATTCCTCATCATTTGAATAATTATTGTTGGTGTAAACCATCTAACATGAGAATTTATGGACTTTTACACTTATGAACATGTGTAAACTTCTTATGATATTTAAACCAAAAGACTCGAGTTATCAAATTCTTCATTTCATCCCATGTGATCTATTTCATTGGTGATGTAATTATTTCCAGTGTTGCACCAATTGCAACCTAATTAAATGGTTGAATAATTTCCTATTACATGTTTATTCCTCGTCCTTCAAGTTTTTTTGGTTTAAACATAGGAATGACATTTATTGTCTCAACTTTAGGTCATCTTATAAATATTCCCACTAAAGTCTTTTTCATCCAATCTTGTATTTGATTATTCAACCGCTCAAACTCCTTCTAATAGTTATGCAAAGAGTTGGTCTGCTTGATCTTTGATAAGGATTTATTAGAATTCTCACAATCTGTGGATCCAAAGCAAGCTTAAGTTAGGATGATTCTGTAACACCTTTTATATTACTAACATAAATTGATATTCAAAAGATTGATTCACTCAATAGAACCATTATATTCGGTCATCACTGAGAGTCTTGAAAACTAAGTGTTGATAACTTGGATGAGAACATCTACCATCCCCCTCCATATTATCCTTGAATTCCTCTTTGCTATTATGAGAATGTCAATTATAGTCATTAATATTGTTGCTAAATCCTTTATTATTTGAGAGCAAAGCCTCAAATAGCCTATTGATGGTTTCCTCCGTGTAATGTAGCTTATAAACAAAACGAAGTTCCATCCAACTTATACTTTATTAAAGTTCTACTAGCCCAACCTCCAAAATTTTAATTCTTTCTTTTCTAGTTAATCTTGGTAATGAAAGTTCTATACTAATGATAAATCCCAGAAATAGCCAATAAAAATTTTATAGTAAAAAAGATTCTACTTTTAGGTGAGAATAAACCACATTGATTTTATTGGAATAAGAGTTTATATGCAAAATGAAACTAATGACTTTTCCTAGTTCTCTTATAATATCTATAAGAAGTGGGATACTATTAACTAATGAAAATAGTGGCTAAATTAAAATGAAAGCAATAATTAATATAACATCTACTTGACCTATTCTTAAGTAAGCTGGTCATGTTACTCCAAAAACCTAAATCAAGATTTACATATCTTATGCATAAGATGTCCCACATACATGCATCTCCCATGCATATGATAATCAAGGTATTTTAGATTTCTAATGTACACTTTCTTTGACATCTTTGACTTATCAGTACAAAAACCTTTATTATAATTCAAAATTTATTATTTAACCTTGGGTAGTAGGTTTGAAGTACAAAAATGCTAGGTAATTAAAGAAAATAGTTATTAAGTCCTATTATAAAGAGTTAGGGATTGAAATATATATAAAAAAAATGATAAGACACAAATAAGAGTGAGATGTGGGCCACAATATCCTTGGTTACTTTGCAATTATCGAGAATAATTTAGTTTATCAAGAGATATGACCCTACACATACCTATATGACTACCAATATTAATAACTCATTTCTTCTAAATGAACAGTATACCACCACAAATATATGATTGAGTTAAAACCAATATTAAGATTGGTAAGTTAAAAGAGCAAAAGTAGTTATTAGTCAAAATGATGCATGAGTGTCATGTTGCTAAATTTGCCACTTCGTTGTTTGGTGAGGAAGTGAAAAACATTACCATAAAGAATACCAATGTTGATGAAGCTCACATTCTTCATCTTTTAATAAAAAATTACAAAATATATCTACAAATATTAAAACACCTATTTTATATAAAAATTGCAAACTTTACAATTTTCTAGTTTCACAAATTATATATTTCAACAACATTTTAACTTATCCCAATTCAATATGTAACTTATGCATCTCCTCCATACCCTTTCCATTGTTATACGTGTCACTCTTTTTAACTTCTTGTTCTCAAGTTTCAACCTTTTATTATCAATATTTAATTAAATTAATAATTGATTTAACAATCTCAGTCATCCATACAAAAGTTTTACATCCCTTTCCTATGAGCATATGGTTATATAAATTATTCATGTCAAACTAATGAATAATCAACAACATAGAGTATCTATAGTGTTAATGAACATTCAAAAGGTGGTGGTGAAGCTTTAGTTGCTTGTGTAATTAATGAAGGTGGTGGTGAAGTACTGATTGTATGAATGATGAGGAAACAAACATTGGTGGTGAAGAAGGTGATGAAATTTCTTATGTTTTTGAAGTATATAGTGAGAATAAAGTGAATTATTGACTTATTTGGAATAGATGATGATGAGCTTTAGATTATTGGATCAAAGTACACAATAGAAAGTACAAAGAAAAAGAAATAAAGATGAAATAATTGGTAATGAAGGTGGAGATGAATTTGTGAATGATATTATTGAAGCCTATAAAAATGAAAAAGGAGATAAAGATAAAAGAGAGGAGTGTAATTATAATAAAGAGAGTGATGACTTAATCATTATTACGCAAGTTTTAATGAGGACGCTGATAGTGCATTGAGAAATAAGTGAATGATAAGTTCCAGTCAAAGTCAACAAAATTTCTATAATAATTAAAATTAACTTTGAGTGAGAATTAACTACAATAATTTTTTTGTAATCAACTTCCTTATTATCAATTAGAAAGGAGTTTAAATACAAAAAGGAATTAATAATTTTTTAAATTTTAGGTAATATCATAAAAAGTGGAACATTATTAACTAATACAACAAAGTTGTAAAATCAAAAGAAAATAACAGTTAAGATAATTACTTAACCTATTCCTAAATAAGTTTATGACATTACTTTAATAATCTGGACCAAGATTTACATATATCATTATACGATGTCCTAAGTATGTGCATATCACATGCACTTGTCAATCAACTAACTTTGGATTTGTAGTGGGGAGTCTCTTGGTTTTCTTTGACTTATCAATAAGTCTCCCTTTTATTATAACTTATACTTAAGGTTTACATATTTGTCTCCCACTTTTAATAAAATTTTGATGTAGGATCTTTGTTAGAAAGTTTTCTTTTTCATTTGATTTTTAGATTCTTCATCATCATTTGAATAATTATTGTTAGTGCGACCATCTAACAAGAGAATTTATAACAAGAGAATTTATGGACTTTGATACCTAAAAACATGTGTAAGCTTCTTATCATATTTAAACCAAAAGACTTGAGTTATCCAATTCTTCCTTTCGTCCCATATGAGCTATTTCATTGGTTATTTTCATTGTTGCACCAATTGCAACCTAATTAAATGGTTGAATAATTTCCTATTACTTGTTTAGTACTCGTCCTTTAAGTTTTTTGGTCTAAACATAGGAATGACATTTATTGTCTCAACTTTAGGTCCTCTTAAAAATATTCCCACTAAAGCCTTTTTCATCCAATATTGTACTTGATTCTATAATCGCTCAAACTCCTTATCATAATTATGCAAAAAGTTGGTATGCTTAATCTTTGATAAGGATTTATTGGAATTCTCACAATCTGTGGATCCAAAGCAAGTTCAAGTTGGGATGATTATGATGACTCCTTTTATGCTATCAACATAACTTGATATTCAAAAAATTGATTCACTCAATAGAACCATTACATTAGGTCATCGTTGAGAATCTTGGAAACTCAAGTTTTGATAACTTGGATGAGAACATTTAACATCCCCCTCCATATTATCCTTGAATTCCACTATGTTATTACGAGAATGTCAATTATAGTCATTAGTATTGTTGCAAGATCCTTTATTATTTGAGAGCAAAGCCTCATATAGCCTATTGATGGTTTCCTTCGTGTAATGTAGCTTATCAACAAAACGAAGTTCCATCTAACTTATACTCTATTAAAGTTCTCCTAGCACGAAGTTCCATCCAACTTATACTCTATTAAAGTTCTGCTAGCCTAACCTCCAAAATTTTAGTTCTTTCTTTTCTAGTTGTCAATGGTAATGAAAGTTCTATACTATTGTTAAATCTCATAAAAAGCCAAAAAAAAATTATAACAAAAATGATTCTACTTTAGGTGGATAAACCAGAATGATTTATTGGAATAAGAGTTTTTATATATAATAGAACTAATGACTTTTCCTAGTTTTCATATAATCTATAAGAAGTGGGACACTATTAACTAACAAAAATAGTTGCTAAATTCAAATGAAAGCAATAATCAATATAACATCTTCTTGACTTATTCTTAAGCAAGCTAGTGATGTTACTCCAATAACCTAGATCAAGATTTACATATCTTATGCATATGTCAATATAAAAACTTTTATTACGATT
Organism: Erythroxylum gracilipes; assembly: GCA_026413385.1. Taxonomy (NCBI): domain Eukaryota; kingdom Viridiplantae; phylum Streptophyta; class Magnoliopsida; order Malpighiales; family Erythroxylaceae; genus Erythroxylum; species Erythroxylum gracilipes. Next base: position 6,284,423 of record JANZLC010000200.1, read on the forward strand.
CAAAATGTATTGTTCAACTTTGGGTAGTAGGTTTGAAGTACAAAAATGCTAGGTAATTAAAGAAAATAGTTATTAAGTACTCTATTATAAAGAGTTTGGGATTGAAATATATATATATATAAAAAAAATGATAAGACTAAGTAAGAGTGAGATGTAGGCCACAATATCCTTTGTTACTTTTGCAAGTACCGGGATAAATGATAATAATTTTTTTTCATCAAAAAATGTGACACACACCTATATAACTACCAATATTAACAAACTCATCACTTTTAAATGAATAGCAAACTACCACAAAGATATGATCGAGTTAATGCCAATATTAAGATTGATAACTTAAAAGAGCAAAAGAAGTTATTAGTCAAAATAATGCATGAGTATCAAGTGACTGAATTTCCCATTTCATTGTATGGTGTGGAGGTGAAAAAAAATTATGATAATGAAACATCATTGTTGATTAAGCTTAAATTCCTCATCTTTCAATGAAGAAAATTACAAATATTACAATAGAAAATCGCAACCTTTGTAGTTTTTAGTTTCACAAATTATATATTTCAACAACATTTTAACTCATCCCAATTCAATATATAACTTATGCATCTCCTCCATAAACTTACCATCAATTATATGTATCACTCTTTTTGAATTTTTTGTTCTTAAGTTTCAACCTTTTATTGTCAGTATTTAATTAATTAATAATCGATTTAACCATCCCACTCATCCATACAAAAGTTTTATTTTCCTTTCCTATAAACATACGGTTATATAAATTATTCATGTCAAATTAATGAATAATCAACAACTTATTCACCTCATAATTAGAGTATTTATAAGTCTTTCTCCAAGATTATCATTAGCTTAAGGGATCATAAAAGGACTTCAACTTCTATATTGACAAAAAGCTTACTCATCATATTGTTTTTAAATGCAACTCTTTCATATTAATTTAGAAAGTTTACTATCCAAAATTTTTATCAAATACCTATACCAACCAAATATCAAACATATTGTTTATCATTTATGAGCCCATACTATTACAAGCAAAATAAGAACTGACAATGGGTTTTAAGTAAGAAATCAAAATTACATTTCAATATAATTATTTACCAAAGATAAGAATATGATTTATTTAATGAGATGTGTGGAGATTTGTTAAATAACCATAAATAGTGATGACACCGAGGACAACACAAGTGGAGAGGCTTCTCCATCAAACTGGCAAGAACCATAATGACTGTGAATAAAAATATTCAAGTTCATGCGACTAAAGTTCTATTTACTACAATTAATCACCTTGCTTTATTGTTTCTTTAATATAAATTCATCTAAGGACAAGGCTATTGAAGTTTCAATCTTGTAAGTGAAAGTGTTCAACCTTCACATTGCTTTAATCTTCTTCTAGATTGCTTAAGAAAAATAGTCCTCCAAGACTCTTTCAAGTTATGTTAAAAGCTCGGTTTATTTTTAAATAAATTGTTGATTTAACAATTATAAAATGTAATATTATTATAATGTTTATGCAACAATTATTTTTATTAAGTTTATTAATAAATGATAACACATGTTGCTCATTTTCTAGTTTACAATAAAAATAAGGTTTAAATAATAATTTTTAAAAAATTAGATAATGATTTGACAAAAATTATAATTAAAAAATAAGTGTAGTAAGATAAAAGTTTATAAACCAAAATGATTTTTTTTCTATTTCTAATAACAATCTATATTCTATTTTCAATATTAGAGAAGGTAAATGGAGTCAGGCTTGGTCCAATATGAAGTTAACGGATCAAGCTTAAGTTGATCGGATAACGAGCCCAAGTTTTTTTTTGAAAATCTAGCCTGGTTATGAACTCTAGATTATTCCAATTATTGACTTATTTGGAATAGATGATGATGAACTCTAGATTATTGGATCAAAGTACACGAGAGAAAGTACAAAGAAAAAGAAATAAAGATGAAATAATTGGGAATGAAGGTGGAGATGAAGTTGCGAATGATACTATTGAAGCCTATAAAAATGAAAAAGGAGCTAAAGATAAAAGAGATGAGTATAATAATAATAAAGAGAGTGATAACTTCATCATTATTACGCAAGTTTTAATGAGGATGCCGACAGTGCATTGAGAAATAAGTGAATGATAAGTTCTAGTCAAAGGCAACAAAATTTCTATAATAATTAAATTTTACTTTGTGTGAGAATTAACTACAGTAATTTTGTTGTAATCAACTTCCTTATTATCAATTAAAAAGGAGTTTAGATACAAAAAGGAATTAATAATTTTTCTTCATTTTAGGTAATAGCATTAAAAAGTGAAACGTTGTCAACTAATAAGAACAATGTTGTAAAATCAAAAGAAAATAACAATTAAGATAATAATTACTTAACCTATTCCTAAATAAGTTGATGACATTACTCTAACAATCTAGACCAAGATTTACATATATCATTATAAGATGTCCTAAGTATATGCATATCACATGCACTTGTCAATCAACTAACTTTGGATTTGTAGTGGGAGTCTATTAGCTTTCTTTGACTTATCAATAAGTCTCCCTTTCATTAGAACTTATACTTAAGGTTTACATATTTGTCTCCCACTTTTAATAAATTTTTCATATAGGATCCTTGTTAGAAAGTTTTATTTTTCATTTGATTTTTAGATTCCTCATCATCATTTGAATAATTATTATTAGTGCAACCATCTAACAAGAGAATTTATGGACTTTGACACCTATAAACATGTGTAAACTTCTTATGATATTTAAACCAAAAGACTCGAGTTATCAAAATCTTCATTTCATCCCATGTGAGCTATTTCATTGGTGATGTAATTATTTCCATTGTTGCACCAACTGCAACCTAACTACATGGTTGAATAATTTCCTATTACTTGTTTATTACTTGTCCTTCAAGTTTTTTGGTTTAAACATAGGAATGACATTTATTGTCTCAACTTTAGGTCCTCTTATAAATATTCCCACTAAAGCCTTTTTCAACTAATCTTATAGTTGATTCTACAATTGCTCAAAGTCCTTATAATAGTTATGCAAAGAGTTGGTCTGCTTGATCTTTGATAAGGATTTGTTGGAATTCTCACAGTCTGTGGATCTAAAGTAAGCTCAAGTTGGGATGATTCTGATGACACCTTTTATGCTATCAGCATAACTTGATATTCAAAAAATTGATTCACTCAATAGAACCATTATATTGGGTCATCACTGAGAATCTTGGAAACTCAAGTTTTGATAACTTGGATGAGAACATTTAACATCCCCCTCCATATTATCCTTGAATTCCTCTATGCTATTATGAGAATGTCAATTATAGTCATTAGTATTGTTGCTAGATCCTTTATTATTGGAGAGCAAAGCCTCATATAGCCTATTGATGGTTTCCTCCGTGTAATGTAGCTTATCAACAAAACGAAGTTCCATCCAACTTATACTCTATTAAAGTTCTCCTAGCATGAAGTTCCATCCAACTTACACTCTATTAAAAGTTCTGCTAGCCTAACCTCCAAAATTTTAGTGCTTTCTTTTCTAGTTGTCAATAGTAATGAAAGTTCTACACTATTGATAAATCTCATAAAAAGCTAAAAAAAATTATAGTAAAAAAGATTCTACTTTAGGTGGATAAACCAGAATGATTTATTGGAATAAGAGTTTATATGCAAAATAGAACTAATGACTTTTCTTGGTTTTCATATAAATTCAAATTAATGAATAATCAACAACTTATTCACCTCATAATTAGAGTATTTATAAGTCTTCCTCCAAGATTATCATTGGTTTAAAGGATCATAAAAGGACTTCAACTTCTATATTGAGAAAAAGCTTAATAATCATATTGTTTTTAACTGCGACTCTTTCATATTAATTTAGAAAGTTCACTATCCATTTTTATCAAATACCTATACCAACCAAATATCAAACATATTGTTTATCATTTATGAGCCCATACTATTACATGCAAAATAAGAAATGACAATGGGTTTTAAGTAAGAAATCAAAATTACATTTCAATATAATTATTTACCAAAGATAAGAATATGATTATTTAATGAGATGTGTGGAGATTTGTTAAATAACCATAAATAGTGTTGACACCAAAGACAACACAAGTGGAGAGGCTTCTCCATCAAACTGGCAAGAACCACAATGACTGTGAATCAAAATATTCAAGTTCTTGCAGTTAAAGATCTACTTACTACAATTAATCACCTTGCTTTATTATTGCTTTAATATAAATTCATCTAAGGACAAGGCTATTGAAGTTTCAATCTTGTAAGTGAAAGTGTTCAACCTTCACATTG
>JANZLC010000200.1:6295405-6309502 GCA_026413385.1 Erythroxylum gracilipes
AGTATATATATAGGTTTTGGTATAGGAGGGGGATATTCTGGATTATTTGTAGAAAATACAGATATTGTATTGGCCTGGAAATTTATATTTCCAGGAGGGGGAGCTTTGCTCCAGTAGTATTCTATCTCATTGTGCCGATTTATCATCAACACAAGCAATCTCTATAGAGGTTCCTAACAATTACCCATTTCAGAGAAGCCTTAGGAGTATTTCTATGGATTTTGTTATATTGTTACCTAAATCCGAAAGATGTGGCAACTTTATGGTAGTAGTAGATTGGTTCAACAAATATAGAGTGTTCATCCTTGTACTGATGGAATTTATAGTCGAGGATGCTGCACGCTTATTTTTCAAGCAAGTAGTGAAGTATTGGGGCATACCTAAGACTATTGTGAGCGATAGAGATGCTTGGTTCATGAGAAGATTTTGGATGGAGCTATTCAAGCTAATGGGACTTAAATTTAACTTCACGAGCTTTTTGAGAAGATAGAGGTGCATAATTGGAGATAATTGTATAATTAATTGATATGTATAGAATTATGTAAAAATTTCTGGAGGAGTTGTAAACCGTTGGATCAAGTAAATCCTAACAGTCTATTAAGGAGATGGAAGTCCACAAATAATCTTAGGCGCTTTATTTGTAAATAAGAGAGGGAAAGAAATATTATTTATAATAAAAAGCATTCTCCAGGTTCTCTTTTAATTTTTTGTGTTCTTTATTAATTGTGCTAGCTTTGTGCTTAACATCTTCAAGTATGCTGATTTGGTTGAGTTGAATAGCAATTAAGTGCTGCACAATCTGTTGGTTAAAAAGTGCAATGTCCACAGGAAATACTCACCCTTTCTGCTTAGTGGTGTGTATTGGAAAATGCAGATGCTGTGATGTTTCTGATTCCCCCCTGCTATACCTGCCATCCTTGAGTATATTAATTGAATATATATGAATTTTACTAACATGATCTCTCTGAATTTGGATCCACAGTGAAAGCTTATACTTGTGAAGCTTTCCAACAAGTTAAAAGTTTTCATGTGTACATAAGCCCTTAGTAGCGATAGAGGAGTTCCCTTCAAGATTAACCGAGATCACAATATATATTCTATAATATTTTCCTACTTTTCATCTACTACCTCTGCAGAAATGATGTGTAGCTTTCATAAACCCATCAACATATTTTAGAAATAATGCTTGAAAATAGCAGGAACAAGAACAAGAGTAAAGGAAAGGAAAACTTTCCAAAGACATGCTGGCAATAGCTGATGGTTCAATAAAGAGTGAAAAATTAGATGCATTGGATGTTATTGAGAAAGGGGCACAGGTTTTATGGATCAGGTTGTTTGAAGCCTGTCTTGTGTGCATCAGTTGAGATTGATCTTGATGAGAACTCGTAGTTGTTATTTAACGGGAAATGACAAGTAAGAGTATGTGAGAGAAGTAAGGGTTCTTAAGAGGAAAGATGAGGGTTGTGTCCGTAAGCTAGGAGAGCTAGAGAGGGCTTTGTTGTCTCGTCCATCATACCTGGACTTTACTTAAGGTATACATACTTCCAATTTGACTCTATATTGTCGATAGTTTAGTCCAATCGGAAAATGATTTCATTCTGTGATGTAAGTTTAACCCTAGGTTACTGCTACCTACCATTGTGTCATCTTTAAAAGCAAAACACTGGGATGGGGGAGGTTGGAGAGTGTTGGAATCTATTGGCTTCAGAAAATTACGCCAGGCTGTTTAAGTTGATACAAGTGTTGTCTCCCAACACGTTTGAATATAAAGTAAGTGCTACTGCTATTAATTGTTAGTTTCCGAAGTGTATGTACAATAATATATTTTACGGATATATTGTTCACTAACCTGAAGCCTAGCATTCTGACTGAACGAAAATCAACTGGATTAGCAAAAAAAATAAAAGGGCAATGCATATTATTGTTATCAAATTTGACTGATGATTTTTTTATCAAATACGTAATTGTGGATAGAATCACACACACACATTTTACACATACATATATATGTATATATATATTTGCAAAAATGAAAACATATGTACTCCTCGTGCCATATGCTGTTTGAAGAAGATTAACTAACATTCAACTTTGTATCTGTAGAGGTTGAAAATTTTGTGTCTGATGCCTTATTCAACAGAACAATGTAATTCTATGTGAAAGGCTCTAATAATGGATCTAATTGAATGATACTAAGGACTTCAAATTATGGCTTTCAGTAAGATCATCTCAGTACTATTTTGTTGTAGCCAGTCAGGTCATTAAGACCAGCATAGCTACAACTGCATATACGGAACTCAAGGGTAAACTTGCAGTAAGATCAGTACCATTCTGGTGTAGCCAATTATAGTCAATGAATATCGACATAGCTTCAACTGAATATGCGGAACTCCATTTTAAACTTTAGTTTGGCATGCAAAGTTAATGGATACACCTACTTTTAAGTTACTTTTATGAACTCTAATGCTACATGCCCTATAAATGTTTTCTAAAGTTGGGACTTCCTAGTGGGGACTCTTTTGGTTATGTAAGCTGCATATGGCATCGTGTATATCCATCTAAGTTTGAGTTTCACTGACACCAACCTGAACTAAAGCATGAGCTATGTTTGAACCATCCTTCTTATCCATTATTTCAGATGTTGGTTTTTGCTGGGATTTGAATCTGATGCATTTTTCTTCAGAATTTGTAATCCTAAAATACACAAACCTTGCTGGTAATAGATTGCAGAGGGAGTTAAAGATCAATGGAATATTTCATCCAATTTATACAAATAATACTCTGCCTTACTTTATCTGCCATCTTGTTGCGTCTTGTGCTGGAAAGCACTTGCAGATGTCCTTCGGTTTCTGTTGGAATTGTTGTTTAGCTTTCTTTTAGGTGAATGTGAAGTAGATCTGCATGTTTTCCTTGGCAGTACTCGATGCCGAATATATTATCAAAGAAAAATATGCTGCACCGATTTAACTTGTACTGATTTGAAGGCATGAGACCATCAAACCTGTCTTCTCCCTCATTTGAAATCTATGAACTAGATACCAGGGACTTGCTTAATATTGAGGGCATCTTTAGTCCTCAGCTCTCAAATAAATTAACTCTTTGTGGGTTCTATGACTCTATCTGCCATTTCTATGTCCGGTATTGATATTGCTGTTATAAGTAATTAATTCCCTATTTAATATGTACTTGGCGACTACACGATATGCAAAGTGATTACCATGACTTTGGTCATCTGATAATGATCATAGATTTTGCTATGAAGAATGGGAAAAGAACCGAGAGTGAAGGAATTCATGCAGTTGCTTAGATTCTTCTTTCTCTTGCACAATTCATGGCAGGCAATGTCGTACATGGATCAGGGATTTGTATGGTACAAATGTTTTGAGACCATAAGTTTATTGCTTCAATAGGAGGGTTCATAATGAGCATACCATTGGTGATTTATAACAAAATATGAATCACTCGACTCGGAAAAATGTGGGAAAATATGAAAAATCCGGAGCTATAGCTCAAGATTCTGCACTCTGCAGTCATATTGCAATGTCGGTAGGAGACCCTGCAAATAAGCAAGGCCATACGTTCGTCCAGAGAATCGGGGTCGGTGAGCACAGCTATAAAATGTCTGGTCCCGCAATTGCGGTGGAGGTCCTGTACTCGAATGTGAACTTACACGAGCTATTACACAGGTCTCTGTCGTGCGTGACAATTCGTGACATCTAGTCTTGTCATGGTTCAGTTCGGAGAGGACGTCACGCTTTTCAGATCTAGATCTTCTGGAATCTTAGGATCTACCCAATAGCTTCTGGGTATAGAAGTGACAAAACCTTGTTTAGGTCTTTCTAATAAAATTGGACTCAACAACTTTGTAGATATGAGAATTTGATAAATCTAGTTATACGAATAATTTAAAAATTCAAACTATTTTTTAATTATAAAAATTTTAAATCTTTTTTTTCAATTTATTTTAATAGAATTTCTTTTATTAACTAATTGATTAATTTTAATAAATTATTATAAATAAATTAAATATTTTTATTTAGTAATTTTTAATTAAATTTAAATTATTGGATGAGTAAGAATAAAATTTTTAAAATTTATTTAGTCTTTAACCAATTTTAATATCAATTCTTCCTTTTAAATTTTAAACTGTTTATTAAGAATATCAATAGGCTGAGTTGACCCAGGTTGGGTAGCTCGTGGCTCGAACGGGCCTGATACGACCCATTTTTTATATTTCTTAAAAATAAAAAATGATGTTTTTGACTAAACGACGTAATTTTTGTTGTTTCGGTCGAGGCCTTCTAGATTTATGGCCTAGTCGAGCTGACCAATTTTAACTCGTGACTTGCTCGTGACTTGATGGAGCCGAGCGAATCAGGCTAAAATTGACATTCTTATTTCTTATTTTAACGAATTTAGTTATAGTCAAAACTTTATAACATTGATTAATAATTAAAACTTCAAAATCACGTTCCAAATCCACTAGTTGAACTATGGTTTCCAATTTGCAATAATCAAAGGCAAAAGCAAAGGTGAGACTTGAGAATGAGAAATCATGGCTGTACGTTAGGTGGGGGGTAATATGTAATTTGATAATTTTGATTTGGCAAGGGAGGGAAAGAAGTCCCGAAATGCCCCTCGTCTTCCAGTAATTCACTTAGCAACCTTACCTTTTATTTTATAATATATTAGCCAAAACAATAAATACGCATTGATTTACTTAGGACATAGGACTGGTAATGGATTCTCAAACTTAGTCAGCTTCTCCCTTCTCTCTAAAGTAAATCTTCCTCTTCTGCGGTTCTACCACCATACCATCTCACTGTTACATTCTTGGTATCCCATGTATTAAGAAGAAAACAAAAAGAAGGAAGCTTGTTAATCCAATATTTTAGCCGTTAATGTTTCAAAATTTCAATGCCATTCACTTCCTTCTTTCCCTACTACGCTCACTGATGGCGGCATTTACGAGCATCACTCTTCTTATTCCCAAAGAAGAAGAAGAAGTGTGATTTTGTAGCAAACCAGCTTCAAATCGCGGGTATTTTTTTATTCACGAACTTTCATTTTTTGTTTGAAAGTTTGTTTATTTATCCCTTCTGTTTTGTGGGTCGATGGAAATCTGAAAACTTGGGGTTGTATGTATGCAGCAAGATTTGGTTGATTGAAGTAGAATTTTGCAGATATGAACTTGAGTAATCTAAGAAATTTAATGTTTTCATTTCTTTGTACAGTTAGTGTTGGATTTGAGTGTTGATTAAGGTACATATATGATTTGAATGTCTTAAGGCCAACACCAACTACCAAAACAACTTAGCTTCTACTGCATTGTTCCTTCCTTGCACTTCTCATTCTTAGAGTTTCTGTTTTTACGCCAATGACTACCAAACGCGCCTACAAGCTCCGTATCCTTATTATTTATTTCCATACCTTGATGAATTAAATTTAAATCTTGATTTGCAATTTGACCTTCTTTATGTTAATTTGTTTAATTTCCCGGGTTAAAATTTTTTATTTATGTTTGAATATATTGCTCAATTGATTAATGACTAAGGTTAGCCTTAACCTGACAATTCAAAAATTATGATGAATTACTGATAATAAAGAGGAATTTGTGGCGCATTCTGAGACTGTAAATTGCCTCAAAATTGGGAGGAAGTCATCGAGACTTCTTGTGACTGGAGGAGAAGATCACAAGGTCAATCTCTGGGCTATTGGTAAGCCCAATGCTATACTGGTCAGTACTAACTTCTGTTGTTATGTTTGTGGCTCATTTGCACATTTGCTCTTGTGATAATGGAGTTATGATGTGGGGAAAATTCCCCCTGTTTTTTACGGTTAACAAAATTCCTTGAAATGTTCAGATCATTTATAGGAAATGTCCTGCTCCTTAAAATCCCGATGTGTTCTTTCCACCTCATCTAATGCTCCAAGCTTCATACGCAGAGCTTGTCGGGACATACTAGTGGAATTGATTCAGTAAGCTTTGATTCTTCAGAAGTTCTTGTAGCAGCTGGAGCTGCTAGTGGTACAATCAAGCTTTGGGATCTAGAGGAGGCAAAAAGTAAGTTAATTTTGTTAATGCTTGTTCAAAAAGCTTTGGATACTGATTGCCAATATTTCTGGTGCTTATTCATCAAATTTTATGTGTTGCTGTAATTGTCAATGTAGTTGTTCGTACATTGACTGGTCACAGATCTAACTGCATATCTGTGGATTTTCATCCTTTTGGAGAGTTCTTTGCATCTGGTTCCCTGGACACAAATCTTAAGATATGGGATATCAGAAAGAAGGGCTGCATTCATACATACAAGGGCCACACTCGAGGGGTTAGTGTAATAAGATTTACGCCGGATGGTCGTTGGATTGTATCTGGTGGGGAGGACAAGACTGTTAAGGTCGAAATTGCTTCTTTTGTGCATATATTTCACAAACACTAATATACTGATGTGATATGCTAATGACATAAACGAATATTATTCTTATCTTTTAAAATTGTGGTAAAGTTGACTATTATCAATGCAATCCTTACTTAGCCTGGTTTTCTTGTTCACCAATGAATCTCTCAATTTTTTTTGGCCTGTTTAGTTCTAAAATTAGCCACCTTGCGTATACAAATTGGGCACTGATGCAGTAATTCATTTTTTGAATTAGGAATAATTAAGACGTTGCATTGCTGTATCCTAGTTCAATTGTTGCAAAGTGGTTCATGATTTTCAATGCTATACGTTCACCTATAGGATCTTTTGTTTCTTCATATAATTGTGTGCAAAAGGAAGTGCTCAAATGCTTATGTTTGCAAATTTTGGACTATAGTTCTTTGTTTAATAAACTCAGCAATGCACACCACTTAAAACAGTTGTGGGATTTGACTGCTGGAAAGCTATTGCACGACTTCAAGTCTCATGATGGTCAGATCTACTGCATAGATTTTCATCCGCACGAGTTTCTTCTAGCAACAGGTTGGTAATAATATGTTATTAAGAAATGTATCAAGTAGTATGTAATGCAATCTTGATCTTACCATTTTATTCATCCTATATTCAGCATGTGGTGTTTGCTTGGTAGTGCTTTAATTTTACCGATACTTCATGGTTGAATGTGTGGTACTTGTCAAATCTTAAGATCTTTTGATCCATCCATAAAAATGTTATATGCAGGAATCTATCCATCTGATAAAGATAATGACTTATATAAATTATATGCTTGAATCTCACTGGCTTTTCAATATTTGACTTATATTCACTTTTCTTTTGTCTTACTATAGGTTCTGCTGATAGAACTGTCAAATTTTGGGACCTTGAAACTTTTGAGCTAATTGGCTCATCTGGGCCCGAGGTAATATAATGTATTAATTGCTGCCACTGATTGTCTATCTGGTATTGGCTGTGATCTTATTAAGATTTGCTTTGTATTGGTTATTCCTATTAACTTCAGACCAGTGGAGTACGCTGTTTGACCTTTAACCCTGACGGGAGGACTCTCCTATGTGGATTGCACGAGAGTTTAAAAGTGAGCTCTTCTTTCTTTACACTCTCCTTATGGGATTGCTGATGTGCATCTATAATTCTCTAGAATTTATTGGTGTACTCTGATACATTGCTTTATAGGTTGTCTCTTGGGAACCTATAGTTTGCCATGATGGTGTAGATGTTGGATGGTCTAGAGTGTCAGACCTCAATGTTCATGAGGGCAAGCTTCTGGGATGTTCACATAATCAAAGTTGTGTAGGAGTGTGGGTTGTAGATATCTCGGTATTACATGCTCTTTCAATTCTTGTGCATTTAGTTTACTTGTTTTTGTTGCCATGTTGTTTCATCTGAGTTTATGGCTAATCTATTGCTTCTTACTTCAAGTTTCTTTTCCCATCTTTTGCACGAATGAACAGCAGATTGAGCCATATGCAGTTGCCAGTGTCAAACAATCCAATGGCCAGACAGAATCTAAATCTGGTGGAACTGGAAATTTGACAGTGTTCCATGAGCACAATATGAAAACAAGTTTGGGAAGGTTGTCAGTTTCAGACAATTCGGACACACTATCAAAGGAAACAAAATCTCTTGGTAGGATGTCATTTTCTCAAAATTCGGATCCTATTAAGGAGTCAGCCAAAGAGTCAAAGATAATATGTATGCCACTCTCTTTTTTGTTGAACCTAAGTTTACAGTTACTTTTGGCTTGTGCCACTTGTTTATTTACTTCGGTGTTTAGCCACTTTTAATTTGTTTATTTACTTTGTTGTTTAATTATAGTTTTATCTAGGGATTTAAACACACTATGTTGGTTTTGTTATGATAATGTGCTTATCATTACTGTGTCTACATGCTGGTTGAAGCCACAGGAAATGTAACTGGTACTCCTCAAAAGGTCAACCTAAATGCTAGTCTGAAGACTAATGTGGCCAGTTCAATATCAGTACCTAATGCATCAGCACCTAGGAAGAGTTCTGCAAAGGCTCATTCAGCAGTTAATATTTCTGTCTCCAACAAGGCTGATGACGTTCCTGTAATTGTCCCTAGAACTAATACAAGGTTTGAACAGGCCTCTGAATCCAGAAAAGAAAAATGTACTGGTGAAGGGCAATTTCCTTTGCAGCCAAATTCTACTGATTTCCTAAAATGTCAAAACATTAGAGATGATGTTGAGCAATCAAGTATAAGTTTCGTTGGGTCTACTGATTGCAAGGCAGTGCACATGGTCGGTGCTGTAGATAGGAATATTCTTCCTGTAGTCAAAGGCTCGGTACCTGGAATATCAATTGTTGAAAGGAATATTATGGATGATAACTCTCGTGGATCAGGAAGATTCGATTCAAGTTTGACGACAGAACTTCCCACAAACTTTCAGGAAGAAATCTGTGAGACTTTTCTATCGTTAAGTGCATTTTTATTTTGTCTATGCTTGCCTGTGAATGTTTTCGAATATGATATATTCGTCAATCCTCATTTTTTCTTATGATTTATTTAATGTTAGTTTTTACTAATTGTTAATGGAAAAATGAGATTTCTTTGTTTATTGATGTATGCCCTCTGATTCGTCCACCAATTGCCAAAATATGCAAAGTACACACCAAGCAATAGATAGCTCCAATTGACCCCAAAAATTTTTATTTTGCATAAGACTAAATCTATTTTTCCCTGATATGAAGTGTTGGCTATGGACAAAAGTAGAGAGAAAAAACAACTGGGAAGCATTGAAAAAGTAAAATGAAAGTTCCCTAATTTTCACTTTTTGTTTCTAGTGCATTCTGTGGATTTGAGAAGAGTTGAGTGTGTTCCAAAGGGATGATATACAATATTGGTTTCTTAGTTGTTTGAAAGTTCTGGACTTTCATGTCAGGAACATGGTTAAGAAAAACATCCAGTAGATATTAATCCAAGTTAAGAAATCCTGTACTATAGATTTTGAGCTTGTATGTGGTATGATGGTTCTTGTTATTTTAGAGTTGGTGCTAAAGGGACCAATCTGATGTCTTAGCCAATGGAGATAGTTCCAGAGCATTCAAAATTAATGCTTGACTTCTTTTGGGAGGCTAATTCCTTAACAGTTACAAGGTGGATTGCTACTTTATGATTACAAACTACTTGTATATTTTCTAGATGAGATTAATTGATCATTACTGTAGAATGAATTTGACCTTCCACTAACCATCCCCATATCATCTCCTTGACGGGACCATTTAGTGAAAGCATCTTTTTCCCCCTTACAGCTGAATAGACAGATAATGCCTGCTCACCTTAGATTGGCCTTCTGAGGCATTTGGCATGAACATTTGTCATTTGATAATTTCAGAGAGGAGGTCTGAAAACAGCAAACAAAAATAGTTTTAGAATGTTCGAAAAATTTTTGGAAGTTGCTTTTGGTTAGGGAGATGTAGCCCTCAAACAGAACATCCATACCCACGATCCCTTCAACAGCATTCTAAGTAGCTTTTAGTTAAAGCAATAGTTTTCCATAAGGAAGGTTTAGCCCATGCTTTTCTCTTTTCTTTATTCTTTTGGGGTTTTGATCGGTAACATTAGAAACTTTATTTACGTGGCACACAATTGCAGTACCTGATTCATGCAAGCAACAGGTACTGAACTAGTGTTCTCAGTTGGAACATATATAAATGACAAATTAAAATACTCATTATCAGGTTGACAGTTTTATTTGTGCGTATTGTAGATTTCTTCCTTGTGTATAAACTTGTTCATGAGTCAGCACCCTCTAGGTGAATTCTAGTACATTCTTTTATACTAATTAGATGTAGTTGAAGAACTTTGTTTTCAAAATCAACTACAAAAAGGGAAGCATGGGAAGATGCAGACTGGCCTGGATTGTTGTTTAAGATTTTAAATCCTGCTTTTACTTAGATTAAGATTTTCATCTTTCACTAGAAATGTACTAGGAACTATATTTATAATTGAGTCTGTTTCTTGAGATTTCACATAACTTCAATAATGCAGCTACATATGATGGAGTTTTGGTTTCTATAACAGAAACTTTTTATCTTTGCTTTCAGATGACAGTAGGGGGAATAAAATAAATGGGGACACACCCTTGGTGGAAAGTCAAAAAGGAGGTATAGATGTTCTTACTTGCTAGTTAATGTTTTCCTCTGAGCTGTTCATGATAGTCTGAGTTGTATGTGTTTAATGTAGGGAGATTGCGCTCATTTGTCATGAACTGGGAAAGGAGAGGAAGATCTTCAAATTATGAGGGACACTCTTCCAGTACCTCCCTAGGGACTTCACCAGACAACATGCTTCAGTTAAATATGGTAGGAACATTCTAGACTCCGAGCTTATGTTTGCTTTTCACATAAGTTTTTGTTGTTACTGAAGTCCCAGAGTTTCAGTCAAAGACTTGTGTTCATCTTCAACTAGTTGTTTAGTGTAAACAGAACTGGAAATGAAGGCAAAAGAATGGTTATGAGACTGGAGCACCATATGAGCCATGTATCTTATCTTAGGCATGTCTGTTTCATCAGAGATGGTAATTTCAATTGATTGAGGCACCAGATTTGGCAAACAATTTGGACATGATAATAACTTTATAATCGTTCGCCTCCTTTTCTCTAATCTCAAATGCCTTTAACTCCACAAGGAACTTCCATCAAAATACAGTCTGCTTATGGTCAAATCTATTCTGAATTTTGATGCTTTAGGCTTCTAGCCTCACATGGGGTTTCTTTATTGCTGGGCCCATGCCTGCCCTAAATGGAGTGCAATTGGGATGAAAAATGAATGAAGACTGGCTTGAAAATAGGAAAATATTAGGAATGCGATGGTCCTGATTCAGGGAGGAGATGATACATGCTTACATGTTGGAGGAGGCATAACATTTTCAATAGGGATGATATCTCAAATTTGAAAGCTTTTTCTCTTGTTTTTTTTTTTTAATTTCTTTGTTGGCAGTTGGGTTATGCTATGTTTTCCATTTTGTGGGGTGTTGAAGCCTAATGGACTCTCTTTTTATCATTTTATCTGAATGAAGGAAGAATTATTTACAGTTCTTATTCATGTTCAAATCTGGTGCTCTATATTTTGGGAATATTTGTACAATACAAAATCGCCAACTTTCCCTAACCTGAATTTCCCAGCAGCAGGAATTTGCCAATGCTATTAGCTGTGCATGAATATATTCCCTTCTCCTATGCTCTCTATATCATGAATTGCTAAATGTGGGAAATTTAAGTGCTCTTATTATGGGAGAAAACTTGTATTATGTTTTCTTTTGTTGACTTTTAATTCTTTAATACCACTCTGATAGACTTATTTATCTCTCTTTCTTTTGCCGCTCATCTGTATTTCTATGAAAATGCTAATACTTGTGCCCTTGACTCTGAAGTCTAAACAGAGAGGACGTTCCCCTTATACCAAAAATGAAACAGTTTGCATTGACAATGAAGATTTGGTCATAGACATGATGCGAGAACATGACCAATTTACTAGCTCCATGCAATCACGCTTGGCCAAGTTACAGGTGAATCCTTACTGGAAATTCATTACTATGATAGACAAATAAGAAAATGAGTTTGTGTCTCTAATGAAATCCTTTGGCTAGCAATTTGCTTGAAGTTTTATATAGAGCAAGTCATCAATTTCATGGTTATATAACCTATTAATTGTATTGTATATGTTGTAAATACTTGGACATGGTGATTTATGATCAAAGGATTGCAACTGTGTTGTAATTCTTGCAGGTTGTCCATAGATATTGGGAAAGAAATGAGGTTAAAGGGGCCCTTGGTGCAGTGGAGAAGATGGCCGATGATGGTGTAGGTTCCTTTTCTCACCTTCTCTCATCACCTTCTCTGTTTATATTTTCTAAAAAAAACTTAATAAACTATTATCTTAACTTCTGACATGGGATCCTTAAATTTTTCATCTTGATCCATTGTTGCAAAATGCAGGTCCTTGCTGATGTAATATGTATTATATCTGAGCAAATAAATATTGTGACGTTGGACATTTGCACCTGTCTTCTCCCACTTCTCTCTAGTCTTCTTGCAAGTGACATGGATAGGTAATAAGGCACTGCCATTTTCTTCAGACTGCAAATGACCTCTAGTTATTCTTTATGATTCATTTCCTTGAAAAGATTGTTTGTTTTAACTAAAAGAGGGGTGAATGGTTTGCATTGCTTTCCTGTTGATGATGTATAGAACTTCTCCCTCCATCAACGCACTTCTGTAAATGGGCCTTTTTAAATTGAATCTCTTGCTGCTGTATCAGGTAGTAGCTATTTCTCAATAAATAATTGGTTAGTGATCCTACTAGGCATACCTTGAGGTTTTTTTTTTTTTGACCAATAAGAAGAATTTTCATTAATAAGAACAAATGTTTACATCAGTTTCACACAATATATCAGAGTAAGAAAAGCAATACACATATGAGAACTAACACTGTAGCAACTCTAGCATATCACTTCAACTCAAAGCATCTAAGGAGGTGCTGGCAATCCATCTCTGCTCAAGATTCCAACCAAAGAAGATGGAGGTGCTAAGACCCAATTACCAATGCACATCTTCTTACTAATTTGCTTTGCTAGCCAATCAGCGGTGCTATTAGCTTCACGTTTTATTAGTACCAAATCAATACCCTGCAAATGTTGCATTCTGTACAGTATATCAGTAATATATGGTTGAATTCTCCACTGTCCTTTCCCTTGATTGTTAAGAATTTCATTATGAACAATTTGTGAATCCATCTCAATCTGTACATTATGATATCCTTTCTGATCCAGCAACATCACTCCTTCATATATAGCTCTAGCTTCAACCTCAAGTGCTGAACCTGCTTTACATTTTTTAGCAATACCATTAACAATGGCTCCTTCATTATTTCTTATAATAACTGCCAAACCTGCATCCCCATTTTTATAAGCTCCATCACAGTTCATTTTCAAACATCCTACAGCTGGCTTGGTCTATTGAATCTGCTAATGCTGCATACTACTCATACCAACCTACTGTCTTAGAGGTCTACATTCTGCCAACAATTCATTACTTTTCACAATACATCTAATAGGATCTGGCTTGTCATTTTTAAAAACCACCTTACATCTCTACTTCCAAATGTTCCAAAGCAACACAACAATTAACACCAACTTATCACTGCCATTATCAGCCTTCTGAAAAGATTCACTCATATCCAGTATCAATTTATCTAAAGTGGTGAGCCCTTCCTTTCTTATTTTTAAACCCAATTCACTACCAAACCATACACATTGTACCCAGGGACATGACAACAACATATGTTCAAGAGTCTCAGGTTCATAATAGCAAATAGGACACAATTCATCAGTTTTTACTTTTCGTTTGACGAAATTAGATTTAGTAGGCAGTAAGTTTCGAAGTGTTTTCCAGAGAAATACCTTATTCTTGGGTGGGAGAGTTAGCTTCCAAAGCCACTTCCAAAGCTTCTTATCCACAAAATGAGAAGTTGCAGCTTTTCTATTGACTGTATTTGTTGCAGCTTGTTTCAGAGCCTGATATCTCATCCTAACTTAATAAACTCCATTTTCAGCTACTGGTCAAATGTATCTGTCCTGTGACCCTTTACCACACAAAGGAGTTTCCTCAATCATTTGTTTCTGTTCACTAGTTAGAAA
>JANZLC010000200.1:6322878-6332965 GCA_026413385.1 Erythroxylum gracilipes
GAAGGAATAAGGAATTGATGATGAAATTGAAGTTTATGGAAGTTTAATTTGAAGATTTGGACATCAATTTGGTATGTATTCTCGCTATTCTACTTTTTCCTAAAAATTGTGTATTATGAAATTTAAGGTTCTTGAGTAAAATTGAGGGTTTATGAAATTGTTGTTAAAAATATTTAATTGGATATTAAATGAAGTAGTACATGTGATTCATTGAGCTTTTGGACTTATAATTTGTACTTTCCCTCATTGGCATACATTATGTCTTGAAATACATGTTATTTTTGATTAATTGGTGAGATGAATATGTCTTAAAAGTTGTATGAATTAAATTAAAACCAATAACGGAAAAAAAATACATTAACTTTGGCCGAATATGGAATAGCTTGAATTGGTTATTATAAGCTTTTATTATGAAATTTCAATGGAATTTAATTAGATTTGCCCCTAGTAAAATAAATAGGAATTGAAGGAATGTAATAAAGTTGGCATGCCAATTAAGGAGTTAGTAGTACTGCGTCATGATATATGTTATCGGACTGTATGGCTCCGAGAGCTCAGTTCTGATGTAAGACATTTGATTTGTGTTATTAATTGGATGGTTCCCAGTGCTCAGTTCCAATAAAAATGCATATAAAAAATTGATCGTATGGTTCCGAGAACTCGATCTTGTATTAATCCCGCTTATTTGGCTCAGTGGTGCAATTCCCATGGATTTTACGTTGGGACAATTATAGAAAGTAGATAAATGCATGATTAGTGATTAAAGAACTTCAAATAAAAGTAGTAATTGAATGTACAAGTTATTGATCATTGTATAATTAGATGTGAATTATTAAAATGGATATATTCTTGTATTTCATAACTTGATTTTAAATGCCTATTTATGCTTAGAAAGAAATGAAGATATTTATATGTGACAAAAATTATATATTATGCATGTTATGGTTGAATAAATTGAATTAAATGTGAAATGGAACTGCTTGAGCACCACTAAGCATATAGCTTAGCGTGTGGATTTTCTTTCTGCGCGTAGGTTTTGAAGAGAATTAAAAGAAAGGTGTAGTGAATTTACTACAAGACAAGAGTCACATAGAAGATCTCGAAAGAATTGGAGGTGGATGTACTACAAATTTTTATTTTATTTTTGGTTATGACATGTACACATTAAAGACGTGAAGGATCTTACAAGATTTTATTGTGAATTATATATGAATTTATGAAAGTTATGTATGAAATCTGGGTTAGATGTGTTGACATGTATTGGAGGATAGGTAAATTATTTTGTCAAGAAGTTTGACGTGAAGATGTATAGTTGAGTAATATGCATGAGAAGTGTATTGAAGTTTCTTGCATGAAGTTTTAAGTAAATATAGAGAAAACTCGGTCTAATTTTTTTATAAAGTGAATAGTCATTGCTAGATTAATGAGGTTTTAAATAGAAAATGTTGTAGTTTGAAGTATTAGGTATTTAAGAATATGGTAATAATTGATATGCCGATTTCATTATCGGGTATGAGATGTTTCAATCACAACATCAAAAAGTAAGAAAAAACAAAGAAATGACAAGGAGAGTTAGATTCTTATCCTTGTTTGATTATTTTTGGGATTGGTTTGAGAGTTTGTTAATTGTGATATAAATTTTGATTTCAATTTTAAAACTTTATGAAACAACTCGTTATTTCGGGGATAAGAAATCAACTTTTTTTGTAAATCCTTATTGAGTTCAGCGGATTTATTTTTCAATTTATCCCATGATTTTTTCCCTCGAGATTTTTCCACTTTAAATCTTGGTGTTTATTTCTTCGTTAGTTTTTTATTCTCATTTTTTCTATTCCTGCAACTTAAAGAGTTATTTTTTGTTATTAATATTTAGTTGATTTTTTGAGAGTTTTGTATTTATCTCTCAACAAATGAGACTGAGTGGGTTATGGAACCAAAAGAAGCCAGGGGATACAGAGAGGGAATCGACAGACGTTAATCAAATGGAAGTACCTTGCAAATTTTTAGTTTACATAGGAATCAACGAGCTTGCTCTATAAATAATTTCCTAATTCTACCTCAAGTACAAGGTGAGTTTGATCGCGAGAAGTAATGATAAACTCCTAATTAAATTTGTGTATTAAAGTAGGGGCAGGAAGGCCAGAAGCAGAAAAAAAAAAGGCTGAGATCATTGATACAAGCCTGTAGATTACATTCTCTACTATGTTAGCATTCCAATTTTGTATTTAGGTCATTTAAGTCTTTTTCATGTCATGTGTATCCTTGCCATCATTCTAAAAAGATGAGCTCCCAAAGTTTGTATGGCGTCAGGAGTAGGGGTTCTATGCTTGAGATAGGAAGGGAGAAAAGTTGGCATCTTCTTCTAAAGAGTGAAAGAGATGATAATCTTTCAAAAAGCTACTGATTTTGTATCCTTTTAGCTTCACCAATAATAGATCCTTTTTTTTTCTTTTTTCAATCTCTAATTTCTATACACACTCTTCTACACTTTTTGCCACTCTTGCAGCTTTCCCTGAATTTACACTCAGAGTCTATCAATTTTCATATAAGAACAGGTTGAGATTCTCTTTTCCAATTATCATGTTTCTGCCTTAAAACTTGTCGTTTTATGTCTGTTTATACATAAAACGACGTTGTTTTTGAACATAAATAAAGTTAAAACAAAGTATTTGAGACAGAGGATTTGATGCGTTTTTTTATGTCTGTTTACACATAAAACAGTCCCCTATAAAGGAAATAACGATATCATTTGAAGCGTTAATACAGGGATTGGGCTTAAGTAAGTGTAAAAGCTTTGAATATTGTTGTGATAGATTCCATGAAAGTGAAAGAGTTAACTTATGGCTATAACTTTTGATTAATTTTGATGGCAGAATAGACTGATTCCTGCTGGTGAGCATACTCTCACTCATATATTGTTAGCTGCTATTCAACCAGTTGCTTCTTACAACATTCATAATGTTTAGCGTGGCGACAGAACGTACATCTTACATGCATGGGATTCTACTTCAGCAGAAAGTTGGTCATGGATAGAGGACTGAGTTGTATGCTGCACATTACGAGTACTTGATCAGGATAAGATTGTGGAAACATGTTAGAAGGAACGTTAAATGACATGCAAACCTGGTCATAGGTATTTAAGATAACTTTAAAGCATTTCAACCCATTACTAGAAAGCCAAAAAAAGCAATGAGATTAGAAGGAGAAGCTTACTGCCCATAAGTCTCGAACGTCAACCACAGTTGATGGATTCAGACCTATATCTGACCAGGAAGCGCTGATATTTGCTTGTGAAGATCCTCTGTTCCATAGCACCACACCCACCCTATTCTTGGTAAGAGGACCAGCCCACACCTGTAAACAACATATTTATTCCATCAATACTTATTATGTACATGAATATGTGCTTCAACACAAATGATAGTAACCTCAAGATCCCCATCTTTCTTCACCTTCTTCCCCTGAACTCCAAGCTTATCTGTTTATAGCCAAAAATTGATGAGGATTATGCATTGTAAATTTGTAATGTATCTTTTGTTTCAACAATGGAGTATATTAAATACAATGTTCACAATAATGTGACATTATATTGTATGAAATTTGCTCTGCAGAACGATCTTATTTTTCCTTTCTTTTCACCTTGGTTGACTGCAATAACCTCTGTGTTGCTGAGCAGCTCGAAGGTCACATTATCCATGGAGCGGACGTCGCACCCAATTATCAGGGGAGACTACACCAGAAAGGAATTTTCCATGTGGTGAGATTAAATGGAATGCCACACTTCTCATCAAGTATTAATTTAAAGACTTAAGTTTGAGTCGTACTTTAACCAAAGCCCATATGCTGAAGTGAGAACGATACTCTTCTGTGGTCATCCCACCATTTCCTACCTCAAGCATGTCAGGATCTAATCCATGGAAAATATTAAGTCAGCAGAGCATCTCCTGATTTGATTTTCCATCACTTTTGCACTATCTAATGCGCTTTTATATTTGCAATGACTTGTAATGCTAGACATAATTTCTTGAAATTGCAATACGACTAAACAAAAAAGTGAGATGTGAGGACTAATCTCATCTTTAACTGTCAATAGTGGTAAGAATTTAACAGCTTGTGAGTTGATAGTACCATTCCAACCGCCAGGCCTAGCATATGATGCCCATTTGTCATTTATGTCTGCAATAGATGTCATGCTAAACAAGAAAACAATTTATCAGTAGTTTCTCCAGTTCCCCAACGGTTGTTACAGTGTGTCAAATGCCAACTCCCTTGATATCCATATTGTGAATGCGTTAGGAGAAGCTTGAATAGGCTCATTTTATTTACCTATTCCATTTGTCTTCAATATCCCCAGTTGTTCTCCAACTGTTACCTACACTTGCTGCCCAAGTTGCTGGATCTTCTTGACCCCTATATCACCAAACGTTTAAAGGAAGGATGACCAAGAATGGAACTGATGTTAGTACTGTTTCTCTTTTTTTTTTTTTTTGGGTTCTTTTTGGTGGCAAGAAGACGAAATTTCTCCTAATTCTGAAGATAAATTTCACTTACCATTCACATAGAGAGAAAAATATGGGCCTCCCAGAGTTCAATAAAGCCTTAGTCATCTTTGGATACCTATCCACAACAGCATATAAACTTCTTATCTAGCTACCAGATGAAATCTTACCTTCCCTACCAAGACACTTCCTACTCTTGTACGGTTAGTGGACCAAGAAGTAGATCAAGATTACCTTTCTTTTGGGCTTATAGAATTATCATTGCAGTTGTCATACTTCAGATAATCAATTCCCTGCATAAAGTTACTAAACGATTGATGAAATCCTCAGTTTCATGAACAAAAAAGGAACAACAATCATTTACTGAAGTGGTTGTTGGAAAGGAAAAAACAGTCGTCTACACTCTTATTAGTTCTTCCCCTGCATCTGAAAACTGGAAGAAGCAAACTTACCCATGAGGCAAAAGTATTGGCATCCCGCTCCTCGTAGCCAAGTGAGCCAGGCATGCTCTTGCTGCAAGTTTGTGTCCTGACAGATAAACGTTTTCAACTAAAACAATTGGTCTGCAAAACGAAGGTTGAATGGCGATCTAAATTGTCAGTGTGAAGGAAATTACGTACCCTGCATCGGAGTAAATTCCAAGCTTGAGTTCCTTGCTATGAACATAGTCTGCAAGTGCCTTAATGCCTGAAGGAAATGTTGCAGCTTTAGCCACGAAATTTCCCTGTCAATAACAAAAGAAAATTTTCATGAGGTTAAATGGGTATTGCAGAGGTACTCCAACCTCCTTATCGTTAGTCTAAACTCTTGATGTTTTGAGCTAGCAAGAACAAGAAATCAACGTGAAGATTCATCATTTACAGGTCCAAACCATGCACTAGTTCATGATATACCAGACGAAGGATGAGACCAACATTACAATAGAGAGAAGTTCCAGCATTTTTATTTTCTTTTGGTCTCTGATCCGAAGTATTGAAAATTACAAACTAACTGAAGATGAAAAGAAAACAAAGATGTCAATCATAATAAAAAAAATACCTCAGAATCTCTGTTTAGCTCGGCCCAGCAGTCATCTTGATCAGATGAACAAAAAAAAGGAATCATTTTTATCCTTTATACAGTATATAAGTACAGTAAAGATGTACCCTGATTAATACTTACCTATATTTACATACTCGTATCCTACAGCAGAAAGACCACTTGAGACCAGTGCATCAGCTGTTAACAATATACATCACAGAGAAACTAAGCATTGATAATAAGATATGAAACAGAGGAAATAATTACTTTTTTTGTTTGGTTTAACAGAAACATAAATAAACGAAATTGTGTTTCTGAGAAGTTCATAATGTACCCGTTTCCTTAATAATAGTCTCATTGATTTGGCAGGCAAAATGATTCCAGCTGCTCCATCTGATCTTCCACCACCAGCAACAACATCCCCAGATGAAATCCAAAAATTAGAAAGAAAAATAGAACCTACTGAAAATAATTGCTTGTAGTTACTCAGTACCGCCTTGAGTTTCCAAATACTATTTATACCAACGAATCAGAATGTTTGGTTTTGGGATTGATTAGTTGTTTTTCATAAGGAAAGATGTGGCCTTTGCCTTCTTGGAAGTGTTTCACTTAGAATCAAACGTTTTAACTAAATTGGGTGGGATTACGTTTACTAAGAAGACATTAAATTGTAAGTATGATGCATATAAGAATGAAACACAACACGAAACAGAAAAGAAAAGGAAGTAAAAGTTACCCCATTTGGGGAGTTAGACCAAGGCCATTCTCAATAGCTTTCCTTCTGTCAATCACCTTCACAAAAGATGGTCCACCTGATGTTATTGAAGGAGATGGTCTCTTGATTGTATTGGTCGAAATGAGTTGTCGAGCTCCACCGGCCGTCGCATCGTTGGCTAACACCAACAGTATCAATGATATTACAATAGCAGGTGTCGTACTACTATTACTAGTAGTTCCCTCACCCCAACACCAGAAGTTGAACTTCTTCTTCCCAGATGGCAAGAGATGAGCCATTGAGTAGAACAAACGCTGGTGCAGGTGGAATGGATATCCAAATACTATATATATATAGAAAGCTAATCATATTACAACTTTGACGATTTGATGACTTCGGACAATGACAAACAAACCAACCAAGTCCCAGCATTTGCTGTCATCAACTTTTCTTAACGTACACACACACACGTAGGGCTATATATTATTGCTATAAAACGTAGACTACAATCTCATCATCAGAAGACCTTCTATGGTGAAGTGACGTAAACGAGAAGCGAGAACGGTGATATCAATGCCACTCCATAGACATACATACACCTCATCCTCATCGTATGTGTCCATTCCCTTCACTGTGTCTGACATAAACTCGTCTTGTAGGTATTGTCTATAATATTATGGCATTTGCAGGTTTATTACATCATTCACTGTGTTTGTGGATTTAGTGGTGAATACTTAATTCATGTGACTACAACACATGTTAGCATCTCCCATCTCTTCTATAATATAATTTATCAATTCGCCTTTGTTCGACCGACAAAAACAAAAGGCCAAGCAGAAGAATACTTGGAAACATGCAACAAAAAGAATTATTAGGTCAATCATTAGTCTATTTGTCTAATTAAGTAACTGTTTGGATAGGCTTTTGGGAGGTTAATAAGTAATTTTTTCTACTACAAAAGCCTTTGTTAAGAAAAATAGGTGTTTGGCTGTAAAATAAAAAATACTTCTTTAATAGATATAAATTTTTTGGTAGTTAAAATACAACTTTTTAAGAAATTTAAATTTAGAACTTCTCAAAAAACCACTCAAACGGTTTTTTGGGGTAAAATTTTCATATCAATTAATGAGCCTATTTTTTATTCTCTTTTGTCCTTATGTTTTACATATAATTCTCACAATACCCATATAGCGCCCCCTTACCGTAGGGTACACACCGGGACGCCTGCAAGTTATTCCGGTACATATCCTACGACAAGAAAGAATTACGAACAAACACCACTATATTCCACATAGTATCATAATAATAAACATCAACATAAAATCGCAACATTTTAAAACCAAACCTTTTTTCATTTCATTTCATCAAAAACATAAATATATACAACTGTCATTGTTTACTGTCTGTACATCACTCCAAAAACCCTTGTACAATATGCTGCTAAAACAAGGATAACATATCAGTCCTAACTAGGTCATCCAAAAATTCCTAGTTGACCGACCTGTGAGCCATAATCTCTCTCGTCAAAATGATCTACACGGCTCGAACAGTCCCTCCGGAGCTAGGGATCTACTCTCGATCCTGAAAAATATGTTGCAATTTTGGGTGAGAGTGCGAACTCAGTGAGGAACCATCATCGATGGTTCACCCAATTCATGTAGCACTCAAGCAAATCACAGATTATTTCACAATAGCACATTCAGAAGTACCACATGATCGTATTCAAGCAAATCACAAATGTATAAGGCATTCTTGCCTTTCACCCATTCAAAATATTCAATCAAATATGTATGCAGTGCATATGTGACACTTTCCTATTTTATTATAGTGTTGTGACCGAGCGCCTGAACTGTCCCAATCTGGGCGCATTAATCAGTGAGCCTGTGGCTCTAGGTGGGCTCGAGGCCCTAATAAGGTGAGCTTTTAGCTCTCGGTGGCTGCTCCAGTCACAACTGTCATTATCTGTTCATGCATTCATGTATGAAATGCATATGTCCCAATTTAAACAGTAAATGTATCAGAATTAGTACACATATCACAATTTGTCATATCAAAAGCAAGTAGTTCACAGAGTGCACAGATTTACAACCAGATAACACTTCTATGTCATATCTCTCAATACATCAGACCTTCTGTTCGGAATCCACAACATACACAGTCACAAAACCCACCATTATACACCACAGTAGACATATAATAATTGAGAGAACCATCTAGGCTACTCACCTATAGTTTTCGAGCTAATGTCGGAAAGTCTCAACAACGTTGGTGGATCAATGCTCCAAATGTGCCTCTATAACGGTCAAAGTATATAAACATTACCAAATGCACAATCAGAAATATTTAATATGCACATATAGCAATTAAAATGTGTACAATGCATGTTCGTGACATTCCTAGCGTTAGTCCAAAATTTCCATCACAAAAATTCCGTCTAAAAATTAGAAATCTAACAACACCAAAATCACTAAATTCGGATCCCTATAGGTCTGAAAATTAATAAACCAAGGACTAGAAAAATAATTATCCGGTCCTCTCACTATGGCCCAATCAATCCACATCAATTTCATCTTGAAAAATTCCCAATTTTACACAGAAATTAAATTAAAAATTTTCCAAATCCGATGCCTCGAGAATCAAGTCAATCGGACGTCGGACAGAAAAGTTATTCACAAAAGAAGGCAGAAACCCGAAATTAAAAAAATCGCATATATATATATATATATATATAATTAACGTTTTGGCTCGCGAGGGTGAGCCGTCGCCCTCGCGAGTCAACGAAGTAACTCGCCTCGTGACGGAGGTGAGCTTTTAGCTCGCCCCGCCCTCGTGAGGCGTCACCCTCGCAAGGGGCGAGCTTCCAGAATCGATTTTCATTCTTTTTTTATTTTAAACATCAAAAATCCCTCCTTTCTAACATGCATAATTTCTGATCCAGGAGTCCAATTCTTGTAAATCTGGTGTCTATAGAAAGAGCAAAGAGAGTTCTACAAGTTTTATGAAGAACATAAAAACCAATTTCACCTCTAAGGGTGTCAAAAATATACTCAAAGTTACTGCCTTCACAATATTTCCCAAAACAGTATACCATTTTGCAAAAATCATAACTCACAGTCCTTACATCCAAATTTCACATACTATACCTCATTTTAAATTTAATTCATTCCTGTACAACTTTCCATAAGACCACTTGAGCTAATTCGAATCACAACAGTCCAGAATTTAGCTTCAATGTACAATCACCACAAAACCTATACTTAACACATTTTCCAGTATCAAGCCTATTAACCTCCAAAACTCAACAGGTCATAACTCTCAAACTAGACATCTAAAAATTGCACACTTAGTAGAAATAAAAATATAATAGGAACCTCTTCAAGTTTCATGAAGACCAAATTAGCAAATTCAATCCAAATCAACCTAGAAAAATTCATCAAAGTTTCAGGTCACAAGGTTCGGATTACTGTTCATACAGCACCTACAACTCATTTTCAAGGCCAAATTCAAACCCTTTCAAGCCACAATTTGACAGAACTTCCTTCATAAGAAATGTGGCCAAACTTTCATCAAGAACTTTACTTGAACATAAACCCACAAAATTCCAGCACACATACTCAATCATTTCCTTTTAAGAATTAATCATCTAATATCATTAAAACACACAATTTACTCACTAAACATGTTAAACATCATTAATCCTTACACAAACATAACCTTATACCCAACCAATCAACACACAAACTTCATGAAATCAATGGACCATAAAGCACAAGAAATGCTTCTAACTACTAATTTAAACACATAAAACTTAATTCTTACCTAACAAGCTTCAAAGCTTCAATCTTCCAAGTTT
>JANZLC010000200.1:6348295-6380036 GCA_026413385.1 Erythroxylum gracilipes
ACTTCGACCTCATATTTATAGTCTCTGTCTCCAACTGCTTCTTGATAACTACTTCTTGATTCTTTAAAGAAACGGTTGTTCACTTGAGTCTTATAACTAACTCAAGCTGATGCTTTTATTACGCTTCCGTCTGCTTTTTGCTTTGTCTACTTTTTTCTTCGTCTGCTTTTTGCTTCGTATGCTTTTTGCTTCGTCTGCTTTTTTGCTTCGCCAGCTTTTTGCTTCGTCTGCTTTTTCGCTTCGTCTGCTTTTTGCTTCGTCTGCTTTTCGCTTCATCTGCTTTTTTGCTTTGTCTGCTTTTTGCTTCGTCTGCTTTTCATTTTGTTTGCTTATCATCAAAACTTAATATTCGTAAAGTCATTTTGACTTAACAAGATGTTCTGCTCCATTCTATTCATGGCTTGAGAGCTAGCTTGAGCACTTTGATCCATCTTACTCATAAGTTGAGCAAACATATCTTCAAGCCTATCCACTTTTTTCTCCCAAAGGAAGGGGAATTGTTGTTGTGCATAAGATGAAGGGGAATTGTTGTTGTTCTTCCTCTAGCATTGTTGCTTCAACGTTCATACAAACACTTGCTGTATGCCCAAATCTACCACAAAGAGTGCAAGGATCCCTACCAGACTTATTGACATTCATTGCAACTTGGTAGGCCATGTTAGGTTTAGAACCCACTTCATTAAGAGTAGCAGCTTTGCTCCTAGTCACCTTAAAATGTGAATTCTCCACAACTTTTTTGAAAATATTTCATAACTTTTGGGAACTTAGGCTACTAATATTCCCACCAGCATTTAAATTCACCAAAGTCTGATTGTGATCAGTGAGACCATAGTACAAAAACTGAGTCAAACAGTATGTATCAAACCGATGATGAGGACACTGGTTAAGTAGATCATTAAATCACTCCCATGCTTCATGAAAATTTTCTCCTTTTTTCTACAAGAACCAATATATCATCTTCCTTAATTCAAGAGTTTTGTGGGTTGGGTACCACTTCATCTTGAACGTCTCTATTACTTTGTCCCAAATGTCAAGGGAATCTACCTCCAAGCTTAGTAACTAGTTTCTTACTAATCCTTTCATGCAATAGGGAAAACACCTTAGCCTTAACTCATCTTCAGACAATCCATACGATGGAAGAGTCTGAACTGTGGCATAGAAATCTCTCACAAAGGCTAGAGCAACTTCACTCTGTATTCCATTAAATTGTGGCAACATAGATAGATGAATCTGCTTCAACTCATAATTCCTTGTTGTCACACTCAATTGAATGTAAGAAGGGTTTCCAGTAATAAATGGTATCTGATAATCTCTAATTCTCCTCATCGCAGGATTAATAACCACTTGTTTAGCCTAATTTCCTTCATTGAATTGATCGTTCCCTATATCTTGTTCCCCATGCAGAATTGGATTTTGATTATTATTTTCCATCTCTCTTCTTCTTCCAATGTTATTCCTTCTACAAGTGCGTTCAATTTTAGGATTTAACTCAATTAGTTGATCGTTGTTCAAATTTCTTGAATGTCTTAAGTTTATGTAGCTCCTAAAATGAAACAAAGAGAAAGGGTTTAAAAGTAATTAATGGAAGAAAAAGGTAATTAAAAATAACTAGAATTAATAGTAGCAAATATAAATTAGCCCCCCAGCAACAACACCAAAAACTTGGTTGACAAAATCTGCAAGTGTACAGAATCATTCTTAGTACCTACAATTCAAGTATTCTAAGGTCGTCTCCCATAAGGACTAAGATACTCACTACTGAATTAATCTTAAACTACTTGAACTAAAATAACAAGAACCTTAAAAGATGGTTGGACTAGAGCAGACAATAAATTGTAAATATTGTAAATAAACAAACAAGGAAAATCTGATGATTTAGACTTAGGGCTTTAGGGTTCACCAATTTAAGAGATTGATCAATAAATTATGGAATTGATTGAATGACAGGTCAATAAATTATGGAATTGATTGAATAACAGGTTATAATAACAATTGCATAAATTTACTTATATTCTCTCTCAAGACATATAAGAATAACTAACTAGTTGATTACCATATCTCAATGCAAAACCTAACTAGTCAAATTCATTAAGAACAAGCAACTATAAGTTATTACACTAGTTCATGATATCTAATATGTCCTAAATCTAATATGTCCTAAGGCTGAAATTATACTTCACCTCTTAGTTCATCATATGATTCCTAAAGTTGCATCTATGGTGATCAAGAATAGAAACAACAATAAAGTTCAAGAAAGATAAATATAACCCAATAACGTTCATTCAACACCAGTCAATCCATAAAATATAAATCAATCCCCCAAAGTAGGCTACATCCCTAACCCTAAATGGGGTTTAGTTCAAGAACATGGTAAAAGAATCCAAACAAATAAAGACAATCAACATCCAAGAAAGAGTAGAGAGAAGATTGAGAGAACACAAAACAAGATTGCTTCCAATGCTTGATTCAATCCTCCTTGATCTTCTTGTTTGCCTCTTTTGGGTGTCTCCTTTTGTGCAGCCTCGTTTTCAGTGCAAAAACCCCCCTTTGGTCTTAAAAATGAGTATTTATAATGTCTTGGGCTCAAATAAACCTAGTTTTTGCCCAATGGATTGTATCAGTGCCGTCAAAGTCCGTTAGGCAGACGTTAAGTCCATTGGGCGGACATTTTCTATCTTCCGGAGCGAATTTGGATAGTAAATTTCCATTAGGAGGACTTCATGTCCGCTGAGTAGACATTCTCGAGTTTTCCAGCTTTCTAGCTACGCTCATGTCCGTTTGAAGGGATATCATGTCCGTTGGGCAGACATACACTAGGCATCTACAGAAATGTACAATTTTGACCTTTTAGACGATAAAATCTTTCCTCGGAGTCTTCACGAAAGTTATAGAACTCGGAATCCTCTTCGAAAGCATACTTGAACTAATCTAACATCCACAATAAAAGTTATGCCTCTTGCCCCAAAATTTATCCATTTGCACCTATTAAGCAATAAAGTTGAAATGTGTGAGAATTAACCAAATAAAGCTCAAAATTTACATAGAGATAAGTAAAATTAGTTCCAATTCATCCAAAAATTATATATAAATAATTTGACTTATCAAGTTCAAATGCTCGACAAGTGGCCTAATGACATAAGGACACGTGTCGCACGTATAATGCACGCGCCAGTATTGGTAACGTCTCTGTGACATCGGCAGTTAATGTTGTCAACTAACGTCAGCTGTAGGAAAATTTAAGAAAACCCAAAATTTTTAGATTTCCCATAAAGGTGTCTTAGGATGTTTTGAGTCAGTTTTCAGGTCCAAGAAATTCATAAAGTAAGTTTTTCCATTTTTTTGAATTTATTACGTTAGTTATACATTAAAGTTTAACTTGGGAAAAAAGAATTAAGACATTCTAAAATCATTTTTAAGTGAATTTTCATACAACGAACTTAGCATAAGGGAGATACATGAGGTTCTCGTGTCTCAGATGGTCGGTTCAGTGTTCAATGACGCACGATAGTCACTTTAATGAGATTTTTTGCTACGAAAGTCTCAGATAAAGTTTTTAGAGAATTTCTTTAGCACTAATGTGTGACAATAAGACTATGCATTCGGGTTTTGCATTTATTGATGTTACATTGTCACATATCATATGCCCATAAAGAATGTGAGGATAACATAAAGATGTATCTCTTATTAGGAAAAATTATTAATATAGAAAATTCTCATCTGTTAATTAATTACACATTGATAATTGATGGATGTATCAGATTAAAAGAAAGGCACACATAAAATTGGTCCTCTCTCTACCCCAATTTATACGTTTAAGAAAAACCTACGCATCCATCAGAAAAGAGTGTAAACTAAAGAAAAGGAGAAGGGGTGAGAAACCAATTTTTCTACGCAGAGAGGATAATTGTTATCAAAATCAAACATCATGTCTTCTTCACCAAATCCAAGTATGTAAACATTATTGGTTTCAATATTCTTTATAATATAGAGAAAATCAATTTCTTGTTGCAAAATCCACCAAACAAGATCTGATCACAAATCTAGTACAGGTATGTTCTTTATACTTGAAAACAATATCACTATCACCTTTAATGCCCCATAGATGAATTTTTTAATTGAGAAGATTAACTAACAGAAATTTACTGTGGCTTGATATTGAAAATGACGTAATTATTTCATCCTCTTCAATCCTCCTCTCAAACTTCGACTCCCAGTCATATATCAATATTATAGCTTCATTGCATATGTTTATGATCTTTCTTCCATCATCACTTACTGCCATGTCTGAAATCTTGATTTTTCGACATTGCAGTTGTCTTCCATCAATAGCTAAAAGATAGATGCTTCTATCACTCATGCCAGCCATTATTATTTTACTTTCAGGAAACCATCCACAAGAAACCAAGCCTACAACATATTTTTCATGAACATGGAGGCATTCTCCAAAGCTTATATCCCTACATCTAATCACCTCCCCTTGCCCACAAGTAAGAAGTTGGTTGTCATCTTGGTTCCATAAAACACTAAAATAGGTTTTTGATGACTTGTTAGTTTGTGGTTAAATCAAACTTTGCCACCTCATTAACCTATAAAGGTCAAGTTTGTTGGGGAAAAAAAGAGACAAATGAAGCAGATGATAAAGAGACAAATGAAGCAGAGGACTTTTGCTTAATTTTATTCAACATCTGAAAGTATCTATTTATAGGCTTATAAGAAACTAAACAAGCTTAAAATTTCTCAACTACAATCAAATTTGTTGACACTATCTTTCACTAACTAAAACCAAAAGTCGTGGAATACAAATATGAAACTTCAAGGACTCAATCAAATTGAAAAATACAAACGTTAATTTGAACCAACCTCCAACACTCCTTATTGATTCAAAATTTCATGGATGAAGCACTTCTCTCTTAATATAATGCACTTCTCATCACTGTCTTCAAACTTATTAATGAACATTATCATCAATTTATAGATATTGGAGCACATCTCTCCATGATGCACTTCTCACCAACAATTTTAAAAGATAGTTTCTTCTTGTGCCATGTTTATTTCTTCTTCATTTTGAAATCTGCAGTTTTTTTGTAAATGTCCAAACCTCTTGCACTTGAAGCACTGTGGTTTTTATTTGTGCCAACAATTTAGACAAAAAGAATTGTGGAGAGATGTACTTTATGACTACAAAGGCGACATATCAATAAAGTGAGACAAAAAGTGAAACAAATCAATATCAGCTCACTATGAATTTAGGTCACAGAATATGTTCCATATGTTAGTCATCCTCCATGTAGGAAGAATGAAGTATGTATTTCATCCATAGCATCCTACACAAAATCATGCATTCTGACTTGCCTATCAAAATCTGATTCAAAAGACAGAATGGGAAAAAGCAGAAGCAGACTGCCAACACATTACAAACAGGGCCTCATGTTAAGGAGAAATTAAATGAATTAGATTAAATATAATCACAATATTATATATATAAATATGTACGTACGAAAATACACCAATATACATATGTAATACGCACACACATATATGACATACCCAATTTGGCAGTAGCAATAGTACACTTATGGACATAAAAATTAGTAATCATTCCTTAGAATTTCTTTAAAGCATACCTAATTGCCAAATACAAAAAGGTGCTTTTGGCTCTCTGCTCAAGGTTCAACACCTATTGGTGTATTGCAACCCCAAAGTTATGATTTATGAAACTAATGTGATCTTGAGAACTCAAATCTATTCCCATTTCCAAAATATGTTAGATGTTGAAAGCTTTGATCTTCAACACAATACATTTACATCCACTGAGATATTTGTTAGCTAGTAAATCATAGTTGTAAATTATACTCTCACATCTACCGTATTGTAGGTCCTGAACTGCTAAATCAAAGTTGCAAGAAACCTCTGGCTCCAAATAATGATAGCAAAACCATTTCACCCTTAAATAGAAAAAGGAACGGATGTACATAAAAGCAGTATTTCTTTCCTTAAAGTTTGCAGTTTGGCATATGTATCGTCCATCTTCAATAATTCAAGGAATTTCTGTTCAAACATCAAGAAATATGCTAGTCATAGTTGTTTGATGAGTTAGGAGCTCCAACAAGGAAAGAGAATAAGAATATTTTATTGAAGGTAAGAATTATAGAGTTTTAAGGCTCTGCCCAAGCATATGCTGAGAATTCCCTTTAAAAAAATGAGTAAGTAAAATGATACCCTCCCTCATTCCCCTCTGTACTGTCTATAGAAACTAGCCTCTCATTACAGTTGAAACCGTTTTTATCCACTAATTCTCATTCCGCCTTCTAGAATAAACTAGTAAGGTTAGTTCCTCTACACTCGTTATCATTGCCTCCCCTCAATTGACAAACCTTGTCCACAAGGTTTGATTTAGGGAATTGACCACGGAAGCCTGAGCAAGACATCTAAGTAGCCTCATCCTCATTTTTGTCTTTCCATTAAACCAATAACTGGTAGCAAAGAATCTCCCTAGCTGTCGAAGCTTTAACGAACAGAATGCTAACAGGAATGAATAGCACTTCATCAACCGCAAGGCTTGGAGGTAGGGCCGCTTCAACTTGATGATTTCCTACAGCCTTCTTCAGCTGTGAAATATGGAAAACTGGGTGGATCCTAGAATCTGTTGGTAAAGCCAAACGATAGACCACACTGCTGAGTTTCTTGGTGATTGTAAAAGGTCCATAATATCTTAGACCTAACTTGCTATAAACTCTAGCAGCAAGTGAATTCTGTTGGTGTGGTCGGACTTTAAGGAAAACAGACTCCTCCTCCTTAAATTCCAGATGTCTTCGATGCTTATTAACAACCCTTACCATCCTCTACTGAGCTTTAAGGAGGTTATATTGGAGTTGCTGAATTATTTCAGCATGGTCATGATGTTCTTCCCCAACAGCAGCCACTTTGAATTCCCTCTGTAAAAATTGCACTAATGTTGTGGGCTTCCTTCCATATACTATCTCAAACGGACTCAAACGAGCAGCTCCTTGGTAATTGGTATTATACCAATATTCCGCCCAATGCAACCACTTTCACCATCCCTTAGGTTGTTCTGAGGAGAAACACCTAAGATAGGTCTCCAAACAACGGTTCAATACCTCCATTTGCCCTTCAGTCTCGGGATGGTAAGTTGTGCTCATTTTCAACTGAGTTCCCTATGCATTGAAGAATTCTTGCCAAAAACAACTCATGAATAAGGTGTCCCTATCACTAACTATAGAACTAGGAACTCCATGCAACCGAACAACCCCTCTGGAAAATAATTCAGCTACTGTGCGTGCAGTAAATGGATGTCTTAACCCAATAAAATGCTCATACTTGCTAAGTCTATCAACCACCACAAAAACACAATCGATCCCATATGATTTCGCCATTCCTATAATAAAATCCATAGATATATCAACCCATACTTGTGTTGGAATTGGTAATGGTTGTACTAGTCCAGTTGGTGTCCTTGTGTCATATTTATTTTTCTGACACTCCAAACATTTTGCCACAAATTTCTGCACATGTTTCATCATGCCCGGCCAGTATACATTTTTCGCTAACCTGTTATAGGTGCGGTATGCACCTGAATGCCCTCCTTGAGGAGTGGCATGGAACTCCTTAAGCAATGTAGGAATCTAAGAAGAGGTAGGTGGCAGGATAATTCGCCTTTTATGGAACAAATGGCCATGAATAAGCTTGTAATTTGGATGGCTCAAAAGGTGTTGAAAGACCTTGTCCTTCACCTTCCTATAAAAATCATCTTGTTGCATTTCTCTGTCAAGTTCTTCCCACTGCATCTAGCTGGGCACTGTGATGGCAGAACACTCCACTTCTTCCTCTCTTTGAGACAGTGAATCAACAACTCTATTCATCATTTCAGGCTTATATTCGATGCTAAAATCATACCCCAACAGCTTAGCTACCTAATGCTGTTGTGCCGGAGTAGTAATATGATGTTGAAGTAAATGTTTGAGGTTGTTGTGATCGGTCTAGACTTTAAATTTTCTGTCGATAAGATATGGTCTCCAATGTCGGATTGCAAGCAGAAAAGCCATTAGTTCCTTTTTATAGGCGGCTTTTGACCAATTCTGTGAAGCTAACATCTTACTGAAATAAGCAAGAGGGTGATTTTCTTGCATTAGGACTACCCCTACTCCAATCCCAGAAGCTTCGCACTCAATAATAAACTCCTTGGAAAAATCTGGCAGCGCTAGCACTGAAGTTGTTGTCACTACTGTCTTCAATTTCTCAAAGGCCAAGTCCATTTCAAGGCAGCTTCTTTCTTCAATAGATTAGTCAAATTTGAGAAATTTGACCATATTCTTTGATGAATCTCCTGTAGTATCCGGTGAGGCCAAGGAAAGCACGCACTTCTCGGACAGATTTAGGTTGCAACCACTACAAAACTCTTGCTATTTTGCGGGATCCATGGAAACTCCCTTGATTGATAACAAATGATCCAAACATTCAATCATTGTCCTACCAAAACTGCTCTTCTTTTGGTTAACAACATTGGTGTTTATCCAGTCTATCCAAAACTCTCCCCAAGTGCTATAAATGTTCCTGCCAACTTCTTCTGTAAATGAGAATGTCATCGAAAAACACTAGTACATACCGTCGTAGGAATGGCCGGAAAAGATCATTCATTACTGCCTGAAACGTGGCTGGTGCATTAGTTAACCCAAAGGGCATCACCGTAAATTCATAATAACCAGAATGTGTTCTAAAGGGTGTCTTGGGTATATCCTCCTCTCGCACCCTGATTTGGTGGTACCCCGATCGAAGATCCACCTTAAAAAAATATCGAGTCCCATGGAGCTCATCAAGAAGCTCTTGAATAACAAGAATTGGATAATGATCAACCACTGTAACCCGATTAAGTTCTCGGTAGTCCACACAAAACCTCCAGCTACCGCTTTCTTTCTATCCAATAACATCAAGCTAGAAAATGGACTGTAACTTGGTTGTATAATTCCTGAGGCAAGCATATCTGCTACCTGCTGTTCTATCCCATCCTTCTGGCCATGCCCGTATCTATAAGGTTTGACATTACCAGCAGAAACTCTTGGAATTAGTGGGATTTGATGATCCACTGCTCGCCTCGGAGGTAACCCTAATGGTTCTTTAAGCAAGCCTTCAAAACGAGAGAGTAACTCCTCTAGTTCACTCGGTCCCTGTTCTTCCACCCTTCTGTCTTTCCAAATTTCCCAACAATGCATTATGCCAAATCAACAACCCATACTCCAGATTATACATTTTACTCAAGGAATGAAAAGAAACAGAAGAATTCATTAGTGACGGGCTTCCATCAATGCAAATATTTCTTCCTTCAACCAAAAATTCCATTCACATTCTACTTCAATTAACCTTAACATCACCTAAGGTTTGTAACCAAGTTACTCCTAATATTAAATCCACACCCCCAAGAGGGAATAGGAAACAATTCACGTTTACCATTATGCCAGGGAGCTCGAGCAGCACATTCGCACAAAACCCATTAGTCTCCTTGCGATTCCCATCTCTGAGCTTCATGCCAATTTTTCTAGTAGGCTCAATCGTTAACCCCAGTTGCTCAACCATTCTTCTTGACAGGAAACAGTGACTTGCTCTACTGTCTACCATCACAACTACTGCTACCTTTCCTATCTTTCCCCACAGCTTCATGGTTCTTCCCAAATTCGCACCTCTCATGGTAAAACATGGAAATTCAAGTTGTGTAAATTGCCCCTCATCCGTCACCGGTTTGGTTTATGGAAGTTCCACAACTTCCTCCAACTAGGCAGTACCCAGATGTTCTCCTTCATCTTTGTCTGCTCCCAAAATAAGAGTTCGAAGGGATTGATTCTTACACTAATGTAGAGGATGATAAGGTTAGTGGCATCGAAAGCACAAACTCTTTGCTCATAAATCTTGAAACTCCTTAGTATAACGCCTCATTCCCCGATTCCCTCCTGAGCTTTGAGGATTCGGTTTCCCAGTCGTGCTCATAGCTCCCTAATTTCCTATAGCCCTAAAATTGGTGGCGAGTTAACAACTGATGAGTTAGGTTGGGTTGTGCCCACCTTAGCGATAAAATTTGAAGGCCCAAGTCCACTACCCCTAGTTACTGCCCCCAGTCCAACCCGATTGCGAGCCCAAACCCTTCAGTTCCTTGGGTCTTATTCTTCAAAAGAACCTCAATCTCATACTCAATTTCTTTAGCCAGAGTCATGGTACAATATAAATCTACGGTCTCATGGGAGTGAATATGGACTCTGATGACTTCCTTCAGTCCGTTCAAAAATTGGCCAATAGATGCCTCCTCTGGCCATGTTCGAAGTTGGGTTGATTTAGACACAGAGTCTCAGATATACTCTTCTATAGTCCCTGTTTGCTTGACAGCAACAATGGCCTCGTATGGGTTGGAAGCAGGAGCATCTCCAAAGCGAGTCAAGACCTCCTTTTTAACATCCTCCCTACCTAAGAATGGCCTCTTATCTTGTAACCACGACATCCAGTGAAGGGCATGCCCCTCCATACAAATAGGGGCCAAGGACACCTTCAAATTGTCTGGAGTTTGTTGTATCCGGAAGTACTGTTCAGCTCTTCGAACCTATGTCAAAGGCTTGTTGCCATTAAAGTTGGGAAGCTCCACCTTCTTAGCCAAAATCTGTACATCCTCCAAGGTGATGAAGCGATTTTAAGACTTAACGATTCTAGTAGGTGGGGAGGAAACTGCACCGGTCTGGGATGGTGATATTGCTTCCATTGAAACATAAGGGCTTCTTGCCTCCTCACTTTGAACCTTTCCCTTAAGAACTTTAGTCAACATATTTTTAAGTTCCTCCGACTGTTGCGAGTCTCTTCCAGTTGTTGACGATTCCCAGCAATTTTAGAGCCCAGTCCTCCAACCTACTGCTCTAAAAACCTAAGGCTCCTCTCCATCGTTTCAACTCTGCTCTCCATGTGAGTGTTTGTCATTGGAGTCTCTTCTCTCGTCACGAATTGTTCCACGCTCACCGCACCAAATTGATGAGTTAGGAGCTCCGAAAAGTAAAGAGAATAAGAATATTCTATTAAAGTCAGAACTACAGAGTTTTAAGGCTCTATCCAAGCATATGTCGAGAATTCTCTTTAAAAAAATATGTAAAATGATACCCTCCCTCATTCTCCTCGGTACTATCTATAGAAACTAGCCTCTCATTGTAGTTGTAATCGTTTCTATCCACTAATTCTCTTTCCTCATTCTAGAATAAACTAGTAAAGGTTTATTTCCTCCATAGTGCCTACGCTCATAATCATTGTCTCATCCAACAGATCAATTTTGTGCAATGTGCGTATACTTTCATCCCATTTGTGTTCCATCACTTGCTGTATAATAACCACTGATGAGTGCAATGCTATTCTTGACTCCTCCAAAATAGCACCACTCCTGTCATAACCAAGTGAATACAATGCTCTAGTTACCATCTTGATGAATTCCAATTTTTTGATGACTCCTTTAGAACCAACATTTTCTTCACTCATGGGAGGTTAGAGGCCTAGTTGTCAAGTCTCCCAACCACTGAGGTATGGATTCTGCAAAAGAGGAGTGCTCCAACGAGCTTTTGGATTATCCTAAGGACAATTTTTGACATTTAGAAGGTGGTTCACCATCCTCTTTATCTCCCATGAAATATTCAAATCAGTTCCCTTACAAACTAACAAGAGAAACATAAACTATGAAAGGGTGGACACAAGTGCAGGAGAAGCTAAAGGGAAAAGGATTTAGAAAGCTTAAGAAGAAAAAGGACAAGAAACTCAACTGGTAAGAGTAACAGATTGATGAGAAAAAAGCAATCTTGAACAAGAAAATGATTCCACCAGGAACTTAGATTCTGTCTAATTTTTGCTAATTCTGATAACAAAGATAGAGGAAGCTAAATTCAGAAGATAGACATCAACTCATCGAAGGTCCAAATAAGCAACTTTGCTATAATTTAGGTTATTCAGTTGAATCGCACACGAGATGAGATAATGTGTACAGAGAAGGGAAGAAGACAGGATGAGGATGGTGAAGAATAATTAAAAACAAAAGTCTCATTGAATTTTTAAGTATTATTAAAAGTTACCAAAAAAAAGAATGTATATTTTCAAAATGTTTGACATTTCAAATTTTTAAAAATAATTTAAATGTGAGATAGAAGGTAAATGTGATTAAATAATAATAAGTGAAAAAAAACAATTGCCTCTGCACATCAATTCTTAGGGCTACAAAATTAGGGATCTCAATGCTTAAAATTCTTCTATACTTGAACCAAATGATCAAATCTGCTCTTCCATATACATAACATAGATATTCTTCATTGGCTCCTGTCATGAGTATATTTTCCATGTGTATTGGCTTCCATGAGTATGAAATTTAAGAACCAATGACTAACGGCACTAGGATATTGCAGCAGCAGTTTTTGCCCTCTCTCTAACCATTGTCTGAACAAAGAGCTCCCCTGCCCTATAAGAGGATCGAACCTGAAAAGTGTGAACATTTTGAGTTTCTTGTGGGTAGATCAGTTTGTAATGTTCACAGTTTTATAATGCTTAAAAAGTTACAACTTGAAAGACGTTTTAACCAACTAATACAGATACATAATTAGTCATCACCAACAACTTACTAGAGGTCCACTGGCTATGTAGCGGAATCCAATAGACTCGCCGTACTCTTTCCAGAAAGCAAACTTCTCTGGTGTAACATACTCTTTGACTGTAAGATGTAATGGAGTTGGCTGCAACATGCAAGATGTGACCATTTTCAGAAGATGAATAAGAGCTCAAAAACCAAATAGCATTTCATTAAGAAAACAGACCCACATATGCCCAAGCTCAACCATCAGTGGCAACATTAAAATCAGTTTAGGCGTTATGAATTTGAGCCATAATTAGATGTGCAATTTGAGCCAAGAATCAAACCTACGTGAATATCTCATGGATCCAAAAGTCTCATTAAGCATTTACGACTTAAGTACTCAGCAGTATGCAAGCTCTTCCATAATATTTACCTGTAAATACTGCCCCAGAGTCAGAATATCAACATCCACAGCCCTCAAGTCAGCCATAGCTTCTTTCAACTCGTCATCTGACTCTCCAAGGCCCAACATAATAGAAGATTTCGTTACCATTCCCTCCTTACTGAGTTTTGCATGTTTCAAAACTGACAAACTTTGTTCATACCTGCAGTATATCACTAGACATTAAAATTACAAATAGCATGTATAAGGCATCTGGCCTGAGAGGATGATCAATTTTCCAAAGCTGCTTGGCTAGCAACTGCACATACTCTTAAGGCTATTTTGATTTAATCAATTTGTGTCACAAGCATCCTTTATAATTCCAGGTTTTGCAGAGTAGGTTGCAATTTCAACCTTGCCACATCCCATTCCTTTCTCTTTCTCTCTCGAATGAAGCAATTATTTTCTTTTCACAAACATACATACATATGTATCAATCTGCTACACTTTCTAATGCCACTTGAGTACCTTAATTAATGTTGAGCAGTTCTCATTATGTATGTGCCTACTGTCGGTATTGTGGGGGCTGAAGTGGTTAAAACCAAAAAAATTAAACCAACAAGAACCCAAAGGATCTTGTCATGCAACCCATTCATACACCGAAAAAACACATAGTGAAAGCATGTACACTATTATACCTTGAACTTGATCTCCAAAAGATCTCACGACTATGCCTCCTTCCTCCCGGCTGTGTCTTCTTGCTCACGGCTATGTCTCCTTTGCACCAAGTGAGATACACTCCAAGGTATCTACCAAAGATCGATTAGAAGACCCAAAGCTTCCCAAACCTAGATGGTGCTTCAATTTCTTGATGTGCTTCTCATTTATATGACCTAGGCGACAATGCCACAGTAGACTTTTTCAAGAAACCCTTTTAACCCTAGTTTTGTCAAAAATTAAGAAGGGATTTTCGTTTTTCTGGTTTTTGAAAAAGAGCTGCTACTGTTTTTTTTCATCTTCTTCTCTCCACGGTTTCAGCTTTGATTTTTCTCTTTTGTCTTCTTCCAAACTTGCGATTTTTCTTCTTCCATCTGACAAGAATCAAAAGCTTTGTCATTTAGCTGATATAGTGAGCAATAAATCCCCATTTAAATGGTTTATTTTTGG
This sequence comes from Erythroxylum gracilipes, assembly GCA_026413385.1. Taxonomy (NCBI): domain Eukaryota; kingdom Viridiplantae; phylum Streptophyta; class Magnoliopsida; order Malpighiales; family Erythroxylaceae; genus Erythroxylum; species Erythroxylum gracilipes. The sequence goes on from JANZLC010000200.1 coordinate 6,362,434, forward strand.
GGATTTTAGGATCAACAATAACCCATTGAAGCACCATCTAGCTTTGGGAACCTTTGGGTCTTCTAATCGATCTTTGGTGGATACCTTGGAGTGCATCTCACTTGGAGCAAAGAAGACACAACCGTGAGCAAGAAGAGACAGCCGTGAGGAAGGAGACATAGTCGTGAGATCTTCTATTTGGTTTGGAGACCAAGTTCAAGGTATAATAGTGTACATGCTTTCACCATCTGCTTTTTCGGTACATGAATGAGTTGCATGACAAGACCCTTTGGGTTTTTGTTGGTTTAATTTTTTTTGTTTTAACCACTTCAGCCCTCACAAAACTGACAGTATAAGCTAATCTTTCGCACGATCTTACTGATGGCAACTTTAAAGGAAATGTAGGAATGGTTGATTATGACTTGAATATCTACTCAGTTTGATAAGCAAACTGCACCAATTTCGTAAGCATTAAAGTGATACTCACCCAGCTCGAGGATCTCGAACAATTCTTTGGAGCCTCTGCACAGTCTCAATGTTGTGGGCAAAGACATCTAATCCAGAATGGACCAGAGTTTCCACTGCCTTTAGGTCACCTCGAAAATCAGATGTCAAACATTCAACCATGATCTCAGGCTTGAGTTCCTGCAAAAGGGTCAAGGGTGTAAATGTCCAAAGGGGTGTGACACCACTAATAAAGATTCAAGCATAAGATAATTAGTCGGAACCTTCATAGCTTTAACAGTCTCAGCAAAATGACCGCTACCACCATCGGGTAGATCATCACGATCTACACTAGTAAGAACAATATAATCCACTCTACATAAAATGCAACAACACGAAAAGCAAGATTATTGAGTTGAGGAACTAGCTCAGTTTCATTAACGAAGGTAACGTGATATGCAACAGTAAAAATGGTTCGAGTGTAGAAGTGAATACCCCCAACTAGCAACGGCCATGGCAGTATTCAGAGGCTCCAAAGGATCAGGAGGAGGAGGATTTCTGCTGGTTTTAACAGCACAAAATCTACACCCACGTGTACATGTATCCCCTAATACCATTATAGTTGCCGTTGCAATTCCATCTCCTCCACCATTCCAACACTGTCATATTACCATAATGCTTAAGATTATCTAAACAAACACTGACAGCAATAACAACAATGCGTATAAATCAAAAGGATATGAACTTTATGAACAAAACAAGTACCTCTCCAGTGTTATTTCCAAAAATGAAAGAAAAAAAGTACCTCTCCAATGTTGGGACATTGAGCTTCTTCGCAAACAGTATTGAGATTTAAGCGAGCGAGCGAGTTCTTGACCTCTTGAAACTTCTCCCCCTGAGGAGCTTTCTGCCTCAACCAATCTGGCTTCTTCAAGTTGGGATCTTTTCCGGTAAACCCACCTGGGTATGGTCTACTGCTATTGCTTCGTTTCTTGGTTTTGTCATCATTCACTGAATCACATCGTATTCTCAGAAAGCGAGCGTTGAAAGAGGAAGAGGGTGGTTTTGAAAGATTGGGGACTGAGGAAGAGAAGGAAGACTTTGAAAGACTGAAATTGTATTGCTCCATCATGTCCTTACTAATTAATGAAGAACAAAGGTAGGATTGGAAATGGGATTCTGATTAATTTGAAGGAATGCTGATTTGGGGTCTCAAAGAGAGAATTACTTCTTGTTCTGAGTTAGTAGCAGTAGTTGCCGGTAGTTGGCTTCATCGAATTCTCCGTCTCTCCGCCAATTTCTTGCTCATGTGATAGCTGTCACGTGGTTTATTGAACCTGCATTATCTAACTAAGCCCAAAAGGTTTTGCCAGGTTGGCGATAGACAGGGGTCGGGCCAGATAGGAGGCTAATGGGCCCTTAGCTCAGCCCCAGCCTGACTTTTTTTTTCGATAAAATACCGTCATTTTGTCGCTCTCAATTAGGTCTCGAATTTGGTCGAACTTGAACGATCCTAACTTAACCTAAAAAATCTCGGCCCATGATTCAATTAAGTCAATGGGCCGAACTTACCCCTAATTGTCATCTAAATAAAAATGTTTTGCTTAAGGACTTTATAATTTTTCAAATTTAATATAAAATCAAAATTTTGGTAACTCCAAACAGACTATAAAGATAAATACAAATTTGCTTTTTTACTTTTAATACTGTTTAGTTTTAAAACTACTCTCCTCGAATTTCAAAGCATAATAAATTAAATATTTACCCCTTATTTTGAATTTTGTGGTGTTGATATAAATAATGTATTAATACTTTCTTCAATATTAGAGCATATTAAAACTTTCATCCATATTATCAAAAGGAATAGATTAGTAGTGTTAAAAATGAAACTTAACCTTGTTCAAACTCTATATACAAATAAAATAATATCACTAATAAAGACAATACTTAGGGATGATAATAGGTTAACTCATGGGTCAGTCCGTCAAGTTTTTAATTTTTTTTAAAAAAATTAAAAATATAGAATAATTTATTTTTTAATTAAATTATGGTCTGAGTTGCTCAAATCTAAGCTTAACTAGGACCCAATTCTTCTAAGTGAAACGATATTGTTTGCTTAGAATAATTGGACGTAGTAGAATTTTCATACAAAATTAATAAAGTAATCCGCCATATTAACGGGACCAAGAGCCTTAGAAACCCAAAAAAAAACTTGATAAAATATTTTAACTAAGAATTATTATATATATAACTAAATATTTAATGTTAACTTTAATAAATTAAACTATTGATCCAAATTTAAAATATCTTTTAATTTTAATCATAATGAATAACTAAATTTAATTATAATAATTAAAGAATTTCGTTACAATTTTAAAATTATCTAAATTGATATTAATAAATACTTACAGTATATCATGACAATATTAAACTAGTACAAGTTTTGTGTAGAGTAGATAAAAATATTATTCTTTAAAAAATATACAAAAAGAATAAATAAGTCATGAACAATAAATAATAAGGCTAAAAAGGCAAAAAACCATAATATTACATCTGGCCTTTAATTATACCTTAATATTTCTTAATGTTCAAATTAAGTCATAATATTTTTAAAATATTTAAATTAAACCCTCTATAATGAAAAATACAACAAAAACTTGATTCCGTCAATCTTTTGCCACATCATGGATAATGCAGTAGAAATGTATTAAAAGTATATTTTTGGACCCAATGTGCCATATATATGTAATGAGATTTTATAAGGCTCATCCCTCTTTTAAAAAAAAAACTAAAATCAAATAATTAATTAATAAATCTTATTAAATTTAATTCACCCTAAATAAAATTAATTACACTGATAAAATAAATATAATTAAACATTAACTAAAGCTAAATTAGTAAAACTCTTAATTTTATCCTATTCCTAACCCTAAAATTCACAAAACTCTTAATTTTATCCTATTCCTAATCTTAGAATTCACAATTTCCTTACACAAAACGTATAATTTCATCCCTCTTTATCATCTTTCTGGCATCCCTCTTCACCATCACCAATGCTCCTTATTATCCCTCCTTATTTAATTTTATGAATTGATGTCTTTAAGGGTACTTTCTATGATACTTGTACAACCAATTTGCAAATTGAGATTAAGAGCTATTAGGTTCTTTATTCCTTTAGAATGTATTTGATCAACTTGATGCATATTCCATTAGTGGCATCTATAAAATATTAAGTGTTATATGTGTCATTAATATGATTATTGCAGTGACAACCCTAAACCTATATAATCATCATCATACACTAATACAATAATAAGTTTTAATGTTCAAATTTTGGCTTGCTATTATAGGTTAAATATTCTAGTAGACTTCATGAGTGATCATATCTCGATCAGAGATTTTATGGATACCCCATTTATCCAATGAGAATGTATTTGTTATTAATTTAAAAACTCTTATGTATGATGTTTATATAATGAAATAAAAATTTTCAAGTTGGGAGATACTATTTTCTTAAATGATATGATGAAAATTTTATCGAGAGAGTTGTTGAAGTAATTCAAAAATTAAAGAGTATCAATATTAAAGAAGGAAAATGGAACAAGTACTACTAAAACAAGAACAATCAAAGTGTTTGAGGAGAAAATGAAGCTCATGAAGCAAGATACAAATTTGTTGGCTAAAGAGAAAAAATAGTTGAAGGTTATGTCGATGAATATTGTAATAAGATTTGTTATGGTTATGGTTATAGTTATGGTACTTGTTATTTTCAACCATATTAAGGGAAAATAACATTGAATTATAATGTTAAATATCAAACTTGACTTATGTGAAGTGTAATGGTTGTGCCTTCCCTGTTACATTTTATGGAGTTATGACTAGAATTGTTATATTTCCTATATTGTTGCACATGTCCTTTTTATAACAATTTATTTAGGCTTTTAATTTTTTTAAAGTTCATTTGGCCACCTCTTTGCAATTTTGGGTCTACCTAGTATGACTTTTTTAGCTAGAGGATGTATTACCTCTGCATCAATTGAGGGTTAGAAATTTTCAGTTCTAATAAGCAGTAGCACATGGTCATACAATCTTAAGAACTAGCTAATCTTGTAGCATAGATCTACAAATATCTCAACCTTTTGTTTTGAATGATGGATTGCAATTATCATATGTTTTCAAAAGTATCTGTATAAGTCTAATGCTCAAAAACTACTTGTTTATTGTCTACCAATCTACATAATATAATTGTCATCATCATTTGAAACTTTATAAGTACCATCTCTATTTCAGACTATTCCCCATTATTTTACATCTTTTTTCTTCTCCAACTTCTTCTCTGTAGTTAGTGAAATGCATAACTTCCATTTATCTACAAAATATCTCCTATACACGTTCCTCTTCATCACCATGGTTCTAATTACTTCAAGCATGCTAATTACTAGCTTGTTTCTAGTTGATAAGATCTAGCTATTAAAAGTTTCACTCATGTTGTTGTCAACTACGAATATTTGGATTCAAAATATTGGTAACTTATTTTTTAACCTCTCTTTAGGATATTTAAATAAAGTTGAAGCACTTTTGAGCTTTATTTTATTAAACCTCTTGAACTACTCGTTAAAATCTTCTATATAAATGGACCACACATAATTCTAAATCTACTTTCTAAGCTTCTTTCCCATCCAATTTCTATGTCAATTATGTTATATATGTCTACCACATATTTAGTGAAGATAAAGATACCTTCCATATACTATATATAAATGTAAGTCCTTCGACATCATCTAGTTTCAAATAAGATGCTAGTAGATTCGTGAACCAACTATATGAATTAGTGTTTTCTACCTCCACAACAGCCTATGCTAATTGATTCACATTTCTATTATGATCCCTACCTATTGCACTTAATAATTATCTTTGGAACTCTGTCTTAAGAAAGCAACCATCTATTCCAAAAATAGGTTTCAAATGCCTCCATCCTCTTCTCATGGCATCAAAACAAATATATAACCTTTTGAACTATAAAAAAAGATAATGAAGTATGAATAAGATGTATAACAAAAAGAATAATGAAGTATGAATATTAAGAGTGAAAATTTCAATTTTCATTACCAGTAGTAAGGAAGTGTCTTGATTCCTTGATAACTGTAAGTCCACTACTGATGCAAGATTACTTAAGTTCAATGCACATATCCCTATAGCTTGGCATATTCATTAACATAATTTGTTACCCTCTCTTTTCTTAATATACTATTTACTCTTCTACATATGCTTAATTTAGCAAAAATATTGAGCTTCTTATTGCACTCTTCGACCATTTTTTAGTAGAGTTACTAGCCTTCTCATGAATTTTCTCCCTAAAATGTTTCATTAGGAACTCAGTATAAATTAATTTTGTTTGTTAATTGTGAAACAACTATAATCAAGTTTATAAGGCTTTACTTTGAAATATCTTTCATTTATGTCATATCCAACATACAACTCTCAAGGGCATTTGTTAATATTACCGACTCTGATCATATTACTCTCACTCTTTTTTAATCTTACATTGTTTCTTGATTGTAATGTATAACTGTCAACATCTTTAAATTCTTTTACAGTTTTTAACTTCATAGCCAATCTTTACTATTGTGCCAAACTTGTTAGATTATGCCTAATACTTAAACTTGGTTTTTATAAAGCTTCACCCAACCCCTCTCTACTAAGATATTCATTTCTACCAATAAAATGACCACAAACAATTGAATAAATTTTAACTGGTTGATGCTCATCCAAAATATCTACATAAAAAAATCAAGTTTAGATATTCAACATATTCATCCCCATGTACATCCATATGTTTATTACCATATTCATCGTCATGTTTATCACGATCATGGTCGCCAAAATGTTCATCTCCCCTAATTATATGTAATAGCAGGGATAGTGTATCTAAATTATGGGTTACATTTACATCAACAATCTCATAAATTTCATTAGGTTTGTGATAGGCTACGTACTGCGATCCAGATGGTTTACAAGAGAAAAAAGCTGAGAGGCTTTACAAGAGCAGGATCCAACAATAATGAGGAAAAGGAATCTGATGGAATGCAAGAATAAAATGGGAATGAAGGCTGAGGTGGCATGATCTGTGCGTGACCACTAAGGAGTGCAGTACGATTGTTACGCTGTAGGCAAAGCCCAATTGGTGTCAAGTTGTTATTTTGTGTCGAGTTGTTATGTCAGTAGAGGCAGAGTTTGTTATGCGTCGTTTATAAGAGCACAGGAAATAGAGAAGAGGTAGAGAAGATTGATGTATTATTTTGATGATTGAGAAGTAAGGCAGACTTCACAAAACTATTGGTGTCATCAATTCTTCTTATCAATATATCCTCTGGTTTCCTTACAATCTTGTCTCTTACAATCCCATATAGCAGTGCTCTGTCTTTACAATTTTATTACATCAGTGTTCTATCAGTTTGCTAGCCTAATATAGCTTTTGTTTGATTCAATAACTCCCAATTACTCTTTAAAGTTAAAATTAGGTACCCCATAGTATGACTTATCAACTTGATGGGTGCACTTAAATCCTTTCTCATTTCACATATTTGCACATAACTAACATTATCAAGGTCAACGTTTTCAAAGTATCGATACTTCCATTAACATATTTGAATTCAAGTTTTAATATGAACTTTGTACCATAAAAAGCTTTATACCTCTTTACTAAGCCATAGTAACCTATTTTTAGCCTTTAGAGAACATTAAAAGCAGAACAAGTCATTAAATCTTAATGCCTAAATCAATTATTGTTTAAAAATGGTAATTCAAACTACTATGTTCATTTCAAAAGACATAAACAAATGTTAGTGGTGCTATCAAAAACATAAAACTCTGTAAAGAACATTGTGGATAAAATATTAAAGTTGTATGCTTATCGATAACTTTGGTTTTGCCATGAATGACTTATTTATGCACCTTTAAGAAAAAAATACAAGTCGCCTTATAATGCATCTTAATGATATCAAATCTCACTCTTTCCAAAATTAGATATATTAACTTAATAGAAGTAATTTCATGACGTAAGTTTTAAGTTAAAAATGTAAGTTAAGAGTTAACAATTTCTATTTAGCATTTAGCAAAAAACAAAAAAAACAAAATGGTTAACAAGTTCTTAACTTGATAATAAAGTCTCTTAAAACCAACTCAAGACCTTTCATTAGTGCCTTACTCCGTAGAGGGGTAATGGAAGATTCTACTATAATGGATTTTGGATTTTGAAGGAGAGAATTATGACTAACTGTGTCTATTATTCTTTCATGCTTATGTTATTCTATCAATAACAAGGATGTTTTACAAAACTCCTCTAAAGTAGTTGCAATAAGACAAATGAATTATAAAATCCTAAGAATCCAAAAACAAATTAAAGGTTGGAATTTGGAAGCATGTTGTTCTTGGCTAGTTGGGAATGAGGTCTTTTAGTTACTTGAAGGAGCACATAAATTGCATTAGAAAGTTGCTACCTTTGTAAGTCAGATTAGATCCACCTGATACTACAAATATATTGTTGTAGGATATACCTATAACCAAATAAGAATACAGGATATCACTCAATAATAACAAATACAAATAGTTAACCAACCTCTTTATAATCTTTTAGTCCTTATTCAATGTTTAGAACTTTATTAAGCTTATTTTTCTTGCTTAATATAAGACAACAATATTATTGTTAAAAGATAAAAGAAGAGATTAGGTGGTCAGAAACCATACGACTAGGAACATTCAATCATCAATATGTCCCAATGTACCAACATCTTCCAACATATCACTCCTTTTCATATAATGTAGGTCCTTTTTACACAATTTTGGTGGGTATGGATGCGTGATTGCCTCCTGTGTGGTCAAAAATAGATAAAGAGGAAGCATGTAGTAGAAGGGCAAAAAAAAAGACAAAGACACAACATTCTTATGCTTAAAACACTCAAACAAAGACTAATACAAGTGAAAACTATTTCAAAACCGAACAGCTTCAAATGGAAGCAAAGAAGTGGAATACATGGTTGTAAAGAAGGGAAGAGAGATTGAGTAATTTCTAGTTACCATATAAGAGAATAGAGAGTTGAGCTACATAGAGATTAGAGGGAAACAATGAAGAGGGATGAAAAAGGATGCTAGCGGTGTTAAAGATGGATGCAGAAGGATGATAAAAAGAAATAAAATTATGAGTTTTATTAGGAAAATTCAGAATTTTAAGGTTAGGAATTAGATAAAATTATGAGTTTTGCTTATTAGGTGTTTAATTAATAATTAATTATATTATACTTTTAATATAATTAGTTTTATACGGTATAAATTAAATTATTTCATTTTAAACTTTTTTGAAAAGGAGATGAACCTCAAAGAGTTACTTAAGGCACAACTACTACTACATGCCAACTTCAGGCCATCTGAGGGATCTATTTTTATTCAATCATTGTTAAAAACTGACTAGAGAATTCGTGCAGCCCTATTGAGTTGAATCCGAGCCTCAAAAGGACACAAACACAAGTTGCTGAAACTTTTCCACCAAGTAAAAGGGGGCAATATAGGGACAAACAACTATTACAAAGTAACTCATGGTAGGTCAAAATTACTTGCATTTCACTTCAAATCAATAACAAACAGGACCTAGTGAGCCGTGTGTTGTTGAATAAATTCATCATCATACCTTCTTACTGTTTTTCCTTCCTCTACCTTTTTATGCATTTAAAGCATTTCTGTGATTGGTAACGAGGAATTGTGGATCAATGAGTTTTGGTCGAGTTTTCATCAGCGTCTTCAGAATCTGAACCGTCAACCATTTTCTCAAGTGAATCCACATCACCAGCCTCAGAAAGAGTATGCAAGCGAAGCTTCTCAGCATCATTACTGTTGAATCACAATTGTTAAGTTGTTTTTTATTTCAACTAAACTGGAAAATAAAACATGCTTAAAGTGTATTCTATCATTTTGAATTGAGGGATAAGAGGCATACTCTGTGACCCCAAAGATTTCCTTCACAATTAAGGAGTTATCCCTCGCACAGAACTCTGGCAACTAGTCATGAAACAAAAAGCACAATCAAGGAACTAATATCACCGAAAGTAAAACCATAAGTAAGAGTGTAACGTAAAAACTAAGCAAAACACAAACAACATTGATTAGTTAAGTATGTAATAAGCTAAAGATTTGATTCTACGGATCCCATGAACATGATATACTTATTTAGCAAAAAAATCTAGAAAGGGAATTTTGACATTACCATGTTGACCACTATGACTTTCAACACGCAAATCTTCCTCTCTTCAACAACCCAATCATCATCAGAAAACCCAAAAGATATGACAAAAATATGACAAATGCCCCAAAACAGGTTCAACTCATCAATGATAGTCAATAACATTTTACAATATCTCTAGGCATAAAGCACAAGATATCATCAACTGAGCTTCAAGAGATTGGATGCAAATGACCAGGAAAATTATCTTTATAAGTATCATCATATGCCCATTAGACAGTTCACAATGTAGGAAAACACTACATTAAATGAATATATATCTTGAGGACATTCAAAAGAATATCCTAAGGTGGTTCTAGAAAAGACATTTAGATTGCAAGACCAAAATAAAAGGCAAGCATGCAATTCAGTGAAAAAATTTCATACTGTCAATCAATCACTTGCCTCTGACAAGTAGAACACCTTCCCAAAAAGTGCCTGTACTGCCAGCTTCCTTTTAAATCCCTTTTCAGAATACCCAGCCACATCCATTACAACAGGGCCTGAAAAGTATAGAAAAGGTACCAAGAATTAAATTAACACAGCATGGTTCTACTAATTTTAAGTTCCCTTCTAAGGCATTTTTCACTTTGTTTATTTTATTTGTCCTTTACCAACTCATTTACAAATCAGCTAATAAGCTGAAAATCTAAAAACAAGCGCAAACTGCATCTAATTACCAGTATAATTTAGTTTTACAGTTCATGGCCACAAGTAAAATATTATCAGAATTTTTCAAATCAAGCCACAGTAAAACATTATTGTAGACAAGTCACCTTTTTCCTGCACAATCCTTCTTGAAATTTCATTTAGAATTTCAGCAACCTGAGAATCATCCAACATTGAAGCCTTCCTGAGCAGGATTAAGTTTGAAACAAGTTCTGGATTAAATGGCTTCTCATTCAGGGCATAGCGAATGTACTTGCGTAAAATATCCTCCATGCTAAAACCTGTCTGGAATTAGCAGTTACCGTTAAAAAAACAAACACTTGAGCTTGCATGTAAGATATGCAATATGTCAACAACCAAATGCATGTCCGTTGAAGAGATACAGACTAATTGAAATGCATTGACCTATGTATGAGATCAATCAACTACCATATCGTAATTCAGAACACCATGATAGAAACTTTGGTTTTGATGTTCGATTTTCAACTCATTAAACAGAAGTGATACACTAGCTCATTGAAATCCATTCTGGTAAAAAAAAAAAAAAACATATTTTGCACTCTGAGTCCTGTGTTATATTAACCAGCGTCCATGCTAAATCAGTCAACAAAACTAACCAGCATAAATGTGCAAAAATAAACAATTTCGAATGTTGAAATTAATAGAGCAATAGAGCAGATAAATTGTAAGAAAAATTTTAATAAGCAGTAGAAAAAGATGAAGCTTCTGGAGTGAAACTGAGCCACCTTTTGCTGAAGCCCTTTTAAAGCCGCATATTGTAATGCATCTCCTCCTTTATGAAACAACTCATCTATTGATCTGCATAGCATTGCATTTTTACTGACCTGATAATCACACAACAAGTTCACCAAAATTGAAACGACACTCTCAATTATAACCAATTAACTCGAGTAAATTTATGAAACGAACCAGCTTACGGCGCTTGTGTTTAGGAGAGGAGAACTTCTTAACGGTCTTAACAAGAGCAATGACGAAAGTGGCGCCAACATAAGCCAAAGGGACAGCGAGAATCCATGGGAAAGAGCTCTGGCCAACTCTGGGACCAGGTATTGCCTGCGTAACAGAACCAGTGAACTCCACCAAGTCCAAAGCTTTCTCCTGAATCCACGGCAAATCTTCCTCCACCTCAATTTCTTCCTCTTCATTCTGTTTTTTATTATCCTTATTAATGACGGGGTCTTTCTCGCTTCTCTTGGCTGCAGGTAATAGGATGATTACTCTGCTTCTGAAGTTGTGTTGGAAGGAAACTGTGGAAGGAGAAAAGGGCAGTTTGGGAAATTTGGGGGAGAGGAACAATTGATTGGGGCAACAAGATGACGATGACGATGAAGATGAAGCAGCTGTTGCTGTGAGAAAAGCCATTTCGCGGTTGAGAACAACGATGAGCTCTTCTTACCTCAGGAAATTACATAATCAGTTCATAGGTTTCTCTAGGGTTTTAATTAAACAAAAGATACGTTACATTATCCTTCCAAGTTCCTGCTCTTGTTTTATTAAGGGGGTGTTGTTTTTATTTTTATTTTTGTTTTTTTATATTTTCAAATTTTGTAAAAAAAAATTGTCTGTTTTAGTTTCTATTTTGGTTTTGGTTTATTTTTATTTTTAAAAATTATGAAAACCATAAAAAATAGTTTTTGTTTACCGTTTTTTCATAATCTAATTTACTATCATTTAAATATATTATTTAATTATTTAATTTTAATAAAACTTATGAATAATTTAATTCAATATTATATTTATATATTTAATAAATTAAAATTAATTATCAATAAAATTATAAATAATTTAATTTTATTTAATTTTTATAATTAAATTATATATAATTAAATTTAAAATACATAAATATTCAAATAAAATTTGATTTAATAATTAAAATATATTTCAAATAAATTTTAATTTATAAATAAAATTTTAATTTTAAATTATTTTTTATTAAAATAACATAATTTTATTAATAATTTGCTGATAAATATTATATCAGAAATTAAATAAATTTATTTAATAAAAATAATCTATCTTTAAGTTTTATCTAAAATATAATTATTATCGGTGTAAAAATACAACTATATTAACATTAACAACCAAACAGGTTTTTGTTTTTATTTAAAAGAAAAACTGAAACAAAAAACTGAAAATGTAAATTGAAAACTACAACGGAAAAACAGAAGTAGAATCAAATGGCCCCTAAATTTTCCAAACTAAAACTTCAACTTGCAAATCATTTCGTAATTAAAATAGAGTATTCAATTGTTTTTTAAAATATTTTTCAAAAGTTTTATTAAAAGAAAGATTCAATTTAATTAATATTTATAGATTTCAATATATTTTTATTTTCAGTTATTTTTTCAAAATTTTTAAAAATTATGGTTTTTTTTAACTTGATGTATTAATTAGGATAATCCTGCATCACAGTTTAGAGTGTCTAATAAAAAGATCGGCATCCTATAAATGGATGTATTAATGGAGCAAGATTGTCTCATTCACCTTTATAAAACAAAAGAAAACTTTGCATAGGTGACTTCAACAAGCACAACGCGTTGGTGATCTGGGTGAGTATGTTAATACTCTTAAAGAGCAGATGAACAATGTACTAGCGCAGGAAGAAGCTTATTGGAGGCAGTGAAGTAAATCCTTTTTGGCTATAACATGGGGACAAGAATACAAAATACTTTCATGTTCAGGCATCTAGTTGAAAAAGGACCAACAGTATCCCAATCCTACAATCTGCTAATGGACATTGGATATCCGATGAGACAGGCAAGGCTGAAATAGTCTAGACATATTTTTCCAGTTTATACTCTAATAGCGTAGACCTGAATGTTGGCGTTTTTTCATAGATGAGGGAGAGGGTTGGAGAGGTTGACAACTAGCTGCTTACGACTCCTTTCATCGAAGCTGAATTTAAAGAGACAGTAGATCAAATGCATCCGGACATATCGCCAGGGCCAAATGGGTTTAATGTAGCTTTCTACCAAAAATTCTGGACTATCATTTGGAAAGATGTCGTGCGGAGTTGTCAAAGCTGGCTCCGAAATGGTCAGTTCCCTAATACCCTTTCTCATACTTTTATTGTCCTCATTGCGAAGCATGAAAAACCGATATATATTCACGATTTTAGACCAATTGCCTTTTGTAATGTGCTATACAAAATTGTGGCAAAAGTACTGGCTAATAGATTAAAAGCTATTCTACCTCATATTGTTTCTACTGCAGAATCTGCTTTTGTTCCTGGACGCTCAATTCATGATAATGTTATTGTGGCCTTTGAATTCATTCACTGCATGAAGAGGAAGCAAAGGGGGAAATCTGGGGTTGTAGCTTTAAAACTAGATATGCGCAAAGCTTATGACCGAATGGATTGGAAATACTTGGAATTCATTATGGAAAAATTGGGCTTTGACAAAAAATGGATTGACTACATCACGTTGTGTGTTACCTCAGTGAAATGTGCCATGTGTAAGTTGGATATGATTTGCCACAACACACCGTCATCATAGGGTATTTACCTGAATGCCCCTCCGGTATTCCGGGTATTTGCCTTATGGTGGCGGGATGTTGCATTTTTGGTATCAGAGCATGGTTTGGCATCTTTAGGGAAACAATGTGATTCATAGTGAAGGATTCAGATAATAATCCCAGTTTTTGTTTGTTATAGGTCATCGTCCTTAGGAGATCAGATTGGTGAGTCAGCTGACATGGAGTCTGTAGGAGCCAACTTAGGGTCTCACGTACCTGAATTTGCTAGGGTGCCTCCGAGAATTCCCGAGAGGCAAGAAAGAAGATATGATAAGCTAAGAAAGCAAGGGGCTGTAGACTTCTATGGAAGTACAGACCCAGCTGAAGCAGAAGGGTGGCTTGAGAGAACGGAAAGAGTGTTTGATCAGATGGTCTGTGAATCAGATGAGAGATTTGACTATGCAGTCTCACTTCTGCAAGGTCCTGCATTCCAGTGGTGGAAGACTGTTCCTGGCAGTACCACCAGACCTTGTAGCTTGACTTGGGAAGATTTTCAGAGGGCGTTCCGAGAGAACTACATGCCGAAGATCTATATGGATCGGAAAATGAAAGAGTTTATGGAATTGAAGCAAGACAGGCTTTCAGTGGCAGAATATGAGATCAAGTTCAATGAGCTTATGGGGTATGCAACTGCACTGATCCCGACTGAGGAGGATAAATGCAGAAGGTTTGAGGATGGTCTGAGTATGGAGATCAGAACGAGGCTAGCCATTACTAATTTGAGAAGTTTCACAGAACTCCGAGCGGCCTCAATCAGAATTGAACAACTACTGAAGGATGGTCAGAGAGGAGCCAGACAGGAGAGTAAGGGTAAGAGGCAGGATGAGTCTCAGGCTGATTCTGGCAGAAGCTTTCAAAAGCGCCAGAATAGATCATCTCAGTCTCGCTTCCAGTCTAGATCGAGACAATCTGAATTCCGATCTAGGGGTGGATTTGTCCAGTCTGGGAGAGGTAGAGGACAAGTGTCTTCTCATCAATCTCAACAGTCGCCTGAGTGTGAATACTGTGGTAAGAAGCATAGGGGTGAGTGCTGGAGGATTACGGGAGCATGTCTTCGATGTGGCTCTTTTGAGCATATGATCAGCGATTGTCCTGAGATGATGGGGCCACAGTATGGAGCTCGAGGAGGAGCTATGTCTGAGGTTTCGGTTCAGCAGAGCAGAGTAGGTAGATCTGTGCAGAGAGGCAGAGGCAGAGGGTGGACTCAGTCTCAGCCAGCAGGGCCCAGTGTCAGAACTGAGGTGCGGAGCAACCAGCCGCAATCTCAGGCCAGGGTCTACGCTATTACCAGACAGGAGGCTCAGGACTCCCCAGATGTGGTAGCAGGTGTGTTGAATGTTTTTAATTTTGAGGCTTATGCACTGGTAGATCCAGGATCTACCCATTCATTCATCACCCCGCATCTGGCATCTAGATTGCATTGCGAGCGAGAGGTTCTGAAAAGTGGGTTAGTAGTTAGCACTCCAGTGGGTAGCACGACAGTTATTGGTGAGGTTTGTAAAAGATGTATGGTTCGGATTGATCAGGCAGAGTTAGAAGCTGATCTGATAGTTTTGCAGTTAAGGGAAATTGATGTGATTCTTGGCATGGATTGGCTTACAGCTCATCGGGCTGTAATGAATTGTTACACTAAGGAAGTGGTTCTTGAACCTCCCAATCAGCCGAGAGTAGTGTTTCGAGGAGTTAGTCAGGCAGTGCCGGCCCGACTAATTTCTTTCATGAGTGCTTTGAGTTTGATTCGAGGTGGATGTGAGGCTTATTTGGCCCACGTGGTGGATACTCAGAACGAGCAAACCATTCAGGATGTTCCTGTTGTTAGAGAATTTCCGGATGTGTTTCCAGCTGAACTACCGGGATTACCCCCAGATAGGGAGACAGAGTTCACCATTGACATTGTCCCAGGTACCGCTCCTATATCAATTCCTCCATATAGGATGGCACCTGTGGAACTGAAGGAATTGAAATTGCAGTTGCAAGAGTTGTTAGATAAGGGGTTTATCCGGCCTAGTGTGTCACCTTGGGGAGCTCCAGTTCTGTTTGTAAAGAAGAAGGATGGGACTCTGAGATTGTGCATTGATTACCGGCAATTGAATCGGATAACTGTTAAAAACAAATATCCATTGCCGAGGATTGATGATTTGTTTGATCAGCTCCAGGGAGCTCAGGTGTTCACGAAATTGGATTTGAGATCGGGATACTACCAGCTGAAGATAGCTGAGGCAGATGTTCCCAAGAGTGCTTTTAGAACCAGATATGGGCATTTCGAGTTTTTGGTGATGCCATTTGGATTGACTAATGCTCCAGCGGCTTTTATGGCTCTGATGAATAAGGTATTCCAACCTTATTTAGATCAGTTTGTAATTGTCTTCATTGATGATATTCTGGTGTACTCTAAGTGTAGAGAAGATCATGTGGCACATCTGAGATTGGTTCTCCAGTTGATGAGGGAGAGACAGTTGTATGCCAAGTTCACTAAGTGTGAGTTTTGGCTTGATCAAGTGGTATTCTTGGGTCACATAGTATCGAGACATGGCATTCAGGTGGACCAAAGGAAAATTGAGGCAGTGATGAAGTGGGAAGCTCCGAAGAATGTGTCTGAGATCCGGAGTTTTCTAGGATTAGCTGGGTATTACAGAAGGTTTGTCGAAGGGTTTTCACTGATTTCGGCCCCTTTGACAAAACTTCTGAGAAAGAATGTGCCTTTTAGATGGAGTGAAGATTGTCAGAGGAGTTTTGAAGAGCTTAAGCATCGGTTGACTTCGGCACCGGTGTTAGCTATTCCATCGGGTTCTGGAGGTTTTGTGGTGTACAGTGATGCATCACATCAGGGACTAGGTTGTGTTCTCATGCAGCATGGTAAGGTGATAGCTTATGCTTCGAGACAGTTGAGGTCTCATGAATTTAATTATCCAATTCATGATCTGGAACTTGCTGCAGTTGTGTTTGCATTGAAAATTTGGCGGCACTATCTTTATGGAGACACATTTCAGGTGTTCACGGATCATAAGAGTTTGAAATATCTACTGAGCCAGAGAGAGTTAAATATGAGACAGAGAAGATGGTTAGAATTGCTAAAGGATTACGATTGCACAATTGAGTATCATCCTGGCAAAGCTAATGTTGTAGCTGATGCCTTGAGTAGGAAATCACATAACAGTGTGGCACAAGTTCGGTTATCGAGGTTACCTAGCCTAGTTCAATTGAGGGCACTGAATGTAGATCTGAGTTTGGGGCAAAGTGATATATTGGTAGCTACTTTGAAGTTGAGACCTGTTCTGGTTGAAAGAATCAGAGAGGCTCAGAGTAGAGATCCAGATCTAGTGAAGATATTTGATAAGTTGAAAGTGAATCCAGATTCTGAGTTTGAAGTGAGAGATGATACTTTGAGATTAAAGCAACGATTGTGTGTGCCGAATGTGGATAATCTGAGGAAAGAAATTTTAGAGGAAGCACATGTAGCAGCTTATGCTATGCATCCTGGTACTACCAAGATGTATAACACGCTGAAACAGCATTACTGGTGGCCTGGTATGAAAAAGCAAGTGGCAGAATTCGTTTCTAAGTGTTTAACTTGTCAGCAGGTTAAGGCTGAGCATCAGGCTCCGGCAGGAAAACTGCATTCGTTACCCATTCTGGAGTGGAAATGGGAACGCATCACGATGGATTTCATTATGGGTTTGCCTAGGACTCCGAGGCAACATGA
>JANZLC010000200.1:6380136-6393570 GCA_026413385.1 Erythroxylum gracilipes
AGCCGCAATCTATTTAGACTAAATTATTTAATCCCATTAATTTCTTAATTGAAATTAATTCGCCACTTTGATAGACAACAATCACGGATTAACTAATCTATTCGGCAATTTATCATTAAGTCAATTAATTAACTGGCCACATTAATCAACAAACTCAACAATAATAAATCGATTAAAGTGCTGAGATTAAATAAACACAAGAAATAACCGAAAACAATTAAACCAAGAGAGTCTCACGAACTACATGCATCAAGCGTAAAGTACCTTGACTAGATTAAAAACTTAACCACACAAAATACTATTCAATATCTAATAAAATGAAACCAATCACAAATAACTGCTGCCCGTGCGTCCTCTCCAAGTGCTCTCCAAGTGTTGTTCCTCTTTTTAGTTAAAACTCTCAGCTCCCTCTCAGGTCACGCCCCTTCCTCTCATCCATCCCCGGACAATTAAGTTTCAACCCATTTTATGCTAGCTTGTCCATGTGCGATGATTCTCTGTAGTTGCTTCACGCCCAATAGCGTTCGCATGCCTCCCACTTGTAGTCTCCTCTCTGCGCCGACTTTATTTGTTTCTTGCGCCCACCTCCTGATTTTTTAATTAAAATCCTGCTTCCGTGATTTGCGTTATCTCCTGTAGCGTGCTTCCACCTGGCTTGCGTGATTAAATTTTGCTGACTTAATTTGCTGCTTTGTTTCACGACGCTACTCCCTTGGCTGCCTCTTCGATTTTGCGTGATTTTCCTCATTTTATTCTCATGTTGCTGGCTCTTGTGCTTGACGCCGCACACTTCTTGGATTTATTTCTTGTCTTTAGCTCATGCCTCATGCGTCCCTTCACTGTGCTTGTCTTTGTATGATTTTTCACGCGTGTCTCCTTTGTGTCTCACGCCAGCTTCAAGCGCCCTCTCTTTTATCTCAGTGCCGCAACTCTTGATTCTCTCCAATTTAATTGACCAATTTTTCTCTTGGTCCACGGCTTTCTCTAGCGTGATTTGTTGTCCTCTCTATATGCTCCTCACATCATCCTATTGGTCACTTTAATTGTTGTCCACTTCATCTTGCGTTTGGTCTAACAATACTCATTTGAATATTGTTTCTGCTGGGTCCCTCTATTTACCCTCTATTTCACATGTTCACGCCCAGCTTTCTTTGAGAATTGCCTGTTGAAATAATTGGCCCATGTTGTCTCCCTTTCCACGCTGATGCTTATCCTTGTGCGTTAATTCCTCCTCCCATTTGATTCTCGATTTTTCTCCATGCTCCCAGCTGTCTCATTCACGCTCCATGATTGACGCTTGTCCTCCACTGCTGCATGTTGCCTCCATTTTGTGCGTGACTATTTTGCCAATTAATTCTGCTCTCCCAATTCCTTGTGTCTTAATTAATTTGCGTCATCCAATGACTTACGTGATTGTTGTTTCACGCACATTTAACTGATTCTCCTTCAACCCAAGTCTTCAAATGACGCCACCTTGTTCCTTTAATTGTCTTATTCCTCAGCTCATCACGTGCCTATAGATTAAATAAAACAATTTAATTAGCTACTTCAATTTGTTTTCCAAAATTGTCTTTTTGGTCTCAAAAATTTATCAATAGACACATCCTAACAATCAATACAAATTGAGCATACATCAAACATTTTATCTTAAAAATAGGATTAAATTCATATAGAAATACATGAGAAAATGTAAGATAATTCAATCCTATCACACTGGTTCAATATGGCAATGCTAGCTAAACAAGGTTGGAATCTCATTCATAACCCTTTTTCCCTCCTAACCAAAGTTCTCAAAGCTAAATATTTTCCCAGGATGTCCTTCCTAGAAGCAACGACTGGATATAATCCCAGCTTTTTTTGGAGAAGTATGTTACAAGCTAGAGATTTGCTTGCTCTAGGTACACAATAGAGAGTCGAAAATGGAGAGATCATCTCTGTCTAGTAGAACACTTGGTTACCGGGAGATGTAGATTTTTTAGTCCAGTCATCAATGGTAGAGGGCCTTGAACATATAAAGGTGAAAGACCTAATGCTAGCAGATGAGAGGGCATGGGATCTACAATTATATACACTACTTGCAAAAGTAGCGGGTTATGATCCAAAACGCTAGTCGGAACATTCAGCAGGCTATGGTTTGGGAACCTTCCCATCCACTGAGTGTTCATAAAAGCCTGGTCAAGCTTCTTAAACATTGTTGCAGTCGTTCCTCCACTCTTCTCCCATGTGAAATGCCTGTCACTTAAGGGTAGTTCTATTAAGTTTGCTGCTGCCACACATGCTCTAAATCCCTCCAGCAGGCTAGTTGGATGCTCCCTCTTGCCAATTTTTTCAGTCATATACATCATATCATTAAAATCGCCGATAATTACCCATAGCAGATTGCTTCAGTGAGATAATGATTGTATCATTTTCCATGATTCTCGTCTCCGCCTTCCCTCCGGGTAGCCATAGAACCCTGTAAGTCTCCATCCTCCCTTCCTATGGTCTTAATGGCCATATCAATATGATTGCTTGAGTAGCTTACAATTTCGAATGAGGCTTGCTCTTGCCACCAACACGTTAGTCCTCCTCCTCTACCTATCTAATCTACTGTGAAGCTCCCCTATATCCAATTTGAAGCTTTAAGTCCTCAATCTTCTGAGCATTAACCAGAGTTTCCATTAAGAATATCATGTCCGACCTAAATTTAGGTACGAGCTCCTTAAGAGCTAACCGTCTGAGGCTGGCCAAGCCCCCGATAATTTCAACTTAGGCGACTCATTGCTCTCAGCGATCCTGCACTGCAGGAATCGCCGCTGTCATTGTGTTCTCATCTAGTAAATCTTGGTTAGTTTCAAACGTCACCAGCAAGTCCTTATCCCTTCTTGGTCGCTTCTTATTTTTTTCCACCCGTTGTCCCTCAGTCTCTGTGTCTATCTTGGCCTTAGAGCTGGCCCCTTCATTGTGAGGGACCAAATTGTCATGAGACCAGGATTTTATCCATGGACTAGGCATCACCTGGCTGGGTTGTCTCTATTCTGCCTTCAACCATATTCCCCTCCCCTTCTCCACTATACCATCAGGAGTAGTAAATGGGACATCACAGAAATTATCCAAATGCCCAATCTTGCCACAGATAAAACAGAAGCTTGGTAACCTCTCATATCAAAATTTCACGATCACTCTATCGCCATTCTGTCGTTTCAAAATTTTTTTGTCTCAACAACGGCAGGCTCACATCCATTGACACCCGAAATTGCAAAGTGTTGTGCCTTTGCTCAGGTCTGGTCTCCCCATCATATTTTAAGAACTTACCTATGTCGTCCCTCAACTGGGTTGTTGTCATCTCATTTGCCAAAGCAGAAGGAACGTCATGTGCTTGGACCCAGATTTCTAAATGTGACAGACTCACCGCCAGTGGGTTGTCATTGTCGTGGAGTATATTCAATAGCAGAACGTTGTTATTAAACATCCATGGTCTGCCAGATATTACCCTATTCATGTCCACCACATAGTAGAATTGAATCATAATTCGTTTATCCCCTAACTCTTTGAACAAAACTCCTTTTCCCGGCTTCCAAATCTGGGCTAGTGTTCTTTGCAGCGCTGACATGTTATAATTCCTCTCCGTAAGTAATTTCGCCACCTGACAACACTTGGGGTCAATCGGCTTCAGCTCATCATCAGCACCTCCTTCTTCTTTAAGCACAAGCTCCTCATAGTTGAGATTATCGTGAATCGTGAACTGACCCATTTCCTTCTCCATGCTGACCCGGAGGAAGTGGGTACCCAATAACTATGCGTGTAGGGAAGTCTTCGACAACAGAACCCTAAATGCTAACTACACCTAAATCAAGCAAATCGCCGACTACGCGTCACCAGAACCTTTCTTGCAGACGTCACTGGACCCAGCAAAACGCTAACTACGTGCAAGCTGCACGACAGATAATTATGATTTTAATTATTAAAATATAAATTAACTTTTTAATCAAAAGACTTTCAAATTTATCAGTTATTTTTTAAAAATTGTAATTTTAATTATTAACACATAAACAAACAACTTTTTAAATTAAAAGACGTTAAAAAAATAGTGCTTTGCTTCATCAATTAGCCTACCCTACAATTTCTTAAATTTAATTTTTTTAAAAGGAAAAAGGTTTGCTCTACCAATTAAATCATTCTTAAAACTAATTTGATAATATTATTCAATAGAGAATACAACAATATAAAAACAATATTTTAGTAAAAGCTCGACTAAGATGTTGAGTTTGAGGAGTTTAGAAGAATACAGCCTTACTCTTAACTAGTAAAGAGGATATTTTTGATGGAATCACAGAAAAAGAGAAAAATAGTTTTTGAGAGCTATTTGTTAAAAAATAAAAGAAAATATAGACAAATAACTGCATAAAAATAACAATAAAATGCGAACAAGAATAAAAAATTCAAAATCAAAATAAAAAGATAAAAATAAAAAATTAAATAAGTATTTTAAAATAAAAATAGATAGAAAGTATAATAATAATATAAATATAAATATAAGTAATGAAATAAATAATAAAAAAGATTAAAAAGGAAAAAGATAAAATAAGTAAATAAATAAACAAACAAGAGAAAAGACACATAAATAAATAAGCCAAAACTAACAATTGGAAAAAAAATATTTACGCTAAGTAAGGAAACATTAGAAAGTATTATAAATAAAATGTTTAGGTTAAATACAAGACAAAAGACTCAAGAAAAATATTTAAAAGACTTACGAGAAAGAGAATAATCTTTCTATATGAGATTCTTTATCAGTATCATAGTTCGCAAAAGTTTTCTATTAAGGGTCAAGTCCTCAGTAAGCTCTAACAAAATTATATCATTTATAATCACCTCCCTCTAATTTTTCTTAGGTCTTCCTCTTTTCTTCTTACAATCCTTATAAGTACAATCTCCTTACATCTTCTCACCGGGGCATTATGATATCTCTTCTTAATATATTTATAAAACCTAAGCCTTGTCTCTCTTAGTTTTTATTAATATTAGCCACGTTTAATTTGTATCTTATCACTACATTCTTGATTTTTTCTATTCTAGTAAGGTTACACATCCATCAAAGTATACTCATCTTTGCCACCATTAACTTATGACTATACACATGTTTGATAGGCCAATACTCTTCTCGATAAAACATGGTCAGCCTAATTATTAACTGATAAAGTTTACCTTTTAACTTGAGTGGTATCATTTTGTTACATAAAACTCATGATGCACCCCTCCATTTAGGTCACCCTAATTTGATACGTGAACTATGTCTTCAGTGATCTTGCCATTGCTTTAGATGATAAATTCTAAGAACTTAAAACACTCTTTTTGTGGTGTAATATTTAAATCAATATTTACCTCCACATCGAATGCCATCTTATGGCCCAAAAAGTTACACTTTAAATATTCATTCTTAATTCTGCTCAATTTAAAATTCTTTGACTCTAGCTTATCCCTCTAAAGTTCTAGCTTGACATGATATCCTCTTTTGTCTTATCCACTAAAACAATGTTATCAACAAATAACATACATCAAATAATATCTCCTTGAATATTTTTGTTGAGCTCATCCATTACTGTTGCATATTAAAAGGGGCTCAACGTAGAGCCTTAGTATAGCTCGATATTGATAGAGAAATGCTTTGTATCTCTTCTCATCATCATTTTTCTAGTCTTAACACCTTCATACATATTTTTAATAATTCTTATATATGTCATAGAAACTCCTTTTAACTTCTAAACACTTTTTTTTTTTTGAAACGGAAAAATTCTCAGCCACTATCCTTTGGATGCGTATTGGGTAAACC
The DNA here is from genome assembly GCA_026413385.1 of Erythroxylum gracilipes. Classification (NCBI taxonomy): domain Eukaryota; kingdom Viridiplantae; phylum Streptophyta; class Magnoliopsida; order Malpighiales; family Erythroxylaceae; genus Erythroxylum; species Erythroxylum gracilipes. Next base: position 6,385,949 of record JANZLC010000200.1, read on the forward strand.
TCCGGATTGACACAATAACCTGCAAATCATACCAACCGGGTGCTCCGTACTAGGCAAGTCTTGTACGATAGGCTCGATCGAGAAAGTGTAAGTAGGGAGATTCGAATACAAGTCCTTTTGACCCTTTGCCTCCTACTCTACTAACTCGACCATCCCCTTGAAATCTTAACTTCTAAATACCTTCACATGATTTCTCAATGTAGCATATTATAAGCCTTTTTTAAGTCGATGAAAACTATGTATACTTTTCATTTTCTTTTCTTTTTAATATTCTATTAATCTTATAAGGAAATGTATAACTTATACTTTAATCTTGGAAGTATAAGTTGTACTTCTAATTGTAATCATTTAGTCACTTTGCAATCCCAAATTGAAGTGTTGCGTAGAAAAATGTTAATCACCTAAATTTTATAGTTAAACGTCCTATTTCTCGTTATTGCGAGCGAGGGAAACCATAACGAAAAGAAGAGAAAGCGCGATGGGAGAGAACTGAGAACAAATCAAGAGTTAGTTACGTTCTGAAACTAAAGAAAATGGCGATGGAGAAAAAGGGAATATTACAGAATTTGATGAAATTGAGAACTTCAAATGAGAACTCTTTCAAATCATTGTTGTTTCAGAGGATGAAGAGATCATTGTCACCATCGTCATCATCTCATGAAGATCCTTCTTCTTCTTCTTCTCCTTCGTATTCTTCCCCCTTTGATTCACCTAGGCACATCCCTCAGCTCTCTCCTCTTGCCAATTCTGTCGTCGACCGCTGTTCCAAGTAATCGATTTCTTTCACATTTTTCTATTCTGGTGATGATTGATTCATCCTGTTCTAATATCGTACATTGCTTGCTCGTAATGTAACACAATGTTATCTACGATCGTTTTTCTTTATTTTTCTTTCTGATGAAGTTAGTTGTTTGTTTATGTGGGAATTCATGGAAAAAATAAAAATCCTTAGAATCCTTCAACTTCCTGCTCAAGAGTTGCAACATCGATTTGACATCGAGTTACCAGAAAGTGTAAAGCAGCTGTTCACTTACGCGAGGAATTTTGTGGAGTTTTGTTCTTATCAAGCACTTCAGGTTTCCACTAACCTCCCTGATTACTTGGCCGATCCTGAATTTCGTCGCTTGACTTACGACATGATGCTTGCTTGGGAGGCTCCTAGTGCTGAGATTGAAACCCAACGCCACGTAATTTATCTATTCCGCCATTATTTTATTATTGGTTGTTGGTTATTTTATCTCTGTTTAATCTTAGTAAAACATCCTGTTTACTTTAGGAAACTAACACTAGCATTAATGAGGAACAAGATGGTGAAAATAATGACGAGGATGGCTGGTCACTCTTTTATTCAAGCTCCACTAAGATGGCCCTTCAGGTTGTTTCGTTACATTCTTTTGTAAAATTTTCAAGAAATACACGGACTTTAGCCATTTTCTTTTGATTAGAATAAGTGAAGCCTTGAACTTTTGCATTAACTATACTTGAGAATTATCAGGTTGATGACACAAAAACTGTCGGTCAAGAGGCTTTCGCACGAATTGCTCCTGTTTGTCCTGCTATTGCAGATGTAATAACTGTCCACAATCTTTTTGATGCACTTACGAGTTCTTCAGGCCACCGACTCCATTTTCTCATTTATGACAAATACCTTCGAAGTCTTGACAAGTATGTCAAGTTTTTAATTGTTTGACAAGTATAACAAGTTTTTTAATTCTTTTGTGCTTTATTTTTAGTTCCCAGCCATAACTAGCACCATCAACACATTTACTACTTCGCTCTGCTCCTTTGTATTATTGGCTTATTCATTGTGTTATGTTCTTTAGCTTCATTTTACTTCTAATTTGATTCTTTCTGTTCGCAGGATTTATAAAACAAGAAAAAGCACGTCTGGGCCGTTTATTTCTAATATTCAACTCCAGGAAGGAGAGATCATCATTGATGTTGATGGTGCAATTCCGACTCAACCAGTTCTGCAGCATATCGGAATGCTAGTATGGCCTGGTGAGTCACTCAGTCACATATTAGAATGGGTTTTCTTTTATTATGGAACTATATATAGATAGAATCTAGTACACTATCAAAAGTTACTTTTTGTTGCTTAGCTTGTTGAATCTATAGGTTCCCAATTAGTGTATTTTATGATGTCTCGTGCATATATTTATTTGTTTTCATTTTGAATCAATTTATCACTCTCTCTTGAACTTTAGCATGCATTGCTAACATATTTATTGCTCCAGGTATAGCTCATGAATTGGTCTATGCTGCAATGACCTTAAGTTTGGTTGTGTTTAATTTCTTCTTTGATATGCTTTCCGGAAAGGAAAATTTGACCTGATCATGTTTATATGCAGTACTAACATCTGAATTTATCGGTTTTACTATTGGTGGTAATTTGAACTAGTTCAATGTTGAAAGTCATAACGGATTAGGCGATTATCTGAGACATTCCTAAATCGTGTGACATTTAATTACCTGTCTCTTCTAAGTACATAAAGTACATACAGTTAACATTTTGGACCATGTAACGCAGTTGATTTTTTTTTTGGGTCCTTAATTCTTTTAAAATAGTTCAAGATTTTTAGCAAATAATCACTTTAATTATTATTTGTTCTTTTATTATCGTGCGCAAATGCTTGTTTGTGTAGGTAGATTGACATTGACCAATTATGCTCTTTACTTTGAATCGTTGGGTGTTGGTTCATATGATAAAGCTGTAAGGTATGATCTATCAAAAGATATGAAGCAAGTTGTGAAGCCTGAATTGACTGGACCATTGGGTGCTCGTCTCTTCGATAAAGCTCTGATGTATAAATCAGCATCTGTGTACGTTGTCTGTCAATTTGGTGTATAAAGTATGAAAATGTTTTACTACTTGATACGTGTAGATGACAATGGCGTTTGTTTATTTACCGTGATTTAACTCTCTCTCTCTATCTCTCTCTCTTCGCACTTCCTACATTGTACAGAGTGGAGCCAGTGTACTTTGAGTTTCCTGAATTCAAAAGCAATTCTCGTCGAGACTATTGGCTAGACATATGTCTTGAGATCCTACATGCACACAAGTTCACAAGAAAAAACAACTTCAGTCAAATTCAAGAATCGGAGATACTTGCAAGGGCTATTCTAGCCATCCACCGATACCACGCAATTAGAGAAGCTTTCCGTTTCTTCTCATCCCAGTATAAAACTTTACTTGCATTTACACTTGCAGAAAGTCATCCAAGGGGAGATGTGATTTCAGAAACTCTATCGAGCCGTTTGGCCCTTCTAAAGACAACTAGTGATCCACAATGTCCTGAGGGGCCCGTACATGTAAAACGACAGCTAATGTATTCACCAATTGCATTTCTGGCGCTTCGTCAACTTGGATTTACTCTACAAAAAGATGTGAATATTGTAAATGTAGATGTGGTGGGGGATCTTTGTGCTGGTGAGACAAGTCCCCTGGAAATGGCTGTGAAACAGTCGATTTCAGATTCTAGAAGAGCTCAAGCTGCACAAGCAACTGTGAACCAAGTGAAGGTTGAAGGGATTGATACAAATTTTGTGGTGATGAAGGTAGACTACAATTTCTCTTAAATTTGAGCTTCATAAGACATTAGATATTATAGTTTTTAAATATCACTATAAGTTAGTAGACCTAGATATGGAACAACATTCTTTTATTTTCCTATTTTTTTAATATTAGTGTCTGCTTTACATGCCTAAACTGTCGGAGGTCATTGGTTTTAATACTCCATCTGACTAATAATTTTTGAAGTGATATAGAGTAAAATAAGCGCTAGAATTCATGACAATGATTGATATAGGTCATGAACAACAATAACAAGTCAAGATGTGAATTAAATGCCAAAATTCAAAATTAACAAACTTGCTCTTTTTATTTTCTTTCCCTTTTCAATACTAGGCAAATGTGGTTCTCTATGAAAAATCATTATGCATAACGCTCACAGCTGTGAAATCTTAATTTCTCATTTCAAGTTTCTTTCTCTTGGTCTTTATTGCAGGAACTACTGCTTCCAGTTATTGAATTAGCTAGACGACTTGAGGTTTTGGCTTCCTGGAAAGATCCTCTTAAGTCAACAATATTCCTGGTAGTGAGTTGCTATGCTATTTTAAGGTGATTTTCTTTTAGCAAGTTTTTCAAAGTGGTAGAAAGATTGTTTTAGCTCTAAATTTTCGTATCTTTTACTTTTGAATATTAGTAATGTCGTAGTGACATTTATGAATTTAGTTCTTTCTCATTGCTAATCCATCATAGGCACACTTCAAGGGATATCTATGGGCTCATTCAACCATCCGATATATTCAACGATATATTTTATAATTATGAATTTGATCAACGATATATTTCTTTTAATATTTTTCACACTGTAAAATGTTTTTCTATAGAAAAACTAGTCTAGGGAGTGTATGTTTTTAATGCAGAAGTGATGCTTCAGTTGCTTGCAAAATAGCAAGATATTTAGAATATTTAGTTCTGTATCTTATTCTATATAAGATAATATATTGAAACCACCAAATCTTTAGAAATGATAATTTCTCTAAGAAATACTTCAGGTGTATGATAGAGTTTTGAAGTCTGGTTTGACTATAAATCCATTTTTTACAAGGGACGTCTTATGTTATAAAGTTATTATGATCTTCCATAGACATCTTAACACTCAAGTTACAGCTAAATATTTTAACGATTAGTTGACGACAATTTGTAGGGGTTGGACCAGATTCTTTTTGCCTTGTATATTGATGTGGTGTGCAGTTATGATGCTTTTTCGTAGACATCTTTCCAAAGGAAAGCCCTTAGAACCCTTTAAAGTTAGAACATGTTTACATAAGAATGCCGTGGAGCAGTTGTTTACATTACAAGAAGCCATCACTCGAGCTGAAGCATTCATTCAGGCTGGAAATATTATTCTACTGAAGATAAGAGCTCTTTTATTTGCTGTACTTCCACAGGTATGCAAAGAAACTATTTGTCTTGCAAACATATCTTTATAAAATGAATATGTGCTGACATTTGGTATATTAATGATGCATCTGACATCCTTCCAAACTAAAATGAGAACAGGGTAGTACCATTTGGTTTGTGAATCATATTCTATAGTAAATAAGTTGTTGCTCGTTGGTTTTGACAATTTCAGTAATACATAATGTTTGAAGGTATAAAATTTCGTGGACTTGACTCACCATATCGTTTCTCTTCTTTCTTTGTAGAAAATTTGACTTATCTCTTTATTTTGGCTTCTGTCTCAGGCTACAGAAAGGGTTGCTCTGTTGCTGGTACTCATAGCAGCTGTATTTGCATTTGTGCCGTTGAAACACTTAATGTTGCTTGGATTTCTAGAGGCTTTGCTACTCATACAGTTAGATCCGTTGGATCTAGATCTTTGTACCGTACCTGTACAGGAACAGGAACCCATACTTGTACACAGAGGGATTCCTGAGGGTACAAGATCTAATACAGTTAAGTAAATCCACTAGAGTGAGACGACCTGCTATCCCATCTGATAACATAGTCTATCAGGTGTACTGGACTAGGTTATTAGACATATTACAGATCCAGTTACTTTTACAGAAGCTATTTCTGGACCCAATGCAGATGTGTGGTGGGATGCGATTAATGATGAGATGCAAGCCATGAAGCAAAGTAAGGTCTAGGAGCTAGTTGATTTGCATCAGGAATTGCAAGCTCGTCAGTTATAAATAAAGTTAAGACCTAAAGGATTTCAGGATAAAGTTCAACGGTTTATGAGCTTGCTCAATTGCATAAAAGTTCACTCAGGGAAAAAGGTTGACTTTGTGTTACTTTTTCTCTAGTATCCTCGTAGGATATATTTTGAGCGATAAAAGAAATTGTAGCTTATGATGATACAGTTGTATCACATCAGAAAGTTGTCATAACCATCTTCCTGAATAAAGACCTTTATGAAGTGGTCTATGAGGTACAATCTGTATAGTCTCAGGATCCAGACAGTACTGACATGGTTGCGAGTTATGCAGATCAATATATAGTTTACAATAAACCTCCTGAAGGTGATACCTTACATTGGATGAGGTTACGACCTCTTCTAGCTTTTTGAAAAATAAAGTTAAAGGATGCCTGTACTATGAAGTTGAGGGGAGTAAAATTATCTTCCTATTACTGCATAAGGATGATAAATTACTCACATCAAGTCACTTGATCATGTTGTATGAGGTTAAGCAACTTTTGGTTAAGAACCTTGACATAAGGACCTTAGTATAACATCTTCTGTCCTAGGTATTCAGATTCACCAGAACATATCTCAACACTCATCAGATCTCTCAAAGAATGCATACATTAAGTATGTGTTACAAAGGTTTAATATGGTTGACAGTAAACCTGTCGTAACACTTGTCTCTCATAGTGAGATAATATTTGATACAGTACCAAAGAATAAAGTGAAGAGAGAGATTATGAGAAATGTTCAGTATTCTAGTATGGCGGATAGCTGATGTATGCTCGGTTATGTACTAGATAGGACATTGCATTGACTGTTTGGTCAATATCTGGTTAATCCAGTTATAGACTTTTGGAATACAGTCTAGCGAGATTGAGATACTTGAAGGAATCAAGGATTAGATGTTGACATATAGTAAAGTCAACGGATAAACCTCGTAGGGAATTCAGGGTTGAAGTTAGCTATGTGTTCGGATGATCAAAAGTTCACTTAAGGTTATAATTCAAGTTTGCAGATGGTACATAGTTGTAGAAGTGCGTCATAGAGACACGTGTAACTTCCTCGACTAGGCATGCAGGGTGTATGCTAAGGGGCTACTTCGCAGATGGTTTAGCTTAGAAATTTAATTTCTGAGTGGTCTGTGGTCCATTTAGTGGCTAAACCCATTTGGTTTCACTGTAGTATTCTTCTTACAGTGTTGTTTGATGACAACGAAGAATATCACAGGGTTATAGCAGTTAAAGATCAATTAGTTGGTCATAAAGATGTTGACATGGAAAAGTGACATAAGGTTTGGAGCATTTAAGAATTGAGGAATTGTGAGTCGATCCTTTAACTAAAGGATTTCGCCCACTTGTGTTTATAACACAAGTATACAGTATGGGTGTTTTGATGTCGTTAGACACCGCCTGTTAAGGGATCATTATGTTTGCTCAATGTACATTTGTACATTTTGAAGTATTATGATAGTATGATGGTTGCTGATAAAGATGATCATCGTTTATTCTCAGTATTAAGAGTCATCATACATTGTCATAGTACGTATGAAAGTCTTAAGATTTGTGTCAATCTTAAGCATTTGAAGGTCATTAGGCATATATACAAATTGACCTTGTGCCTATGTCATTTAGACGCATACAGTTTAACATAGCTAGCTATAAAGTTTGACATGGCATAGGGGGATATAAGTGTTTAATCCCATAAAGGTTCTCTAATGCAGTTTAGCATTCAGTTGGAGAACATAAAGGTTTTCTCTAATGTTATTTAGCATTCGATGAGAGAAAACAAGATTTCTCTAATACAGTTTAGCACATGCGGTTTAGCATAAAGTTGGAGAAATTAAGATCTACAAACGAAGATGATACAATTTAGATCATAAAGGTATCATCGTAGTTTGCCACACTCCATTTTCCCATTCATGTT
>JANZLC010000200.1:6400430-6415822 GCA_026413385.1 Erythroxylum gracilipes
TTTGCACATTATGAAAGCTCATTGATAGGAACCATTTTAAGCGCAAAAGTTATCAATTAGGAGTCCACAAGTGCATATAAAGATAGAAATTTGCAGCCAATTTATAAGACAAACTTGGCTCAATCACTAGCATTAACCCTTTTCTTATTATTTAATTACCGAATCAGATAATGAATTTAATTAAAAATTAAACTAAGATTAACATAATAATGAACTTAAACAGAGAAAAATACTAAGAAACGCCAAAATCAAGTAAATAGTATCTAAGTGATGAATCTCCCTAAGAATTCTTAAATACTAACCCTTTATCATGCAATTAAACTATTGATTATTAGACTGTGAAAATTCTTATCTTATATTAATATCTTTCTCAAGACTATTAAAAATAACCCTCGGTTGATTAACTGAAATTTCTTTCTAGTTAAAACTCCTAAAATTGCATTATTGATTCGTGAATTTTACGATTAGTTTGGCTTTAATCTAGAAGATTTATGTCGACTTATCTTTAAGTTTACATACAACTCCTTTTAGTTATGGTAGATTTATTCACACAAAAGGATAACTCAATCTTAATCATATGAAATCAAATAATGGACTAATATTAAAAATATAATAGTTCAAGAATATAATGCATAATTGAATCACGATAAATCAGTCAATAAAGTTGCATTGAATAAAAGATTAAATCATATTGTCATCACAACTTAGGATTCATTACACCTAGGAACTAAAAAATTTAATTCCTAACATAGAAAACAAAACCAATGACAAATATTCAAAAGAACTAATATAAATAAAAGAAATCACATTCTAAATCTCCCTTTTGTCTCTAATGAATCTTCTTACAATTCGAATTAAATGATTGCCTCTATCGGATCTTGTGACATAATCATCACATTTTCCTTTGTTTATAACTGCCTCTTCTTTATGTTTCTTACGACTCAAAAATGTTCCTAAACTCACCTCCTCTTCATCTGCCTCCAATAACGCCCTTTTATAGTAAAAACTAGGGTTTCTAAGATATATACAGTCACTCACATGATTGTGTAGGTGATCGTGTATCTGTAAAAACACCTGAATTTGTAATTTTACATAGGCATAGAGGCTTATACAAGCAACATACACAATCAAAAATAATATTTTCAAAATTTTACCTTTTTATAGAGATTTACACGGTCATTGTACACTGTTGGATATCTTGAAGTTGCTTCAAATCTTCGTTTCATGCCACGATTTTATCTGAATTCTTCTCATTTTAGTCCATGAAGGCAATTATTACCTACAAACACACTTGAAGCAAATTAAGTACAAAAAATACTATAAAATTATTAAATAACAAGAAAAACACATTAAATATGAGTATATAAATATAGTTAAATAATCATTTATCATGTACAATGTAGAATGTGGACAGAAAAATTGGAAATATAATTTATGTTGTATTTGTGTTTTGTGTGGAGTGTGAAATCTGGCTGTCTGAGAGTGGGATGGGAATATTAGAAATGGAGTTTTAGTCTTTAGAAGGTGTGTGTGATTTTGTTATGGCATGTGTGTGGGATATAGACTACGGTAGCACTGGTGAAGTGCATGTGTGTGTTTGTTTTATTTAGTTACTTTGATAAGAATTTAAGATTGGATTTTAGAATTGTTTCTAGCCAGAGTTTAGCTACTTTAGTTTAGTAAGAATTTAAGATGGGTATAGCTAAACTAAACATACAAATTTTAGTTTTGTTTAAGTCCACTTAATGACCTAAACAAAACTAAAATATGTCGTTGAATACAAATTTAAATAGGTTTTAAGTTACATTATTATAGATTTAATTTTAGATTTAGAATGAACTTTATGAAAATGAGCAATAAAAATAGGTTTATAGAATTTGGAATGATTTATGGAATAAATTATTGGATGAAATGAAATTTAAGATTTGATAATTTTATGATTCTAGAATTTAAAATTGGTTGAGATTTAATCATTGGAGATCATTATAAAATAACTTATAATACATGATTTGCTTCCATATAGATTTGAGAGTATAATGATTTGCTTAACTTTTACAATAAAGTCATTTTGGTAATTTGCAATTATGCACTAATAAAAATGTAAGATATAAGAAATTGACGCATGCTATTAATGTTCCTATCTATCATTTTTCCATGTTTCTTGTATAAATATTCATTTGACTTTTTAATATGTTTGCATTTAAAATGTTTCCTTTACATCAATAAATAATTTATTTGGACATATTAAAGTCATAATTCATAACAAGTTATGGATATGGTAATAACATTTCTAATTCATTATTTTTATGAGTTTTATTTTTTAAGAAGCACATATATGATATATATGGTAGTTGTACTAACACTTGGATATAATGTGCTTAAGCCTCATTTTTTCTAATAAATCATTTATATAAGTTCATGAAGTTCAATTGCATGTCTATATCATATTAATATTGAGAAGTTGTTGTTGCTTTATTTCTTCTTGTTATTTTAGACATAAGATGTATGTATGTTTTTAAAGTTCAAGTTGTATATATGTTTTTAGAATCTAAGATGTGTTTCTGTGTTTATTTTGAATAGAGCAAAACACATTTTGTGATAGTAGTTGATAATGAAATTAAAACTGAAGAACATTTTATTTAACACGAAGTTAATAATTTATTTTTACAAATGTCATTGTTTATTTATATAGATAAATGGAGGGAAGTTCAAATGCTCCTGATAATTTAGTCATTCAAGAAGATTTGATGGTCTAACTTGGGCCTATGCTAGATTGGTTTCTGGAATGAAGAACCATACTATTTGCTTATATTATAACAATCATTTGAAATGTAAGGGAATCACTAGATTTAAAAAAGTATTTAGCTGGGATCAAAGTTGATGTAGAACCTTGTAAGAAAGTTAGTTATGATGTGAAATAACAAATGAAGACTTTGGTTGAAGAGTAGCAACATGAACAAGATAAAAGACAATGACTGAACTACAAAATTGGTAGTAAAAGTTCTTTTTTCAAGTGATCAGGTTGAAGGGTGGATGTTGAAGGTGGTGATATTCCTACCTAACAAGAAGGAAATGTTGCACTTGATATGAGGAAAAGAAAAAGATGTGTGTCTAACTTTTTCATTACAAACAACTCCTAAAACTCAGCGTTCAATCTATAGTGCCTTACATTCTAAAGAAGCAACTTATAATGTGAACATGACAATAACTAGATGGTGGTATGATTCAGGTGTATCATTCAATGCTACCCAGTCTTATTATTACCGGCTTATAGTAGATGTTATCGCCTCTTATGATCTAGGATATAAGGCTCCTTTAGTTGATGACTATAGAGGTAAACTTATGAGCATCTCTGTTTATAAAATAAATAGTTTTTGGATGAAAGAAGAATGACTTGTGTAACTTATAAATGTTCAATCGTGTGTGATAATTAGAAAAATAGAAGACATGATTATCAAATTTTTAGTTTATTAGGCTAAGGGGACAATGTTTTTGAAGTCTATTAATGCATTTAGCCTTGTTAGAAATGTTGATACTCCATTTCAGAAACATTGATGAAGTTGTGAATGAAGTTGAGCTAAAAAATATTGTTCAGTTCATTACTGACAATGATTCTGCTTACAAAGTAATTGTAAAAAAATTACAAAGCAAGTATAATTATTTTTATTGGACTCCTTATATTACACATTACATTAACCTAATGTTAGAAAATATAGGACATGCTAGATATTTTTCTATTATTGATGAGACTATATAAAAAGCAAAAAAAGTGATTAAGTTTATCTATAATCGTGCATGGGTCATAAATTTGATAAGGAAGGATTTCATCAGTGGTAAGAATTTGTGTCGTAGTGTTTTATTCTAATGAAAAAGGAGCTAAGGTAAATGTCTACAAGTGAAAAGTGAGTTGCATCATAATATGTCAGGTTTATTGTTAAAGTTGAGGTTTCTAGAATTATACTTGAAGATCATGAATTTTGGTCCCAGTTCCCCTTTATAATGAGTTTATGAGCTTTTGGTGAGAGGATTTCGTCTACCTGATAATGATGAGAGGGCAATAATGAGTTACTTCTATGATGCTACGGAGAGGGTGTAGGAAGCAATCAAGGTCAATCTAAAAAATATGTCTTCTTTGTATATATCTTATCTTGCAGTCATCAATGATAGATGAAAAGGAAAACTTTACTCTCCGTTATTTGCAAATGAAACATTTTTAAATCCTAGTGTCTATTTTAGATCAAATTTTACAAAGAAAGTTGAAGTTAATAGAAGAATACTATTAACTATTACAACAATTGTTGCCTATGAGATGATACAAGATCTTTTAAGCTCATAAATGGAGGTTGATAAAAATTCTTATGGTGATTTTAGAATGCTCATTGTTATTTGTCAATGAGACAAGCTTAATTCAACTATATTTTTTTAAAACTTTTGTTACTTGTTAAAAATTAATCATCACTTTATTTTATTTATAAAATTAGTTTTGTTATCTTACAGTTGCTCGGTGAGACCAATTTAAGAGTGGTGTTCTATAATTGCAAAAATTTGCAATTTGAATTCTGAGTCAATGTGTGAGTGCAATAAGGTGTGAAAAGAATTGAAGCACATTTGAATTCATCCATTCCAAGAAAAAAATAGATTGGAACACAAAAGATTGGCGGACTTAGTTTTTGTTCGATACAACTTAAAGCTTTAGAAAAGTTATATTATTATCATTGTTAAGTTGAATATAATTTATTGTAATTTCTTAATAATTTAATTTAATTTGTCTATTAGGACTCTTAATAGAAAAAGTAGTTCTGTAGATCCAATTTGCTTTGACCATATCGATACTTCAATGGATTAAATTTTTGAGGAACCAAATTGATAGATGAGAGTGATTTGGAAGATAATATCGGTAGAAAAATATTAACATGTCATTTAGTATAATGAATTTGAATGATAATGATTATAATATTTCTTTCAACAATGAAGACTTTGTATTAAATGAGAATTGAGATTAATGTGAATTAAGCAGATTAATGTGAGCTTTTAGTGTTCATTTCTTTCCTTATTTTAATTTCACTTATATTTGATATATATCTTAAATTCTATATATGAAAAATAAATATATCTGTAAATGTTTTTGTTTCTAAGTTCCACTTCTAGTTGTTGTTTTCTCGACATAAACTCTTATTGTAAATTATAATATTTAAATTGTTATGAATCTTTATTATTCTTTTTTGTTATTTTGATGTAATTATTATTTATTATACAATAAAATTGTAACATTTTCATATTTGTATAATGATTAAATGATCTTTTTCATATTAATTGTGATTATTTTTATATGTAAAATATATGAAAAATAATATTAATAGAAATAAATAGATTGTTGTTATTTCAAATGTCCATTATTATGATTTTTAAAGACAACATTGATGTAAAATTATAAATTATATAGTAAATATATTGAGGGACTAATTTACAAATTATGAAAATTTAAACACTAATTTATAAATTTTAAAAATTTTAAAAATAATAACTAATATTAACCGATACAACACTGCATCATAACTAAATCTAATTTCAATATTAATACAATATCCATAACATTGTTTGGAATCTTGTCCACTCGCAAAAGAACAAAGGAAAAATAACCTACCTTTAAGCATTATGAGATTCCTAAGTCCAGTCTGCGACATTCATTTAGCTATGAAAGTGATCTGCATCTGCTGTTTAATAAAAATATGTTAATTGAATTACATTTTTCAGTTACAAATGTATTGTTTTTTGTTTCAATTTAGGACTTAATTCTGTTAAAGATCATGAAATGAAAAGTCAAATTTAGGGGTCCAATTTCTACACTGTTGCTAGAAAGTCCCTTCTTTTTTCATTTTTCCGAAAAAGAACAAAACAGGAAGAGAAAAGAGATCAAACAAAGCAAAATTAATACGAAAAATCGCAGATCTATAGCATGAACGAATGGGAAGAGACGGGAAATAAGAAAAGGAAGGCGTTTTGGTGGTGTGTTCTTCGCATAGATAATCCCGAGGAGAGGAGAGGCTTTCGTTTGGGAAGATTTGAATTTGATTTTCTGTTTTTGTTTTGTTGATTTTTAAAAGAAACTTGGAACTGAGTCGAAATCGAATTCGAGAGAGAGAGAGAGAGAGAGAGAGATGGATTTGGATCAGTGGATAGGGAAGGTTAAAGAAGGCCAGCATCTGTTGGAAGATGAGCTTCAGCTTCTTTGCGAATACGTATAATCTCTCTGTCTCTCTCTCTCGGGTTTCTGTTCTGCTTTTACTTTTCGTCTTTATGTGCATAAGTTATATCAGAGCTGCTGTTATCTCGAAATTAGGGTTTTGAATTTCATAGCGTTTGTTTATATTTCCTTCTTTTATGTCCGAGTGAGAAAAACTGTATTCGCTATATTCTTGGGGTTCTTTTCTTTTTTCTATTTTTTCACATTCATACCTTTAGCTCTTCTGTATTATATTAATACGGTGTTTGACAGACTTATTCAACTCTGCTCTTTAATAACCCAGTTGTAACAATATCATAGGAAAACTTGACACTTTGAAGCTTTAGTGTATACTACTTGTCTGTGCTTCTCCAGCTTTCCATTTTGGAAATGCTAAGGAGCTTATCATTTCCTCCCAAATGGTCCTATTAAACATTTTTGGATTGGGTGCTTTAACTTTCTATATACATCGCGGGTTGCCTAATTTTTGGTACTCATGGCCCCTTAACCTTTTGAACTTAACGCATAAATTACGGTGGCATCAAAGAGATTCTTATGCCAATGGCGATACTTGCAGCACCTTGTTCCAAGTATCGCCATAGCCTGATATGGAACAGGATGTTGTATGCCAGTTGCTAACTGGAACAAGGGCTTTAATGTTGGATGTGGAGTTGAAACAGTCAAAATGAGTTGATATGGTGTGTATGTTGACTCATGCTAAAGTATGCATCAGTCCTTGCATACAGAAAGCTTTTTTTTGGGGTGAATTGTGGGCTTGGATTCTACTTTTGTGTAAAGATGATAAATTAACGTATGGATCAATCTTGTTAGATTACACTTAAAATGAAGAATGGAGGTCCTCCAAAAGAGGAAAATCTTTTCTTTCTTATACGCAGCTGCGGTGGAATGGGTAATTTTGATTTAACTGGGCATTTATTACTGCTGTTGAAGTTCTAGACATTGTTTCTTCTCTCTTGTAGATGATTGTGGCTCCTCGATGCTCTTCTTTTACCTAACAAACTATATGTGGGTTGGATATATATATATAACTATTATTGTGGGATGCGGAGACAGAATGTCATGTTCTTGGATGAGGATTTGATTGATTTCTTACGAAGTTTTTGTCTGGTACAGGTAAAAGAGATCCTCATTGAGGAGTCCAATGTGCAGCCTGTTAACAGTCCAGTTACAGTCTGTGGTGATATTCATGGCCAGTTTCATGACCTAATGAAATTATTCCAGACTGGAGGTCATGTTCCTGAGACAAATTATATATTTATGGTAATTCATTCTTCCCGTTTTCATACCTGTTTTAACAACATGCTGTATCTTTTTAAAGTCATTTTCTACTTTTTTGAGAGCTTAACTAATATTTCAGAGGGATTATTTCAGGGGGATTTTGTTGATCGTGGTTACAACAGCCTTGAAGTTTTTACTATTCTTTTGCTTCTTAAAGCAAGGTTCACCTTTGCACCTCGTTTCATTTGATTCTAACTTGTCACTTGTTCTCTTCTGTATCATGCTTTGCTCTTTCTACTCTTGTGTTGTTTACATTTCTGTGAGTGTGTTTTGTTTGTCGCTAAGTGAGGTTCATCCTTAAATATGCCTAATCTTGAATGCTTAACTATGTGTAAGTTCTTTTCTACACCATTCTTGACTCTGTTGCCTAGTATGCATATATCCTCGCTATGTTTGTTTTCTGTACTTATGGTTATGAAATTAGAGTTGGATAGATTTATTCATATAAGGTGTTACAATAATGTTTGCCGGATTAACAATAAAATTATTTAATATAATGATTCAGAGGAAACTGACTGACATATCCTCCACTTGGTTTCTGATAATCATGTAATCGATCACATATTTATGTGACAAGTTAAAAGGACATTTAGCTGATTACTAGGAAAGATACTGATTTTCTTTATCTAGGATATGATGAGAATAAACCACGTGATACAGAGTATGCTATTAAATGCTGGTATCACTATAGTTGAAGTTCTAGAACCATAAAATAACTCTTTTGCTGGTGACACTCCATTCGACTGCATGAGATGCACTCTTCTTTGTAAATTGCCAGAACCTGGAGATAGTTAATTGTTTCTGATCTTACCATCTTGTTCAAAAACATCTGAATACAAGATGTATTTTGTTTAGCATCTGTTGGTCAGTTGAAAAAGATTATTGCGTTCTTTTCCCCTGGTTTCAGATACCCTGCTAATATTACGCTCTTACGTGGAAACCATGAAAGCAGGCAACTAACTCAGGTATCCTTCAATCTCAGTTGTTTTACACTTGGAAGAAAATGCAGGTGGATGCTTGGTCAATATAATATCAACAGGGTTGACGAACTTAAATTAAAATATCTGGGATAAGAGATGAACATATTTTGCTATCTCTTCCCTTTCAATCCTTTTTCTTGTTTGTTTTCTGGATGATATTTTTCTTGGTTTTTTAATCAAGTATTGTAGTTGCCTTCACTCGCAGTTATTTTTCTATGGAAAAGAAATGTATAATTATAGGGATCTCAATCCCATTTCTTGTTCTTGCAGGACTCTAGTAATGATTACATGATTATTTTTACGTAATTATGTCATTTATTTCTTAGGTATATGGTTTTTATGATGAGTGCCAGAGGAAGTACGGAAATGCCAATGCTTGGCGATACTGTACTGATGTTTTTGATTTTTTGACACTCTCAGCAATTATAGATGGCACTGTAAGCCCCTAATCCTTCTTGTATCCACCTCTCTACATTTATTCTTCGTTAAATTAAACATGTACTTTTGCTTTTGCATCCAGCTTTATGTTATGAGGTTTATCTTTCATATTTATCCTGCAGGTGCTCTGTGTCCATGGAGGTCTCTCTCCTGATGTCCGAACAATTGATCAGGTGTTCTTGTGATCTTCTGTTTACGATTCGACTGTAAAATTGTTTAACTGCTATAGGATAAATATGATGATCGTTTAATAAATCTTGGCTTCATTTGTCTGCTTTTTTTTCATATTGCATTCTAGTTTTTCATTCTTGGTCATTGTAACTGGGAGTTTTATATAAGGTCTTTTAATGAAATTTTCAATTAGACTTCTGGCTGAGTTGAAAAAAGGACCCAATTGTTACTGGGTACAATCACTTAAAATCAAGGCAGGAAGAAGGGAAGGAGGAGGCAGCAAAAAACAGAGTGAGAGATAAGGAGCAATGTTTTCATTTGGTGTATTTGTGCTTTTTCCTTAAAAAGAATTCAAGAATTATTTACTACCTTGTTTAGTTCATAAAAGTACTTTTGGTTAAAAGCTGTGCATCCGTGATTGGCCACGTATTGATCTTAGTATGTAATTATCTGGTTTTGAGGGGAAAAGGACATGGTATATTTTGAGTCTTGGAATCCACTGACCAAAGCATGGATATATGGATGTTGATTGTTCATTTGTACTCTGTAGAAATACCTTGTTTTTATCACGTTTTTGGTGATTTTTTTTAGAAGTAAATGAATCGAGTCTATTCTCCAAAAGTTCAAGGTTAGACATGTCCCTGCTCTTGCCATGTATTTGTTATTTGCTCCTCCGTGTGGGGAAAAATTATGTATAGCAGATGCACATGGAGTTTGGTTTGGTTTCCTTAATACGGTTTATTGCCTGGTGCTTGGACAAGAGATAGTTGGTAATGAATTAATGTACTGAGTTGGTTCTTAACATGCATCTATGATTTTGCACTTTTGTCTCTTTTTTCTTTTTTGTGTTTTTATATTAAGGAAATGGTTGGTTTAAAGTGCTGTATATTTTATGTTTTGGCAGATTAGAGTAATTGAAAGGAATTGTGAAATCCCACATGAAGGGCCTTTCTGTGATTTGATGTGGAGTGATCCTGAAGATATTGAAACATGGG
Source organism: Erythroxylum gracilipes (assembly GCA_026413385.1). Taxonomy (NCBI): domain Eukaryota; kingdom Viridiplantae; phylum Streptophyta; class Magnoliopsida; order Malpighiales; family Erythroxylaceae; genus Erythroxylum; species Erythroxylum gracilipes. Next base: position 6,410,537 of record JANZLC010000200.1, read on the forward strand.
CAGTTAGTCCCAGAGGAGCAGGTTGGCTTTTTGGATCAAGGGTCACTTCTGAGGTAATCCTATCTTAACACAGCTTAATATGACAAAGTTGATTGATACTTTCTTATGCCCATTTTGTTTCTTCTGTTGCACGTGCAGTTCAATCACATTAACAATCTTGATCTCGTTTGTCGAGCACATCAACTCGTACAAGAGGGTTTGAAGTACATGTTTCAAGATAAAGGCTTAGTAACAGTAAGATTCAGAAGTTTTTGCACTTTCGTTGAGGTAAAAAAAATTTACAGAAAAAATGACCACTTTTTCCTTAACTTTTGTAGGTTTGGTCAGCACCAAATTATTGTTATCGTTGTGGGAACGTTGCCTCCATATTGAGCTTCAATGAAAATATGGTGAGCAAATTTCTCAGTTAATGATCGATCCAAAAAGGGTTTCTCATATAATGGGAAGCCAGTAGTTGTTCACCTCATTGATTTGTTGTTCACTATATTATTGCAGCTTACATTTACCATCTGTTTTTGTGTTTGTCAATTTGTCTCCGGATTATCATCTCCAATTGCAACTTAATCTGGTTGTCTAGGGAAAGAGAGGGAAAGCTTGGGTACTTTTGGGGAGGTGGGGTTGGATTTATCAATAACGTAAAAGATAACTGAACTTGCTTAGATGGTAATAGAATCTGCTTGGGTAGAAATGAGCCATAGCGTGAAAACTTTGTTACTTGGAACAATAGGAGCCAGATGAACGTAGAAGCACCCTTAATCCATGTAGCAATCATATCCATCTGAAAAGTGGGCAAGAGTCTTAGATTAATTATTTGACTGTTTTTGTTTTCCTCCAACATAAAGTTCATATACTTTCACAAAAGGAAATTCAGAAAAGTACTAAGAAGCCAGAATGGTGACAACAAAAAGGTGTTTAAAGACAGAGAGATGCATATTCTTATTGGCCTTTTTCTTTTACTAAAATGCTTGTCAAGACCGATTGGTTTTTTATTGGTGATAAATGGAACCTCTGGAATAAGCAGGTAATGAATTATGTATATACTTGTATCAGTTGGTAGCCCTTTGAATGCTACTCAAACCCTTTACTTGTCTTGTGAAGTCAAGTTTTTCACATGCATTGTTTTTATGTTATTTAGGAGAGAGAAGTGAAGTTTTTCACAGAAACAGAGGAGAACAATCAGATGAGAGGACCTAGAACAGGAGTACCCTATTTCTTATGATCATTAATTGTAAAATTTATGTATTGACTGGTTAATGAGAAAGAGCAGTCGTATTGAGGCCAGGTGACATGTTTACAGGTGGGACCTTTGATTTGCTTGGATGGACATTCCCATCCACTGAAAAAAGGCCGCTTATTGGATTTATAGCGTTCTGTATTACCTTACCACTGTGTTCTGTTCTTTGGTTAGTTATTTATTAGATAGCTTTAGTTCTTCTGCCATGGCCTTTGTCTCGCAAAACATAGAAAACTTATTCAGCTTCACTACTTTTTCTTTTTATTATCTAAAGCATATCAGCAACTGGTGGTTTTCATACCATTTTAAATTTTGCTTATTCGGATCAACATATTGTGTTTCTGTTATTGGAGGCAAGATTAATAATAGGAACAATGATGGATCTTGGAGAAAATTGCGCTTTACACCATTGTTTTATACAAGAGACCGGGGTATGGTGTTGGAGAAGTGAAGTTGGAAAACTACCATCAACATGGTTAGTTAAGCAATCATTATCCATTCAGCCAGCGAATGCCACCTTAACATGCATCTCAAACTATCCAAGTTTCCCCAAGTTGTGAGAATGGAATCCTTCACCTTTATAGCTTAAGCAGAGTTAATTTGTATGTTGGATGGAACTGTCTACAGCAACAAAACTCAAAGAGGCGAAGTATCCTCCTGCAGACCATTGTCTAAACTAGGAGGAATAAGACAGTAAAGTATACCTAACTAGGTTTAATGCGAAACTTTAATTTCTCTCTTGTAAGGCCACGTTCACTGCTCTGCAATGTGAAAACGAGGAGATGGAAACAGAAAGGACAAATGGTAAAAGAGTCTCTGTTCAAATAATGAAGCTAAGTGAGTAGATAACGGTGACAAATAAATATATAAACGTGGAACAAAAATTCTAATCAACCTGGATACATGATTGCTCTAAGGTAGGTGTAGGACAAAGGGAAGAGTGTTATTCCTGAAGACGAGGTCTTTTTCCCGCATCGAAATGTCAAAATCGACGACTCTATCTTTGGGAAAAATGGAGTCTACATCAAGACATAATGAGTAGGTAGTGAAAGAATGTGATGTAATGAAAGAGAAGACCTGGTAATCAAGTTCAAATATGAAGACCTATTAATCCATGATCTAAATGTTAATCATCTTCTCCTTCCGGATTGTGTATCAAAGCCAGAAACAGAAAAAGAGAGCTGGGAAATTTTGTTAAAAGGACTTGGAATCTAATTATGATGAGACCATTAAACTTCTCCCTCAAGTAAAAAAAAATTTATACCCTGTAGATAGCTTTTTACCTTGAAAGCTTTAGATAGGGTTTTTACCGCATACCACTTCATATATATGATGTTTTCGGATTACATTTAAACACTAAAGGACTATCATTGTCTGGATCTATTAACCATATTTTATTGAAATGATGATCTAGAAATAAAAATAAACTACTATTCTTCAACAATGGTAGCTTCAGCCACGGCCGGTCCTGACGTTTTATAGGCCCTGGACAAATAAAAAAGGCTCCTATTTTTATCTTTTTTCTTTCTTTATGATAATCAAGAGTGGACTTTTATAAAGAACAAAACAGATAAAATAGGGGCCTTTTTATTGCTCTTTATAAAGATCAAGACTTTGATAAAGAACAAAATAAAATAAAATGGGCCCCTTTTTATTACCTATTTTATTTTTTATTAGGCTCTTGCCTAAGGCCGGCTCTGGCTTCAGCTAATCTTACCGAACATTCATCTTCACCATATTTTTTTACATGTTGCAGAAAATCACAGTTCAGTAATGGTTACTCCAGAATTGATTCCAACAAATTATGCGGCATGGAGAAGATCATTCTTGCTTGCCATTTCTATTAGAAATAATCAAGGTTTTCTTGATGGATCTATTCCAAAAATAAGCACAGACAACACGTTGTATCATCTCAATCAAGAAAGTTGTGATTAATTATAGAATTTTAAAGATCTTACTAAACTTTCAATTTTATCTTAAATCATCTCAATCGAAATTCAAATAAGAAAATTAACCCAATTTAAGAAGCATTGTTAAAATTATCCAAAATTGCTCATTTATCTTCAATCTTCATTTTGTTTATTAGCATCTCCATTTATATCATTTTGTCATGTAGTTCATTGTTTCTCCAATTATGTTTCCGAAGAGGAATACGGGGATAGACATACTTATGTTTTAAGTAAGGTTTTAAAAACCGAACCGAACCTGACAATCCGACTGGAAAAAATTTGAACCGATTAGTGATCCAGTTCGGTTTCACTTAATAACCTCTCTGCACAAAAACTGGCCGGTTCAACCTTTTTCTGGTCAGACCAAATGATCCGATCCGGTCCTATTCGATTTTTGTATGCATTAATAAATTTATTTAAAAATGAAAAATATAATAAAAATCTGTTCTCCGCCATTTCCTCTTGCTTCCTCTTTTAATCCTTTAGCTAATCCAACCTAAAGATAAGGTCACAATGCCGCACGAAAAGCAATTGAAAGTTAGCCAACTATCTTGCGCTAGTTGTTTACAGTGTTGTAAACTCTTGGAGGAAGGAGACTCCAATGACAGTGTCATAAGATACACTCATATTTTAATACTTTTTAGGTTAAATCATAATGGAGCATATAGAACCATCCTGTACTTGTGGTAAGTCCGATACATCATGGAATTATTTTTCTTCTTCTCAAGCATCTGATGGGAATATCCAATATAACTGTATGTTTTGCGGAGGAATATTTAAAGGGGGAGGAATTTTTAGAATGAAAGAACATCTTGCTAGTATTAAGGGTAATATTGCTTCTTGCAAAAAAGTACCACTTGATGTATGTGATATGATTGAAAAATATTTGCAGCAACAAATAAAAAAGAAGAAGGAAAATAAAGAGGCTCATGATATATCATTTGGAGATGATGAAACACCACAAGTATTAGATAAAGGAAAAAGAAAAGCTATTATTGACATAGATTCTTATTTTTCTCCAAGAACTACTCCTGGTTCTCAACCTAGTTTAAAAAGTTTTATGGTTGATAAGGATGTTGTTTTACGATGTAAAAGAGCATGGGCTAGATGGTTCTATCATTCATGTATTCCTTTAAATGCTTTAAATTCACCATATTTTCAAGAAGCAATTGATGCTACAACAACAATAGGTCCAGGATTTAAGGTACCATCTTATTATGAGTTACGTGAGCCTTTGCTTCAAGATTTAAAAAGATAATATCAGTTAATTGTGGATACATATAAATCTAGTTAGGAATCAACATGGGTGGACTGATCAAAGACAAAGAACCTTGATTAATTTCTTAGTTTATATTGGAACAACTTTTATCAAGTCTGTTGATGATTTTGATATGGTAAAAAGTGTTAATGCTTTATCTGATTTATTCTCTGAAATTGTTGCATGGGTTGGACTAAAAGATGTTGTGCATTTTGTTACAGATAATGCAGCAAATTATGTGTAACATCCCAGATCACCCGTTTACAGATATTGTCCGCTTTGGGCCTTGGCCCAGCCAAGCCCTCAAAGTTTTGCTTTTCCCGAGGCCTTCCCAGGAGGTCATCCATCCTAGAACTACTCTCCCTCAAACACATTTAACCTCGGAGTTCTGATGGGATCCCATGCATTAAGCCATGGAAAACGTGTCTGTAAGGGAGAGGTCTCCGTACCCTTATAAGGCATACTTCGTTTCCCTCTCCAACCTATGTGGGATCTCACACTCTCCACTCCCTTTAGGGTCCTACCCTCTTTGGGGCCCAGCCTAGCTAGCACAATGGTTCGGATACCAGCTCTGATACCACCTTAATTGTAACATCCCAGATCACCTGCTTATAGATATTGTCCGCTTGGCCCAGTCAAGCCCTTACAGTTTTGCCTTTCCCGAGGTCTTCCCAGGAAGTCACCCATCCTAGAACTACTCTCCTTCAAGCACATTTAGCCTCAAAGTTCTGTTGGGATCCCATGCATTAGGCCATAGAAAACGTGTCTATAAGATCACATGCATCTAAGATCACTATTTTTGTGTATAATCATATCACATTTTTGTCATAGTTAAGAGAGCAAAA
>JANZLC010000200.1:6415922-6435533 GCA_026413385.1 Erythroxylum gracilipes
ATTATTATTATTATTATTATTATTATTATTATTATTATTATTATATGTTATATGTTTTTATTAGAGTTATAAACTTAATTTTTGTAAAATTAAATATCTAAAATCTAAATTTTTATGAAAATATTCAAAGAAATACTAAGATATAATACTCATGTTATTATAATTTTTTTTAAAGTCATACCCATATAATTCATTTTATACATAAACAACTAATATTAAATAACTAACTTTACTAAACATCTTTAACAAAAAGCTGATATTATCTGCTGGTCAAATTAGTTGATATAACTTGCTATTAATTAACCGTTGATAAAATCAACTAACAACTAATGCAATCAGTTGATTATCAAACAGGGCCAAAAGCTTCCTTCAATTAAGTTTCAAATCTTAAGTCCTATATTTTCCTCTTTTATATTTTCAAATTTTCATATAATCCAATCTGTTGTCACCAAAACATTAACATAAAATGGTTTAAAATATCATTATGTGAGTATTAGATATTGACAAAACATTAATGAAATTGAGAATAATTCCTAAGACTCCTTAGGATACCTTTATTGACTAAAATAATACAACAATTACAAGGTTAGGAGATAATATTGCTGTATTTATTTTTTATTATAATAAAATAATACTTTTCAAAATATAAAGCATAAATTATACTAACATAAAAAAATATTGAATACTTTTTTAAAGAAATACATTAGGGTTCCATTTTGTGACTAAAATAATACACCAATTACAACGTTAAGAAATAATATTGCTATGTTTAGTTTTTATTGTAATAAAGAGTTAACACCTTATTGAAACATAAAAATATAAAGCATAAATTCTACTAACTTAATAAAAATTAGAACATAAAAGGACTTTAGTATTTAATTTTAAATACGTGAGTCCCAGAAAAATTTTAATGTTTGTACTACTGCATAAATTATTGAGATGAATTGTTTCTAGTTACAACTTTTTGAAGTCATAATAGAATCTACAATAACAACACTCCAGTTTACAAGGTTCTCGCTTTGCAATGGTTGAGGAATCAATTGTACGCAGCCTTCCCTTTGCATTTTACAAAGAGGTTGTTTCTGTGACTTGAACATGCAACCCTTTAGTCACAAAGGTGCAACCTTACCAATTGCTCCAAGGCTCATCCTTTGAAGTCATAATAAAATCTAATGTTTGAAAATTTTATGCTACTTATAAAATGACTAATGTTTGATGTTTAGTTCTTGATAAGTTAAGATGGATTGATTGCAATTTATTGAGGTTTGTTAGTTTAATATACAGCCAAAATTGAACACTATTTGGTGTTTAAATTATAATTTTTATAAGAATATTAAATTGATGTCATTCAAGAAGTTATAAAAATTTAAGATAACTATATTTATTTCATAAAAAATATTAAGAGCTAATTTTCAGCCAAAAAAGAGAATTTGGATAAAGAAGGTTTTGGGTTCATTTTATTGTCATCATTAATGCTATTTGCTATTTGATCAAACTTTTGATAGAAATATCAAATTGAGGTGAATTAAGAGGATATAAAAGTTTTTAAAAAAATCACCAACTTTTAAGAAGACACTCAAATCTAATATTAATTAGCAAATGGTGATGTAATTTTCTGTAAAGGTGTCTAGCTAGCCAAACTGTATGAACTTTCATTTTCAAAACCAAAACTATTGGAAAAAATCAATAGTTTTCAAATTATCTTGAATTAGGAGAAAGATTTTGAGGGACACTTAAAATCTAATAGAAAGTCATTTTTAAGGAGAAATATTACGATTATGGCATCAACTTTAGACAATTGTTAACTTCATGAAGAGAGTTTTAAGGTATTTTTATGGGTAACATGTGGTATGCATCAATTAGGGTTTCTATGTTAAGTGATATATTGTAATTATGTTTCTAAATATTGTTTCACACTATTTATATATGTTTTCATTGTCTTAGTTCCTTTATTTTGGAAAGTAATAGCAAAAACCAATACAAGGGTTATAGTAAAATGGAGGTTTAAGTTTTTTTTATTGAATGAGAAACTTATCTATAAGTAATATGTATGTTAAGTGATCTTTTAAAAAAATATATGTGTTAAGTGATATATAGTTTTAGGTTATTATGTGGTTTGCAGTTAGGGCATCGTGTAGACACTAATGATACATGATGGATGATAAGTGATTGTAGGTCACAAAGTTGATTGCTTTATGCATAATTAGTATGTGTTATTCTTTCATTGATGCATATAGGGACTTATATGTGGCATGTATAATGAATCCTATTACACGACACACACACACACATTTCATAAAGGACTATAAAGGGAAAAAACTTATTTAGGGAATTATTATCATTATCTTTTTATTATAGGAAATGAATCAAGCTCATTCTAAAATAATTGATATCAAGTTAGTCCTAACTAACTAACTGTTGAAAATTATTCTTGAAATCTTGAAATTTATCTTTTGAAATGAAGATAATATCCCTAAATTTTCACAAAAATAATAATGCATCATAATATACTAATATTAACACCACATAACACATATCATATGCAATAATCATTACTGCCATTAATAATTACATAATACCTAATACCTAACCAAGGTAGGGGTTGAACATGAGCTTGAACCACTAATTATTTTTTATACCAATCTAGCTTTAGATAACAATTAGTTTATGCCCAAATTTGGCACCAAATATTAGCTTGGACCATTGGTCAATGTATGCCTTGATTCAACTATCTATTATATGTATTATAGAAAACATAACTTTTCCTTTCTGGCAATAAAATCATTCTGCATGGTATCAAATCACTTTTTGAACCTAAAATTGTATATATTCTTCTTCTCATGACTAAATACATAATATGAATCGAAAGATAGACCCCATCTTCATTAGAGGCAATTTCAGGTTCCGACAGTATCATCAACAACAATTATAGTAGATTAGAGGGTTCTTTCCTTCCCATTACTGAACACAATTTGAATGGGAACAACTACCTTTAAAGGTCATAATCAATCAATGATGTATGTCTGTAGGAAAGGAAAAGATGAGTATCTCATCAGTAATTTCATTCCTCCAAATGTTGAAGATTCAAATTCAAAACTTGAAAAATAAAAAAAAACAATATGGTTATGTCTTGGTTGGTTAACTTTATAAACAATGAGATAAGCAAGAATTTTCTTCTTTATAACACGACATAAGAAATTTCAGAAGTAACAAAATAATTCTACTCTAGTGAAGAGAAAATATTTTAGAAAATTTTATATTTCTCTTTCTAAAACATTATTACTTGGTTTTAAAGATTCCTTACTTTCACTTCCACTTTAAGCAGCTGTAGATCTGATCCTAGTTGGTACTTTATCTTTAACTTGACTCTGGCATTGTTCTTTTTTATTAAAATACAACTTGATTTTGATTTGTACTTTTAGAACGATCTAAGTTTATAATTTTTTGCTTATACAATTAGATTTCATAGCTTACTAAGCTACATTCTCTATAATGTACATTTCTTTTGGCATTTTTCTATATTTTCTATTTTTTCCTATCTAGGGTATTTGGACTCTTCGTCTGCTTTACTTTGTAAGTTGTTTGGCATTTTCTTGGACACAAAACAACTGGATTCTTATTATTTTTCTTTTTTGAACTTCAATGTTATTTCACTTTTTAAAAAAAGAATGCATTTTTTTCTTACCAAATAGGTTAGGCATTTAGTTTATTTTGGATCACTTGCTCTCTTCTCCTTTAGTGTTAGTCTCATTGACCACCTCAAGGCTTTACTCTCAATTGGCTGCATTTGGTTTAGTTTTTTCTTATCTTTTGAACTTGTCCAATTCGAAAGCTTTCTGCTTCCTGTAGAATGTTCTTTTTTTGGAAAATGAATGAAATTATATTAAGTTTAGCATATGCTATTTCTACATTACAATGAGTTTGAAGTTATAAGTTGATTCTTAAGACTAGAACTATGCAAGATAGATGTTACAGTCATCTTTGATTACAAGTTCCATCTAATTTTCATGTCAGGAGAAAGTCAGTTTTGTACATCTTTTGCTACCATAATAGCTCTAATCCGGTTAAGGATGTCTTCAGCTAGTTGATGCTTTCCAACTTTAGCTCCTTTGTATAGCATGTTAATTCTTTCTTTACAGAGAGAGTATAATATAGTGGTGAAGGCAGTCTTGAATAGCACTCCATTGTGCTTTTGGTGATTGACAAGCTTGGTGAACTAATCTAAAATCACAGTCCATTCATAACTTTGACAAAATTCTACTAGAATATACAAAATTCTACTCCACATAGATTTGGAGTACTTACAGTGAAAATATAAGTGGTTTCTCTCTTCTTTAGCTTCTTTGCACAAGACACAAGTGGAATCATAAGAGCTAAACCATCTATTTTTTGTTCTAATTTTGTTCTTTACCATAGGAGGTTTTGGGGTTCAGGAATTGTTTCCAAAGAAGTTCAAACCATGGTACATCCCTAGTGTTATTATTGAAGATCTTGTGGCAAGATTCATTTGCGAAAACCCATTTGGAATTAGGAGTATAGATAATATTGTCCTCATTTTTCCATTGAAAAAGCTGAGTTAAGTATCTTGCTTTAGAGGAAAACCCTTGGAAGTTTCCAGACCAGTCTCCATTCTGAATGAGTGAGGAGAATTTTGCATCAATAGGAATTAGGTTTCTTAAATGGAGAATTTCATCTTTTAGTGGGAGAGGTTGAATTCAGACCAATTTTAATACCAAAACCATATGTTTTCCCCATTTCCCAGCTTTTGTTTGATATAGGGATACACTAGATTTCCCAAATTCAATATGTGAGTGAAAATCTAAGAAGGTTCCCTAGATTATTGTCATCACAGAAGAAAGTTCCCAAGATTATTGCCATCACAGTTTTGTCATTAGATTAATAGTGTAGAGGGTCTAGTGTATGGCAATTTTCATATTAAAGCTAAGTGTTCTTCCCATTCCCTATAATGCAATTCATATTAACACTCACATTGTATCTTATATTTAATATTTGTTGGACTATCAAGGATGTGTTGGTATTAGCCTTGATATTTTAAAATCTTTGGCTCTTTAGGAATCATATGTGTATCCATTAGACCCATAGTCGTTCTTGGTTTATGAATAGCTTACAAATCCTTTTACTTAATAGAATTTTGTTCATTATACTAATAGACTTTATTCTCAAACCTCCATTGTCCTTAGGCTTGTATCTTTCTATCCATTTAACTTTAGAACTTGAAGCAACATTCTATTTACCAATCCAAAGGAAATTCTTGAGTAATATTTTAATTTTTTTTATCATGATCATAAGAAGAGAAAGGTGAAAATAATAGTAGACTTGTAAATTGTTGAGGAAATATAGGATGAGTTAGAATCTCCTAGCAAATGATCAGAATATATCACACCAACTCCCTATTCTCAAACCTCCATTGTCCTTAGGCTTGTATATTTCTATCCATTTAACTTTAGAACTTGAAGCAACATTCTATTTACCAATCTAAAGGAAATTCTTGAGTAATATTTCAATTTTTTTATCATGATCATAAGAAAAGAAAGGTGAAAATACTAGTAGACTTGTAAATTGTTGAGGAAATATAGGATGAGTTAGAGTCTCCTAGCAAATGATCAGAATATATCACACCAACTCCCTATTCTTTTATGAATTACATCAAAGAATAGTTGACAACCCTTAGATGTGATTCTTGAGGTAACCATAGGAATATCAACATATTTAAAAGGAGGTCTATAGGTGTTTGAAGCTTGAAAACATAGTGACATCATCTGTAAAATTAGGAATGCTACTTAAGACAAAGAAATTTCTTTTTATTGATGTTAATGGAGAGACCTAACAATCTTTAAAAAGTCTACAAAGAGTTTAAAGGACTTTGATTAAGTCTATATTAGCCTTACACAACATTAAAAGTTCATATGTAAAGGTGAGTTTAAAAAGTTAGAGCATTTTACACTTGTAATGAAAAAATTGAAAGTTCTTTCCTTTTTAATATTCTTTATTTTCAACTTGATAAGAACTTTAGTGCATATAAAGAATAGATAAAGAGATAAATGGCTTCTCATCTTAGACCTTAGACTCCACTAAATATTTGTGTAGTTTCACCATTAAATAACACACTAAAACAGGTTGAAGTTACATATTGTTCCAACCATTTAATAAATTTAATAAGGAATTCAAAGGCTATCATATTCTCAAATAGAAAGACCTATTATACTGAGTCAAAATCCTTAAAGAATTTTTCTTTCACTAAGCATCTTTTAATATCAATCTTCCTAAGGTAGTTATTGAATATCTCTTGAGCCAACATGATATCATCCCTTACGCTTATACCTTAGATGAAGAGTCATTGGTTGTACTTGATTATAGATTCAAGATCACTTTGATTTTTGCAGCAAGCATCTTAGAAATAATACTTTATACCACATTACAACATGATATGGGCTTAAAGTATTGCGTAGTTGTAAGGTTATGAATCTTTGATATAAGACATATGCATGTCTTATTAGGTTCTTTTAGGAGCTTACCTAATGAGAAGAATTTCATAATTGATTTTGAGATAGTGTCACCAACTAAGCCTTATGAATTTTGAAAGAACAAAGCATTTAATTCATCAAGTTTAGGTGCTTTGTTAGCATCTATACTAAATAAGGTCCTTTCAAAATTTCTTTCATAAAATTATTAGTAAGGAATCTACTTCCTAATTTGTGATGAGGTGAGGGATAAAGGAGTTAATTTTCTTAATAGTGAAATAATTATCTTTTGAGCAACCTAAGACAAAGCTTTCAGATTCTCCTAATCCTCATACACTGCTCCTGAGTTATCAATAAGGGAGCTTATCTTATTAGTGTTATTCTTTTCGAATATTGAATTATGAAAAAAAAAATTGTTTCTATCTCCTTCCTTCAACTATTGTATTTTATGCCTTTGTCTCAAAAGAGAGCTATGATTATTAAGAACTTCTACATTATTTGTCAATATAAGTTTTTCTTATTGCATAAGGCTCTCATCTCCTAGATTTGAGATAATTTTGGTTTGAATTTCCTAAAAGTAGCTACTAGTGTCCAAAAAGTGCTTGTTATGTATTATTATTAACTTTCTTATTAAGAAAGCTTGACTCTTCTTTGATTTCTTGCAATATCCTTATACATTTTTAAGATTCGTAACCAATCACGTTGGTGTTAATGCCTTTGGTAACTACTTCTTCATAATTAAGGTGTTTCATATAGAAGTGATTAAATCTAAATAAGGCTTTCCTTGTTTTAAAGAGAATGTTAAAGGTGGCTTTCAATTGAGGTATGATCTAAGCATAAACAAGTACAAAAATTGCTTCTAATATGAGTGAAGGAAGTTAAAAAATGCCTTGTCTAATTTTTTTCTTAGGTGTAAATTTCCACCTTGCTTATTGTTTAAGTATATTGGAGACCATCTTATATGAGATCCTTAAGACTTACTTTATACAAGAAACCTCTTAAATCATTTGTATTGTGTTCCTTTAAACAGCTACCATCTACTTCATTAAATTAGAGAGTGTTATTAATATCTTTAAGGATAAGCCAAATTTTAAAGATTAAAGCTAGTAAGTTAGTAATATTATTTCAGAGGTTTTTCCTTTTTGAAGTAAGATTAAAAGCATAGATAAAGGTAATGTCTGCTTTAGAATTAGACTTGATCAAGGTTATATGAAGACATATATATTTATATGATATTTGACTAGAATCTGTCTTGAATGGTTTTTTGATCAAAAGCTACCAACACTCTACTATTGAAGTGTGTTTGGTGGTTGGTGATTGAGTGCAAATCCTTGTTCAAAAGACAAAGGTGCTACTTGTAATGATTGGATTTATTTTTATTTTTTTTGTGTCTAGAAGACTAATCAAAAAAAATTCTTGATGATAAGGTAGTTATAAAAAAATTATTGTTTATTTGAATAGTTTAATCCCTTTATATTCCAAGTAACTTGGGACATTAAGAGGGATTGTAACTAGTGACATGCTCTTTCTTCTTAGGCTTCCTGATTTCTTTTTAGTAATAGTAACAATACCTTCATCTTAGACTTTTTGAACTGCTGCTAGTGCAATAGTTAAGGGTGTAAATGGTTTATCAATCTCCTTGTTGGTCTCTTTAGGTTTATGATTATGAATTTGCTTGGGAGAGATAGGAACTTAATGATGGGGACCTTCTAGTTAAGTGAATCCAATGGTAGTGGTAGTGGTGGCTATAGCTTTAGAGGATTCAATGGTGGTAATGGTAGATTCTTTTTGGGGACTAGTTGATTCCTCAGCTAATTCAATTAAATGATAACACCTACAACTTCGATTTACTATTATGTAACAAATAGTCTACCTATTAGTTTTCATACGTTTTGTGGCAAGGTTTAAGTCATCGACATTAGTAGATGAGTTATATTTTAATCTTCATAAGGCCCATCTTTTCATTCAATCTTATGACCTTTGAAGTTTCAAGTAGTTTTTCATCTATATTTACTTTAATGCAAACTCTAACATATCTAATCGTTTTAAGTGCAATAGTATTTTTTTTGCCTAAGCATATTGATCTTCCTATAAAGGTTATCAAATAAATCAATCCTGAGTTTGCTTTATTTCATGCTTCTTAAGGACCATACCTAGCCTCCATCTCTGAAGGAGAAGTGGCTTCCCATTGAAGTTTCATGGTCCAATCTCCAAAATTTTTATCATATTTGCTTCACCATTAAACCTAAACAAGAAGAAGTCCTCTTCATTGATTAAGGTAGTCTCTCTAGACCTATCTTACCTTATTTGCTTTTGTCTATGCCTGAATTTTGAAAAAATGAGTCTCTTATCTAGTAGGTGGCCTGATATGAGTACATAAATAAGAGGAGACACCATAAAGTGTTCCATTCCCTCTACTAGGAGGCATCATATACTGCCTGACTCCTTTCTTCATTTACAAACTCCTCATCTCCTTTTTATTCTTATACAATGCTAAAGCCAAAAAAAGATAAAAACTGTTTAATCTCCCACACGTCTTTTTCAATATTTTTCTTCTGCTAAAAAATTGTGGGCTTGCAGTGCCTGGAATTTGCAAGAAACAAAATTAACTAGTCAAGACCAATTCATATCGTCCCATTCACTCACTCCAGGCCTAGTTAAGCCTACTTGCTTATGCTTTATTATACTCATATTCCCTCACGAGGCATATGCCCCATGCACTTTTCATTTTTTAAGGATAAGGTGTTAACATATATTAGTTCATACTTTGGGATTATATAGATCCCAAAGTACTATTTAAGATGAGCTTTGTTTTAGTTAACTTTTCAAAGCAAATGCACTGACAATTATGAATTATTTACAACGGGGTGACCCTTTTTTAATCCTAGAAAACAACTTTAGCACCTTATTATTTTATTGCATGTTCATTTCTTTAGTCATGAACTTACGAGGGTACATTTTGTATTGGACCAAAACGTGTTTCCTACCTTAATAGACTTTGCATTCGAGGTATTATATATGTAGCTAAACTTAAACACCGACTGTTTTAAGAAAATATTACATGAGTTCGTTTATTGCATAGACATATACAAGAATTGTTTATACTATACTACGGACATAAAAGTTAAAAGTGTATAATAGGTTATCAAAGTCAGTGGATTAGGTTAACTAAACACTTAAAAATGTTGAAATCGAATCCTCAAAAACATTTATTTTCAAGCTTGTCATTTTCCTGCTTTTTGACATTTATCCAATACAAAGCTTTAGGGTAACGAGTCTTATCATACACAGTTCCCTAGGTCGACTCCAATTGCTTAAACAGTTGTCGAAGTGTCTTTTAGCAGACATATTGGCCCAATCATAAAGTGCAGTGCAGAATAATAATACAAGATCCAAGCATAAAATAATTAACGTTAACTTAGCTATATTAAACTTAAAATTTACTCAATTTTATAATATTAGATATCTTTTAATTTTTAATAAAAAGAGTCGATAGCAAAATTTTTTGTTAATATAAATGACAGTGACAAACTACGTTAGATTGGTCTTTTTACTACGTGATTATTATCGTGATACGTATAAATTTTATTATTTAATAAATTAAAATATCCATGTATGATTATTTTAAAGTTTTTGATATTTTAATTATTAAGTAATAAAATTCATAGTAACATAAATAAAATATGCAGTATTTATGTGGCAAAAATCACGTCATCTACATTAATGGACAACTTATTATCGGGCTATTTTTATTAGAAATTGAAAGTTGTGCTAGTTTTAGTGCTATTTTTTAAAATTCAGATTAGTATTATAAAATTGAATAAAGTTTGAAATTTTTTTACAATTAACCCAATAATTAAATTAATATTTTATTATAAGTCATAATTTATTCACATATAAAGCAAAAGCTATGATTAAATTCTTGAGAAAAAGAATTATTACATATGAAGTAATTATATTGCAAAAAAGTAAAATATACAAATATTTATATGACTTTGTTCTAAAACTCAAAACGTTATCGTTTTGTAACCAATCTTGACCATCATTGAAAGAAAATTAACTTTTCTAGCTTTAGAATTTTAAAGTAAGACATACTTGGTATTGATTTAGTAATAGTATGTCCAAATTTTCATTTAAACCCATTTTTTTAGAAAAATAAAATGGATTATTAAAACAAATGACTAAATTGTTTTAACAGAGTTATAATTGAATAAAAGTAATGCCAACTAGAAAATTAAAAAATATAGAAAAGGTATTAACCTAGTTATGATTAAATATTTAAACAATGAACATCATTTTTACTATCTTTTTTTAAGTAGATGTAATTGTTAAACCTATAAAATTTAACTCAATGATGATGGTATTTAGATTTTAAAAAAATTGTAATCAGTTTGTCAAAGTTTAAACTCTTATTATAAAGTCTTAATATATACATTTAGGCTCCTTTTTGAACTAATTTGCTATTATGAACAATTAGAGGGAGGTGATGCATGTAAATCATGTTTTGACGTGAAATTACATTGATTGAATTTTAAAAAGAAGATATATGTGAAAACCATAAAAAGAACACACAATTTTCATGTTATTTTATTTATTTTAAAAATACTCATATAAATTTAAAATTGTTTTAAAATATTATTCTATTAAAAATATTTTTAAAATATATTTACTAGATTTCTATTAAATTATATTGTAAGATAGCCTTTGAATTCTTGGTGAATAGAGAAATTTTAGAAGTTAATCAGCATCGGGTTAGAATATGGGATTGATGTTGGTCTTGTATTGATTAGAGAGATTGTTAAGTCAGAAACAAACCAATGCTCGTGTCAAGTTTAGGACAGGCGCCAAACTTGTGACATAATTTTTGATGACTCACGAAAATAGAATTTCAATGTTGTTAGACATATATGAAAATATTGTTTTAGTGACCTTAGACTTCTATGCAAACAAAATTTCACTATAATTAAACTTTTCATATACATCCATAAGTTATAAATACCTTGATAAGAGTTCTATAAGGTAGAACCTATGGAAGATTAAGAGGGTTATTACAATTTGTTCTCCTTTATGTCATCTTTCTAATAGTAATAAAAGAAGGCTATCTCCTTACGTATGGACATAGGTCATATAATTGGCGGAACTATATAAATACTTTTGTTTATGCTTCATTTATTTTCTTCCTATATTGCTTCTATTTGTCCAATAATTGGTATCAGAACAATTGGTATCTCAATAACTAGTACTAGAGTATAGCTTTTGCTATCCAGATTTCTCTTCACAAGTTTGATATTAAGAAATTCAATAGATCAAATGATTTCACTTTTTGAAAGGTGAAGATGCGGTTTTTATTTAACGACGATATATAGTATCGTTGGAAGAAGAAAAAAACTACAAGAGAATTTAGGGGCATTAAAAAAGGAAGACATTTTATCAAAAGTGCACAGCACAATACTATTGAATTTGGGTGATGAGATCCTATGAGAATTGGTTGACGAAATGATATTTTCTTCTTTACATAAGCAACTTGAGTGTAAGTATCAAAAGAAATCACTTATGAATCATTTATATCAAAGGCAATACTTGTATACATTACGGATGACAGAAAGTATATAGGCAAAAAAGCACATTGATAATTTTGATCAGATCGTCCTAGATTTATAAGTTGTTAAAGTTAAAATTAATGATGAGGACCAAGTCATAATCCTTGTTTTCCTTTCCTAATTCATACAAAAATTTTGTTGATCCCATGTTGTATAGTAGAGATATTATTTATTTTAATGATATGAAGGATACTCTATAGTAGTCTAAAGAATTGGAAGAAAAATGATCTATGACATATATTAAGGTGGATCAGATGTGGGTCTGATTGTTAATAACAGACGAAACAAGGACAATGGCATTGGAAATAGGAAGTCACAATCCAAATTGAAGGTTAAAGTTGTTAGATGCTTTAATTGTAAAGAAAAAGGTATTTTAAAAAGGATTGTCTGTAGCGAAAGTTTGGGAATAAGAAAAAACATATGAAAAGGTAAGTATTGTTATAGCCCAGTTATGAAGAAGAGAATAAAAGAGGCAGTGATGTCTTATCTAAAAGTAATTTTGATTCTGTAAATTGGTAAGTGATAGACATTGGTGCTTCTTATCACATGACTTTTAATAAGGACTAGTTATGTTTTTTTAAGGAATGAAATGATAGTGTCAAATTGGATGATGATGAAAAGCATGTTGTGGTTTAATGCAAATTAAAATATATGATATAATTGTTAGAACATTGGATGCCAGGTACGTTTAAGAGTTTCAAAAAATTTTGATTTTTATATGTATTTTTGATAGTTAAGGTATAAGTTTTTAAGTGATAATGGACAGTCAAAGTGGTAAAAGATATGTTGACTTTTTTAAGACATCTATATTTTAATAGAAAAGACAGTACTGAGATTATTGGTTATTTGTTAATCTTCAAGGCTAAAGGATGATAGTATAGTGATATGGTGGTAGATATGAGTGTCATCTTAGTCAGAAAGAGATGATGAAACTTTATAAGGGGAGCTTATTAAAGGATAATAAACACAAGAAGATAGACTTTTGTAAGTTTCATGCACTCTTAGACATATAGTGTTTAGGGAGTGACATATGTTAAGACAAATATATGGAAAGAATGTCTTAGGGTCAATAGTGAGCACTGATAGTAAAGATAGTAATGCATCGGGTTTAGCTTGGGCCAATCCAAGCTAAAGCCTAACCCAAAATTCTATATGTGAGTCGGATTTAGACTCAAAATTTTGTATTTAAGCCCAAGCACCGAAGCCTAATCAGGCTTGATTAAATTTATTTTTTATTTTTTTAAAATTAAGAATGAAATCATTTTAAGTAAAAAATTTAAGCTTCGGATTAGACTGAGAAGCTCGGTCAACTTAAGTTGAACCAAACCAGAAATCCCTTCCAACCCAAATTAAGTCGAGCTAGGTTGGACCTTATTTACCATCACTAACTATTGGTTCAAAGATGGTATAAGTGAGCGCCGACAGTTTGGCCAATCTTGCAGTCATTTTACGTCCGGGTCTGCATACCCTACAGGAGCCTCCATTGGGAGTCTAGGAGCTTCTCCGCAGAGATGCGCAAGGAGCGTTATATTCCAGAGCTTTGAGTTAATTTTGTTTTTCCCTTGTTAAAAAAAAAGATGGTATAAGTGATAGTAAAACTGCCTAGAACAACTGTTAAGGGAGTTGAAAATTATAATTCAAGAGATAAAACAATATTAAGGAGAAAGTTTCAGTACACTATAACCAAAGATAAAGCAAAATGGATCATCAAGTAGCCAAAGAGATATCATTGGAGAGACCTTTTTCATGTATAATCTTACCATCAGCGATAAGCATGCAACTATCTTTTAAGGGATTAGGGAAAGTTAGGAGAAAGATAGATGGATGTGGGCTATGCTAACAGATATAGGGTTTCACAAAATTGTGAAATTAATTACATCTAGTCAAGTTTTATTAAAAAGGGTTCACACTTGGAAAGATGCATCTAACATGTTGATGAAGTTGTTGCTCGTAGAAAAGTTTAACCATAACTTGGATTTTGTGAATGTTTATATAGATTAAAGCTTTTAGGGAAGTTATGACAAGGAGTCATTCTTAGTTAGATGTTATAGAATTCAAGTAAAGGTAAAGAATTATGATCTATGCCATAATTTCTTCGCAAATAGTAAAATTTTAGAAACTAACGGGTGTGTTAAGGCCACAAATAGGATTTTGTCATATGTCGATTAACAGAAAAGTCTTCATAATTTTCCTTGCTTCTCTCCTTCTTCGAGGAACCTATTTTGAAAGCTTTTAATGGTGATTTATAAGATATAACCAACTCTCATCTATATATTTCTTGATTGAAAATGTAGAATATTTCTATGGACTATGATCCTTCTCTTTAAATAGACAAGGATTCCAACTACGAAAGGAAAAAAAATTCTTATATAAGAGTAAGAATACTTATTTAGGAAAACTACCAAGCAAATAATCATTTTTAAATAAGAATTAATAATGCTACTTCCTAAATAATAGAAAAACTTTAAACAGAAATCCTAAAGTTTAGTTAAGAAACATGAATGCTAAAATGATTTGACTATGGCTCCCTCAAGCATGAATTCAGGATAGGATTTTCGAAACTCAGTCAAATGAACATGTTTAGCTTCATTCAATGGTAAGCTAGCCCATTCGACTAAACTTCAACAACACTTCAATTAACTCTGGAAAGAATAATATAAGGAGGTCTGGGAATAATTTTTTCATCCTTAAAAGGTAGCAAGGAAGGAACACTAGTAGGAGGAACACAGTTAAACTCCTTAAGTAATTAAATACGGGAAACATCAAGAATCTTACTATGCTTTCGAAGTTCTAACTTATAGGTAACCTCAACAATCCAATGTAAAACCTTGACTAAGCTATATAACATAGGAGATAACTTATAAATAACCCCTTTGCCCAAATATTGTTGTCGATAATATTATATTTTCAACTAAACAAACTGCTAGGCTTATTTCTTTTAGAGTTGAGTCTGCTATAAACCAAGATGTATTTCAAACAAAAGAGCATCTCTCTCTTACAAAGAATGATCAATCTCCTCCAAATAGGTAAAACTAGGTTTTTAAGAGAACAAACAAGGAGAATTATGATCATAAATAACCCGGAAGGCCGGCACACCTAAAGAAGAATGATAGACAGTGTTGTAACAATATTCAGCCTAAGAAAGCTAATTAACCCATTTTCTTGGTTCATTCCCAACAAAGCAATGAAGATAAATCTTGATTGTGCTTCACCACCTTAATTTGACCATTCGATTGTAGATAATAAGTAGAGGAAAAGCTCATGTGGTACCACTTAATCAAAACCAAAAGGTACTAGTAAAAATTAGGTCCCTAACACTAATAATAGTTATGGTAATCCCTAGCAAATAAAAAAAATTGAGTGAAGAAGACATAAGTAAAATAAGTATTGTTATATGAATGAGAAAGATAGACGAAATGAGTATATTTATATAATTGATACATCACTACATAAAGGAATGATTTTTTTCTATCCTTGGGTAGCACATCTGTAAAATCCATAAAAATATCATCCCATATATCTGTTAGAATCGGAAGGCACCATAAGAGACTAGTCAAATGTATAGTGTCCCATTTGTTTTGTTGATAAATATAGTAGTTTTGGATAAATTCCCTAATAAGGGCTTTTATCCTTGCTAATGGAAATCATTTTAGATGTGGTAGAGTGTCTTCTGAATACTTTATGTGTGGAGTTGTGAATACTAGATATGACAGAAGGAATCAAAAAGGAATCAACTAAAAGATATATCCAACCCTTATGCTCACTAACGCATTTATGAAAGCCTAATTTAAGTCTAATGTTCTTAACTTAATTTTATGAATAAGTGCATGTAAATCTACTAATTATGTCACCTCTTGCTTATAAGGTGAATCATGTACTTGAAACACCACAAAGGAGTATAATGTCCTTTTTTGCCTATAGAAAGCATTTACTACACAATTTAGAGATCTAGCCTTGTAATCCACTAAAAAATAAAACTTTGATGGTTTACTAACCCAATGTTGTTGGGGAGAAGTGATAAGCTACTATTCTAACATGTATTTTAGGTTATAGTGATCAATTTTGATAACAAATGATCTTTCCTATAAGTATAGTCTCTAGTGTTGGATTGCTCTGACTATTTTAATCATTTTTCATCCATAAGCTGGCAATTTCAAATGTCGATCAGTTAATTTTTAGTTAAAGAAAGCAACCAAGCTTCCTTGTTATCGTAGAATGGTGTCAATCCCCATTCCAGATGCATCACGTTCAACTATAAACTCAAGATCAAAGTTTGATAATTGTAATACTGAAGTAATAGAGAGCACATTATCTAAGTTATCAAAATACATTTCAGTTGCATTGTCCCAATTAAAGGCATTCTTCCTCAGTAGGTTGGTTAATGGAGTAACCATCACAGGATAATTGTGTTCAAAATTTGTGTAATACCCTGTCAAGTTAAGGAAGCCACATAAATCCTTAGCAGATTTTGGCATGGGTCATTCTTTAATTACTTAAAATTTTTAATTTTCTATTGATATTCCCTTATCGTATGACATGGCCCAAGTATATGAAATGATTCCCTCTAAAAAAGAACTTAGACTATTTGAGGAAGAGCTTATACTAGTATAGTAACTCAAAGACAATGTTCAAATGATGCATATGTTCTACCCAAGTTTAACTATAATCCAAATTGTCATCAAAGAATAATAACATGAATTTACATTGATGGGATTGAGCTACATCATTCATTAAAGACTGAAATATAGAAAGCGCATTTATGAGACCAAATGGTATGATTAAAAACTTAAATTGGTCAGCACAAGTTTAGAAGGCAGTCTTCTTAATTTCTTCAAAAGCCATTATAACTTGAAACTATCCTGACCTCATATATAAATTTTTTAAATCTTGTGTACTATAAAGTTCATCCAATAAATTGTCCATAATTGAGATAGGAAAATTATCCTTGACAGTCTAGTTATTAAGCTCCCTGTAGTCTACACAAAATCTCTATGTTCCATCATAATTTTACACTAACAGAATTAGGGAAGAAAAAGTGGAATAACTAGGAAAAATGATCATCTGTTCCAACATTTAAGCATATTGTCTTTTGGTCTCAGCTTTTTATATGTTTAGGTAGCGTCATGGCCTTACTTTTACTAGTTTGAATCCCATCATCAAAGTAATTATATGACCATAAGCTCCACAGGGAGGAAGTCCTTTGTGTTTTTAGAATACAAATGAAAAATCAACTAGGAACCTTTCAATAATTACTTTATGTGTTATTCATCTTATAGTATATGAACCTGTAGGTATTTCACCTTCCCTAATATTCCTTGCCAAGTAACTTGCTTCTAATTTAAGTGGAAAGTCATCATTAAA
Source organism: Erythroxylum gracilipes (assembly GCA_026413385.1). Classification (NCBI taxonomy): domain Eukaryota; kingdom Viridiplantae; phylum Streptophyta; class Magnoliopsida; order Malpighiales; family Erythroxylaceae; genus Erythroxylum; species Erythroxylum gracilipes. Next base: position 6,433,366 of record JANZLC010000200.1, read on the forward strand.
GAGTTGAAGTCTTATATGATTGGGCTGAAAGTCCTAATACATTTTATCCAAAAACCACTTCAAATCCATCAAATGATAGCATAATCAAACCAATGAAGAAAGATTTAAAGTTGACTTGTATTTGGACTACACTATAGATACATGGGTTATGTACTTTTTTACATAAACTACGAATACTTGCTATCCCAATTTGATTGTCGTTTATAATTTCAATTTGAGAGTAGCTTAGTTGATTATAAAATTATACATGCTTCTAAAGTCAACAAGGATCAGTATTAGTTTCCCAATTACCAATTCTTGTAATTGCATAGTTCAAGAGATATTTGTTCCTATAATTGCATAAAGAGAAATATTGGATTCTACTTAAGTATGTTCAACTTTGTCACCCTCTAGTTCATCCATTAAGATTTAATTTAAATATTGTCTCTTTGCTCTTTTTTCGGACATCTTAACCTAGGTAAGTTCCTTGTAAGAGGTGTAGTAACATTCCTTCCTACATTAGATGTCATATTTGAATTAATGCAAATTTATGTCTTTTGTTCTCAGCTGGTTGCTGAATATAAAGTAGTTCCCTTTGAAAGACTCAAGCTAAATTCATAATAATAACTAAATTAGGTGGATTTTGCATCTCTGCATCCACCCTCAAAGTTTCCACTAAGCTTGTTGTGAATATATCATCAAACTGTTAGTTTGTATGTACCAAAGTTACTCTTACAATAAAGGTTTGAAATTGGCGTTGATACTCTTCCATGGTTACTGTTTATTTAAGGTTGATTAGTTCTCCCAATAGAATGCTTATTAGTAAGGACCCAAACCTAAGAGGACAATAGGATTTGAATTAGGCCTAATTAATCACAGGTTCCTCCTATTCCAATATATACTACTAGAGTTGTGCCTTTATTGTCAAATGGAATGCGGTTAATCTTACCTTGTCCATTTCTTATATTTGTTGTTAAATGAAAAATGGTTCACATCTATATACCAATTCCAAAGGATCCCAACCTTCATTATAGGAAGGGAATTCCAACCAATTGTATTTAGGGATGATTATAATGACCTATTGCTTGCCAAATGATATCATTAATGCTAGTTGGTGGCTGCTTGTGGTTGTAATCCATTTTTATCTCTTCTTCCTGCCAGAAAAGTGTAGCTCCATCAAACACCTAAATTCTTGGATGTTATCCTTAATCTTGCACACACCTTCTTGCTATTTTTCTTAAGCTTATACTTTAGATCATGAGCCTTAGTCATCAAGTATTCCAAGTCAGTCATGATGTCTGGCTTTGATACCAAATTGTTTATGTCCTGCAAATAGGATCTAGTTACAGGTTAGTTAGTAGGAAAGTCTTTGTAATTTCCTTTACTTCTCTCATTCTTTGAGAACCTATTCTAAAAGCTTTTAATGATGATTTGTAAAAGATAACCAACTCTCTTTGACACATTTCTTGACTGAAAAATCAAGGATTTCTATTGAATATGATCCTCCCCTTTAAATAAATAAGAATCCCAACTACAAAAGGTAAAAATCCTTATTTAATAAAACTACCAAGAAAACGATCATTTTTAAGTAAGAAATAATAATATTACTTCCTAAATAATAGAAAAACATTAAATAGAAATCCTAAAGTTTAGCTAAGAAACAAGAATGTTGCAATTGTTTGATTGTGGCTCCTTATACTATTATTATTTACATCTGCATTTCTGCCTAATAAAAGCATCCAAAATAGGGAATTACATAAGGATATAAGATCAATGTCAAACTTGTATTGGTCAGAGAGATTTCTAAGTTAGAAGCAAACCAACACCGATGTCAAGTGTAAAACAAGCACCGAACTCGTGACATGATTTTTTAGGACGCTTGACAATAATGCAGTGTTTGGTTGCCGTCCTCGGATGTAAGGACGGATGACGAGGACAAAAAAGTTTTGTCTTTCGACGTATTTGCTTACCGATGACAGAAATTTTTGTTCCGTCCTCAGAGGACGAGGACAGAAATTTTTGTCCTTTACAAAACTGAGGTACAGAAAATTTTGTCTGAAGGACAAGAAAAGGAAATGACAAACGTAGCCCTCTCATTACAGACGATACCTCTCATTATAATACAAATAAACATAAAAATAATAATCATAATAATAATATTAGGTAATAATAATAATAATAATGGATAA
>JANZLC010000200.1:6441425-6457282 GCA_026413385.1 Erythroxylum gracilipes
TTTATTTACATTATATTTAATTAAAATATTATTATTAATTAAAATATAACTAATTAAAATATTATTATTAATTAATTAATTAATTGCAATATAATTAATTAGAATATAATTCATTCATTAATTAAAATATGATTCATTCATTAATTGAAATATAATTCATTTTATAATCAATTAATTACAATATTTTTTACAAACCAACCATTATTAATAGTAATGGTAATCATTCCTTCACCTTAACCAACCATCATAATTATAATGATTATATCCTTATATCTATTCTCATTTTTTCCTATATTCATTCTCATTCTTATTTTCATTACTTTTTGTGAACCAAACACCCCCTTATATAAACATTCGTGGGTGCATACGTTTGTTAAATTTTTTTAAAATTCAACGCTAGCCTAGATAATATAAGACTTTGGGTTACATCTTCCGTGATTTACTATCACGTGAAAGTGAGCCTACTGTTAAACAATGAATCACACTTGTTATATGACATTAGGACCTACTTTTTATTTAAAATATAAAAAATAATTTCTTATTAATATTGACGTAACATTTAATTAATAGGAAATTAATTTTATTAACTTTTTTATTTACTTAGGTCTATTTTGAATATTTTAGAAATGTTGAAGTTTAATTTAAAGGTTTCAAAATATTAGATATTATTATGTGTTTTGTTGTAAATGTTGAATTTAAAAAATGCATTTTTAGTCAATATTAATGATTAAAAAATTCAATAAGTTTGGTCGATTTAACCGTAAAATTTTAAAATCGGTCAACTTTTTTATTCAGTTTACTTTAATAACTTTTATTGTTAAAATATATCAATTTATTAATTAATCGGTCAATTTTTGTAAATTAATAAATTAAAATAAATAAATATTTATTTATTTAATAATATAAATTAAACTTCAAATTTTTCGATAAATAAAACAATATTTTTTATTCATATTTTAAATTTTAATTTTGTTTACTAATTAATCGATTTTATGACTATTTAAATTTTAACTTTGTATTATAGGCACTGACTTTTAAAACATTTTTTTCTATATATCCAACTTCTCCAACCTATCAAGCTTACTTTTTTATTATTTTTTTTAATACAATGGAAAAAAAACACCAAACAAACACTAGAGGCGTGGGTACAGCACGCCGTACGCATCACGGAAAATGAGCTCCTGGAGAAACGTCAGGCCCTCCTGGAGGGTATGTAAGCCTGGCCGGAAAATGCGGGCAAAAGCCGCCAACCAGTCAACACACTGGTTGGCCTTGCGATAGGTATGATGCAGGTGGACCACCCAATCTCGTTGTAGCAAGTCTCGAATACCTGTAATCAAAGGAAAATTCACAGTTAGTGAACCGGGAGAAGTAGAGAGAATGTTGATAACCTCAAGCGAATCAACTTTAACAACAACCCGGCGGAAGCCCAGAGTCCAGGCCACCTACAGGTCAAATGTCACACCCTAAAATTTGGCAGATAAAAGGAACCCTACCCCAGTCGAGTGGGGGATTGTTCATTCAGTGGTACAGAAAAAGTGCTAGGTTTGGGCGAGACAGCCCACCACGAGCTATAGGCTTCACTGTTCAATCCAGCTCATTCCTCCCACCTTCCTCGCAAAGGACCGACTGCCAATCAATCCTAGCCGTCAGTTTAACCAATGACATAATTCTTTCAACGTTTAGTCAACAAAACCGTGTTGTACGTGGGTCCACCAACCAATTAATTTGTGTACTTTGACTAGGATTTTGGCACACCCCTCTCTAATCAGAGTTAATTAGGTTTGTCATTTGTGAAAGGGCCCCTAAGCCTGTCACTCTCTTCTTATTTAATGGTCCGCTTGCAAGTAGTCACCAATCAAATGAAATGCTATGTGCTTTTAAGTTGGTGCCATTTAAATTTATTTAAATATTTATACGAATTTTGTGTAAATATGTGAATAAAATTTAATAAAATATGGTAAGAATTAGTTTTAAAAAACAGAAAATCTGTAACACCCACTAAAGTTAAAAAACACTTAACAAGTACGATTTTTTTGAGTAAAACTTATTTATTTATTAGTTAATTTTTATAAATTAAATTTTTTATAAACAAAAAATAATAATAATCTTTTTAATTAAATTTCAAATTCTTATAACTTTTTCAATCTTATTTTAATTTTTTTTATTCAATCTTTAGTGATCTAATACCAGTTGAACCTTTTAAGCTTTAAATCTATTGACTTATTAGTTTAAGTTCCAACCCAATTTTTAAAATATTTGTGGAAATGTTTTTTTTGGTGCAAAAGAGGGATTATATAGTCAATAATAATGCACTAATGTTGTTCAATTTAATCTCAACTAGCTGCTAAAGTCACTGAACTTTTTGAGTCCATACGAAGCTTTAAAGTCAATAGAAGAACCAAAATGTTGAAAAATTGAAATCATGGAGCATCCTCACCCTCAAATTAATAATGACGTTTGTTTGAAATTTCACTCATTCAAACACATTAAACTTAAACGGGAATGGAGTCATTCATGGACCACCTAATGCCATCCCAATTCATGTCTTCATGCCAATGATTACCATTATGCTTCAAGATTAGGGGGTAGAGGAAAAGTAAATGATTGAATCAATGTTTGGAATATATATGGTAAAAACCAATACGGACCATTCCTTTCTTCGTTTAGTTAACTCTCTTCATGATTACTTTTGTCTCCGATCCCAAAGAGAAATAGAAGTTTCAAAACAAAACAAATAAAACGGTCAGATTTGCAGTATCCATTTTTTTTTGTTAGAGTCTCATATTATTTAGATATGAAATTATTAAAGGGTTTATAAGTGATAAGGGTCAATTATCTAAACAATTAATTCTAGTTATTTAGACAATAGTTAATCCAAGCCCAATTTTCGATAGTAGACTCTACACTCTGCCTATATTAAAAATTTAATATAGTATTAGAGCAGGTTTGCTTCGGATTATTAATTTCCTGATTATCTGTCTAGTTGTCCAGTCTCAGAGACTCAATCCGGTTATTACTGCGTATATTTCAAGTGACAACTGGATGTCCAGTCCTAGTTGCACTTAAGGAGGAGTGTTAGAGTGTCTCATATTGCCTGGACATGAAAATGGTAAAGGGTTTATAAGTGGTAAGGGTCAACTATCCAAACAATTAGTTCTAGTTATTTGGACAATAGTTGATTCAAATCCAATTCTTAATAATAGACTCTACATTCTGCCCATATTAAAAATTCAATATTTTTTAGGTCAGTGTATGTAATGCATCAATAAGTTGAAATTAACGAAAAATGACAAGTAAGAATATGCGAGGGAAGTAAGAGTTATTAAGAGAAAAGATAAGAGTTATACCTGTAAGTTGCTAAAGAGAATTTTGTTGTCTCGTCTTCGTACCTGAAACTTATTATATAATCATACAACAACATTGCCTACACGCTGCTTCTTCAATCTCCAAGCAGCCCTAACAATGCATCAGATATTTTTATTTTTATCCTAAAACAGCATTGTTTTAAATCTGTTTTTACATAAGATGAAATTATTTTAGGACCGAAAATAGGATTAAAATATTACAGAAAACCTGAGCTCTGAACAGACAAATTACTCGGAAACAGGTCACGGAGGAATTTGTAGAGTACAGCGAAGCATGTGGCTCTCATCATTTTGACCTGAATAAAAAGGACAAGTGTAAGTTTTTGAATCAAAGTGCGCCCTAACGTTCAAATTTACAAATAAGGAATCTCTTGAGCCATCAAACGGTCACAAATTTGCATGGGAATCTCTTCAATCTGAAATCAAAACAACCCATCATGAGCTTGTTTGCCAGAACCTTTTTGGTTTTGCTATAAATAACAGAAACGTGGTTCATTTTCTTACAAAAAAAAAAAAGAAAATTAATGAAAGAAACCAGATAAGTTCGATGGCTTTCTTTCATCATCATTACTCATTCTTGTGAGTGGAATAGAATAGAATCAAACCACCAGAAACTACTAGCTGTTCTGTTGTTGTGTTACTCTTTAGTCATGCTAGACAAAGATTGTTCTTGTCAGATCCCAACTTCTTAGGAAAAGATCATAACAGACTTCATCTGATCGAATACCCAGTTGCCAAAAATGCAGTCTTTGAGATGGGTTTTCAAGCTTTTGCTGCTTTATTCCATTATTGACGTGTCGGCTTCCGCAATTTGCTCAGACGCCGATAGGGAAGCGCTGCTTGCGTTTAAAGCCAGCATCAAGAAGGACGCTACTGACAGTCTGTATACATGGGTTGGAAGAGATTGTTGTACAGGAGACTGGGAAGGAGTTCAATGCAATCCAGATACCGGGAGGGTTACTCAATTAGTGTTCCAAGGAGATGTAAGAGACAGTAGCTCTTACATGATTGGTAAGTTGTCACCTTCTCTTGGTAGCTTGTGTTACTTGGAGACTCTGCAAATTACTGGAATGAAGCATATTACGGGTCCTATTCCTGAAAGCTTCTCAAAATTGGCCAACCTCAAGGCATTAGTGTTGGAAGACAATTCTCTTCAAGGGAACGTTCCTTCTGGTTTAGCTCATCTCTCCAATCTCGTTGTGCTCTCTCTGGCTGGCAACCATCTCTCAGGGAACATTCCTCCAAGCCTTGGCAACCTTACAAATCTCCAAATTCTTGGCTTAAGTAGAAACTCCTTAACAGGTCCAATTCCAAACAGTTTCAAAAATTTCCGCAGCTTGCTAAATCTTGATCTTAGCTTCAATTCTTTAAGTGGGTTAATTCCTGAAATGTTCGGATCTTCTCCAAACCTCAACTTCCTTCAACTGTCCCATAATCGACTATCAGGAGAAATACCCAGTTCCATGTTTAAGTTGGCTCAACTTCAAAATTTGTACTTGGACAATAACCAACTGATCGGAACGCTTCCAGATCAAATCAGTGCACTCAAGTCTCTTGAATATCTTTCTCTTGGTTCAAACAACCTTACAGGTCCAATTCCCCTGCCCCTTTCAACGTTGCCTAAACTTTGGCACCTTGATTTGTCAAGAAATAGGTTCTTTCATCCCTTGCCAGTTCTTCAAGGTAGAGCCTTTCCATCTCTGACTTCAGTAGACCTATCTTACAACAACCTCACATTAGGGACAGTTCCCAGTTGGATCAAAGACAGAGCATTTTCAGAAGTTAATCTAGCAGGTTGCGGAATTCGCGGAACCCTTCCCAGATTTGCTAGACCAGATTCTTTGGACACCCTAGACCTGTCAGACAACTTTGTCACAGGTGGCGTGTCTGGTTTCCTGGGCAACATGTCTAACTTGAAGACGCTGAAGCTCTCCAACAACCAATTGAGGTTTGATATTCAAGAAATCAGATTGCCAGATTGGATTGTTGTTCTTGATCTTCAAAAAAACCAGATCACGGGACTTATTTCCAGGATTCTAAACAATAGGAGCAGCCATTTGGAGGAATTAGATGTTTCACAAAATCAAATTTCGGGTGCAATTCCTGAATTCATTGAAGGGTTTAGCTTAAACGTGCTCAACATAGGAAGCAACAAGATAACAGGGCATATTCCCAGCTCAATCTCAAGCCTCAAACAACTAAAGAGGTTTGACATTTCGAGGAACCAAATAACAGGAATCATCCCAGATAGTCTGGGACTCTTGTCGGAACTGCAATGGATTGACTTGTCCATCAACGGTCTCACTGGAAAAATCCCAACTACTTTGTTGGGTATCAAAGATCTGAAGCATGCCAACTTCAGGGCCAACAGATTATGTGGAGAGATACCACAAGGAAGACCTTACAATATCTTCCCTGCAGTTGCTTACGCGCACAATCTTTGCTTATGTGGCAAACCAATGCCACCTTGTAGAACAAAGAATTAAGTGAATATAGGTCAGCGAGATCCTGACTGACTCAGTTGCCCAAAGAAACCTTATGGCAAGCAAGCCATATCACCAGTTCAATGTTTTTTACTCTTTTTAACTTGTTCAATAGCTAGAGGCACATACTTCTCAGCCAAACTCACAAATCATCATTTAGTCAATGATACAAACATACCAGTGTTGCAGAAGCAATTGACCAAGTACAACTTATCATATGCGAGAAAAATAACGGCAGAAAAGAATATCAATATTCTTATTCCTTGTAATGGACTAAATAAGATGCTGCAATTAACCTACACATGCTTTTCCAGCTCATGGGCACCTTCCTTCTTCGAGGCCAAACCCGCATCAACTTGCTCAATCACAAAAACATATTCATCATCCAAGCACTTCAATTCCTAGGAACAACAGTCAGATAACTGATAAACATAATCAAAATTATATTCAGGATTAAATCCTTGTATCTTTGTTCTCACTAAAACCAGGCATTGTTGTACTCAGAATTGAGCTCAGCGGCTTTCTGCGCATATGGCTTCTTCTCCTAATAGAATGAGAGGGAAAAGGGGCCAAAAAAGTCCATTCAGTTCATGGAATATCTTCATAGTCTCAAAATAAGAACAAATTCAATTAAACAAGTCTGACGTCATCTATCATAGACTGTTTCTCACCACCTTCTTCTATATGCAATCATAGACTGTTTATTACATGTGTACTGTTTTTCTATCTGCATTTTGGGTTAAGCACCACCTTCTTCTATATGCAGATGCAAACCCTTAACCCAAAATGCAGATAGAAAAACAGTACACATGTAATAAACACAAGGATCAAACTATAGCCACCATTTTTAAGTACCTTTTTCACATCCTTACGAGTGTGGATTTTGTTCCTTGAAAAATCTTCCTTGACAGAACAACGAAACAATCATTATACGTAACACTTTAATGATAATAATATGTCACAATACAACAGAATATGATTAATAAATAAAAACAAAAGCTCGAGAAGTTTAATAATGTTATAGTAGATGATGAAGAGGAAGAAGGCAATGGGAGGGCGCTTGGACTTGTCTGGACTATCAGCCACCTTATGCCTTTTAGCTTTCTGTAATAGCAGTGTCTCAGAAATCCAGACGTAAAAGGCAAGCCATGCAAAGACATAAAGAATCGTTTTAAAGAAATCAAGAAAAGTTAGTTGAGTCAGTTGTTAGATGACAGTTAATAAGCTGCTATAAGTATCGTAGATTTACAGAAGTTGTATACACATTACTTTTCAATATCAATAAAATCAGTAGAAGCCTCAACCAGTTATTGAGCCTTTGAAAAATATACACTCTATTCTCTCCTGTTTCCGTAAACTTTCTCACTCTAACTTCATCTCTCTAAAATTCCAGTAGTTTAGCTTTATAGTTTCGTACATGATAGACAGATAACGACTACACTTTCATTGACTTGGGTTCCCATACTCGACGGGATTCACGTTATTACCATGGAGCAAGCTTGCTTCCATACTAGCTGCCTCCCACAGACTTGAAACTTAGAACAAAGTTTTTTCAAATATCCTCAAGCACCATATGGGCTGGGGTGTTCCGATAGTTGAGAACATCCTTTGCTACTTACTTCAATATACGTTTTTTAAAATTAAACATACCCAATATATAATCTCCTTTTTTTATATTGGGTACCTTGTAGGACAATACCACACCTATGTACAAATAATACCACCACCAGTAACAAATAAGTCACACCTTTATTTTAATACGAGAATATCATCACTAGGTATAAAAAATTCCATATCTCAGTAAAATTATACAAGAACTCTATGCATCTAATATCACATCTACATATAAAAAATATGACAAAAGTTCAAATTGCCCCCTTATCGTTTTTTTTAAGTATAAGTTAGTCCTTACAATTATCTATAGTTTCACATTACATCTTAACATTTTTAAAATAGTACTAATAACACCCTAAATCCTAATTGAGTTAAGTTTTTGGCAACTTTTAGTATATAAGTTGTAAATTTAGCTTATGTTATGTCACAACTAGGTAATTTGGATCTATCAGGCATTGATGTGATCTTTAAATAACTTTTTTAACACTTGTCAAATGTTTAATTTTCATCTTAATATTTCGCAAAAAGGTCTAAATAGGCTTCTATCTTTATCTCTATTACCACATTCAAGGTGTAACGAGTGCTATTTTAATAATGCTAAGGTGTAACTAGTATGTTTTTAGTAATGTTAGGGTGAAAAGTGGTACAAGACATAATGACAAGAACTCATTTAAACTTTTTATGAAACGTTGAGGTGCAAATCACACATTTAGCTAAAAAATATCATTACCCATAACAGATAAGTCACAGCTTCATTTTAATATGAGAATACCATCACAAAGTATAAAGAATATTACACCTCAATAAAAACTATAACACTACTTCATACATCTAATACTATGCCTATGTATAAAAATTAATGTTTTAAAAACCAGAACAGACATCGAACCGGTCAAAAAAAAGTTTAAGGTTTAAAGGTTCAACTGTTATTAAATAACGATTAAACCGGTATATAATAAATAAGGCATAAAAATTATAAGAGTAAGTAAAAATAAAATATTTTATTGAAATAAAAATACACAAATATCTATTATTATATAATTAACTAATAATAAATAAATGAGTCTAATATAAAACTTAAAATAACAATAAATATTCATCTTTTTATTTAAGATATCCAATATGATCAGCAACAAACCAATTTATAAATAAAAGAAGAAAAAGGGTTATTCTTAACTGAAAACACATAAACGAAGGCACCAAATTTCAAAGAGAATAAGGAAATCATCTTAGTTAAAATAACTGAACCAAAAAGTAAGAAATAAGGAAGAGAGCTTGTGGCATGCAAAGTTGAAACGGCAAGAGCAATAGCGCAAAACACAACAACAATGAACTCCTAAACGATGATCCGATGAACATTATGAAAACGATGTTGCAATGGGGAAAATGCGAGATGAAAGAGGGAAATACTAAGAACAAATAAGGATCACACTGACGCTATATGCTCAAATGCATTCAAGTAATGTAATTGTGTTCTCTAAATGGTAAGCCCTAATTGGCTAGGTGCTCAAAGTCACGAATGAAGATTGTTAGTCTTCGATAAGTTGTACAAATGGAAAATTCAGGAGCATCCGATTTAGCAAAGCGAGAATCATCTCGACCATGCAAAATTAAAGGTGATGCTCTGAATTCTAAACACTTGTATGATTAAAAAGGAAAGTTGATTTATTCTAGAGTTTTCTTTGTTACTGTTTCTTCCCAAACTCATCTCATCTTCTTTCATGCTTTTCTGCTAAAAGCTTCCAAGAATCGCTTTGAGAGTCGTGATGTTATGTATTCATCTCATCCCTTCTTCTTTTAGATTTCTCTTTTCCCCTTTGGTATTTCATTTGTTCACACCTCTATCTCCTTATCTGTCGAGTATTTAACCTCTCTTACAGCGCCACCCCCCCCCCACCCCCGATTCCTCAATCGTATAGCAAAGATGGCCACAGTTATGTCTATTACTGCATATATTGGTACTTAAAACAATAATTAGTGTCCATATTTAGGTTGTCGTGATGTGGGTTATTGGCTAGTTCCTAGGGATTCATGATTAGTTACATATATTGCTTCTACTAAGTGATGGTAGTAAATTTTGTTTGTGGGTTGTGGAGGGATTAGCGATTTCCAAAAAAGGAAACAATGAGAATTAAGAAGAGAAGACGGTAAAGAGTAAAAGTGAGGATGGTTGAAGTACCAACTGACTTCGACCGGTTCACTGATAAGCTGACCGATTTTTATATAAACATGTTATTAAATTAAACCTAACCGAATAACCGGTCGATTCATATTATTTTCAATCAAACCGGCTAGTCTAATTCAATTTTTAAAACATTGATAAAAAAAACACTACTATCCTTAATAGATAAGTCATATATTCACTTTAATATAAGAATACCATCACTGACTAAAAAGAATATCATAACTCAATACAAACTATACCAAGACTTTATACATCTAATACCACGTTTATGTGCAAAAAGTATAACCGCCTATAATAGATAAGTAACACATTTACTTTAATATGAGAATATCATCAGCGAGTATAAAGAATACTATGCCTCAATGAAAACTATAACATAACTCCATATATCCAATACCACGCCTATGTATAAAGAATGTCACTACTCGTAAAAGATAAGTCACACCATCAGTTTAATATGAGAATATCATGCCTTAATTAAAACTATAGTAGAACTCTGTACATCCAATACCAATTGTATATACAAAAAATACCACCACTTATATCATATAAGTCACACCTTCACTTTAATATAAGAATACCATCGCTGAGTATAAATAATACCGTATACAACCTTCATACATTAAATACCACTCTTATGTATAAAAAATATCATCATTCATTACGAAAATTACAATGCCTCAATACATGTGCAATACTCATTAAAGAAATTACAATGCCTTATTATCAACACTCATTATAGAATATCATATACAACCTTCATACATTCTATACCATTCCTATGTAATTAAAAATACCATCACTCATCGTAATGCCTCAATAGAAATTATCTTATAAGTTAGTACATTCAATACCACTCCTATGTACCAAAATTAATATATTGTATTTAAAAGTAGCAACATCTTTAGTGAAAAATAGGAATTCCATCTCTAAGTACAAGTTATACCCTTTATTTATAAAATGTCTATATAAACTAAAAAGATCATCATTCGATATATATAAGTAAGTTATACACATTTTAAAAGGAATATAATGAGTGAGTGGAAGGGACATCATACCTCAATATCAAAGGCCAAAAGTGTATTTTAAAGCCTAACGTTTACACCATAATATAAGTTGAACCCTAACATTTTGGAGCATTCAATTTGAGCCTAACGTTTACAAAACGTTCAAAATAGACCCTACAAGAACGAAAAATTTAATGGGAATTACCCTTTGTCAATTAAATGTGACTTCAAATAGGACGTGGATTTTTTTTAAAAAAAAATTTACACATTAGTAGGACTCGGTACTTACTAATGTGGCATTTTTATTTGTAAATGAAAGTGGGTCCCATAACTTCAAAACTAACCATTTAACCTTCAATAAATCCTTCAATACTCACCATTTCACATCATACACCAATTCTATTCAATCATAAATACTCACTGTTTTATCCATAAATTACAAAATCCCTAATTCTTCAAACGATTGAAGAACCAAATCCTTAACTCTCCTACATTTCATTCAAACATTTGTAGAAACTTACACAGTCTTTCGCTAGTGTAGTCGCAGTAACAATAGGCCCAATCATAGCAGCACATTCAATTGCCTCCTACACACCTTTGTAGGATTTCTGGGAAAAAATAAGGAAAATACATCATGGTTCGTCCATTATTTTGTTTGGCTTTTAATTTATGTTTATTATATGTTGTAGGCCCCTATTCCTTATTGATTTGATGATTCTTTCATTTGGTTGTTTGTTTTTGTTTATTGTATGTTGTGGTTCCATATTTTCGATCTAAGCCTTGAAATGCTTGTTGTGTTGTTCCATGTATGTTGTGATCCCCTATTATTTGATTTAGTTGCTAAGATTTCTTGTTGGCAGTGAATATATTGGTAAAGATAAAAGTACCAGAGTTATATCCTTTGATCATCAAATTACGACAAACTAACTAATTATTAAACATTAATTTGCAAAGTTAATTACAACTGAAAAAGTTATAAGTTAGAGGAGACAAAATCTATAAAAATGAACAATACATGGAGCTTGTTAATGTACCTAGAGGAGAAACGTCATTAGAGTGGAACGAGTTTATAAAACCAAAGTAGATAAATACAAAGCTCGACTTATTATTAAGAGTTACAAGTATAAATATAAGTAAATTATATTGAATTATTTACATTAGTGGCTAGGCTTAATATAATGAGACTCAAATAATAGTGGTGGCTTTAACAACCCAAAATACATGGCTTATGTAGCAACTAGATGTAAAATCAACTTCCATCTTGGTTAACTACAAAAACATGTATTTATTAATCAACCTTCTTGGATTTATTAAGTTAGATCATAAATACAATTTCTTTAGACTTAAGAAAATATTATATGGACTAAAACAAACTCTTAAAGTTTGATATAATGGCAAATTGATGATGAAACTTTTGTGTGTAAAAGAAGTATGTACTTGAGATTCTTAATGTGTTCAAAGTGGGAAATTGCAATTCAGTAGCTACATCAGTAAAGAAAAGTTGTAAATTAGTGAAGGATCCTGGAGGGCAGCTTGTAAATAGCACATTATATAAGCAAATAATTAGCAATTTGATGTATGTGACAGCTGTTGGACCAGACATTATACATAATATAAGCTTAGTTAGTAGGTACGTGAACAAACTAAAGCATCAACACCTCTTAATAGTAAAGAGGATATCGAGACATCTTAAAAGCATAATAGTTAATGTTTTAGTTTATAGAAAAGGTGTTCCTTGTAAGTTGACAGGTTATGTATTTTCTCTTAGTTCTTGGATTTTAACTTGGAGCTCTAAAATACAACCATTTTCACTTTCTCATCCATAGAAGTTGAGTAGTTGGTAGTACCATTTAGAGCTTTTCAAGCAATCTAGATAAGAACGATTATTAAAGAATTGAAGTTTGAATAGAAGGAAGGAACTGAGATGTTTTATGACAGTTGTTTTGCAATCAAGATGTCCAAAAATTTAGTTGTCTATGGTAGAAATAAGCATATCCATGTCAAATATCATTCATTTTAGGAATTAGTATAATAAAGTGGTATTCAAATGATTTACGATAAAATAGACGATCAATCTGCTGATATCTTTAATAAACCCCTTAAATGCTTATGTTTAGGTGTAATTTTAGATGTGTGAATTATAAAAAGTTGACAACAACTAAGTAATCTACTTTCTTTTAAGTTGAATCTATAGTTTTATGATTTGGCTACATTTAAGTGAATATTCCTTTTGATTTGCCTAATTATTTCCCTTTAATTATGAACAGTTGTTTGATGACCTAATTTAGTAGTATAAGGTTGTTTTATGGTGGAAAGTTTGTAGTAGAATTAGAGTTGAAATATGTTGACGAGCAAATAAGTGTTTTTGATATAGTAGACCTTAATTATGTTAGCTAAAGGCAAATATGTGAGATGGGAAAGACGTTAGGATACCTTCAAGCGCATAAGGCCTATTACAGTGTACTCAATTTTCTATTTAGTGAGCCATTAAGATTGATTGAATCAAATAAAGTTGTATAAGGGTCATTAACCTTAAGAAAATCCATTAAATAATTGATGTTTATATAACTTATTTATTAGACACCTTAATCCTTGCACCTGAGATATTGTCTATAATTGAAAGAGAAGATGGAGATAGCGAGGTGAAGAGGGAAGTTGTGGAGTTGGTGTAGGAGTTATTGAAGGAGTTGATGAAGGAGTTGGTGTAGGATTTGACAAAGGAGTTGGTGTAGGAGTTAGTGAAGGAGTTGATGAAAAAGTTAACAAAGGAGTTGGTGTAGGAGTTAGTGAAGAAGTTGGTGAAAAAGTTGACGAAGGATTTGGTAAAGAAGTTAGTGAAGGAGTTGATGTAAGATTTGATGAAAAGTTGGATGATCATGATAAAGACCAAAATCAAGGTTTTATATAAGTTGACATTCTTGATGACAACTAAACAGTTGAAATTGACTCAACTGATTATGGTAATTTTATTAATAGTGATGAATATCCAAGCAGAGAAGAGCCTCGTGAACCATTGCAAAGACGTAGTACTAGTATTAAGCATAATCTATCTGATGTGGCAACATATTGGAGATTGGGGATGGAGTTTGGATCAGCTAAAAATTTAGAGATTTTGTTATAGATTACACAATACAAACATGATACAATGTTAAGTTTAAAAAAGTGAAAGTTTTGTATATTGGTTGTGACAAGAATGAGCGGTTCTTTAAAGTGAAGACATGCAATCTAACCATAATTGTTTTACTACCAACAAACCTAAATTTTAGTGAAAGAATCCTTGAGAAGCCTATTATCTCGACAACAAAGATGGTTGAAGCATGCAGACAAAAACTGAATATGTTTAACTCAAGTATGTGTAGAACAACAAAGAAGAGATTGAGAAAAGAAAGAGTAACTGATTACGTGAATAAATATGCCAAACTAGGAGGATACGTATATAATTTGAGGATTAGTGATCCAGGATCAATAGTAGAGCTACAGCTAGTGAGGAATGAAGAAACATGTTTCTTACAGGTATGACAAATTAAATTTATACATATCATTGACAACTATATTTATGATATTTATTTATTTATTCATACTTCTTTATCTCTTTTGTGTAGTTTAAACGATTGTACATTTTCTTTGATGCTTTAAAAAAAGAACGAAGGCATTTGAGACCAACTTTTGGTATTGGTGGTTGCTTTCTAAAGACAAAATTCCAAGGCCAACTAATGAGTGTAGTTCAAAGGGATGGTGATAGAGGGATGTATCCATTGGTTTGGGCTATTATGGAGGCAGAGAATCCTGATTCTTGGACTTGGTTTATGAATTGGTTGGCTTTTGACTTAGAATTAGATAGTAATGAAGGGCTTACAATTATATCAAATATGCAAAATGCATTTTATTCTTCATTTATCTATAGTTTATTGCTATACAAATTTTATGTTAACTTAATCTTTTCTATTGTTATAGGGATTGATTAGGATTATGGAAGATACATTATCATATACTACTCATTGAATGTGTGCTAGACACATATACCACAATTGGCATATGAATTGAAAAGGAAAGGATTTGCTGAAGTAGTTTTGGAATTGTGCATGGTCAACTTACATTGAAGATTTCAATGAGCAGCTGAAAAGACTAGATAAAATAAAACCTGGATGTGCATCATCATTACTTGAATATCATAAGGAGAGGTGGGCAAGATGTTACCAATCTTTTAAATCGAAATGCCTGATTTTCAATAACAATATGAGCGGAACTTTTAATGGATGGATCTTGCCAGCAAGAGAGAGGCTAGTTATTAGCATGCTTGAAACCATTAGAATCATGATGATGAAGAGGCATGCAGATAGGAGAGAATGTGTGCTTGGTTTGAAGTTAGATGTTGCACCAAGGATTATGAAGAAGTTGGAGAAGAATAAGAAAGATGCAATGTAGTGGAGAGTAGTTTTAAATAGCAATGAAGCATATAAAGTATCAAAGGGTGATGACAAGCATATTATAAGGATTGGTAGACATCAACCATATAGTTGTCAAGCATAAGAGCTTTATGGATATCCTTGTAAGCATGTTATAAGTGTTGTTCACCATTCCTAGCGATCGCTAAAGGCATTTGTAGATGATTGCTATAAGAAGTCCAAATTTCTCGTATTGTATAACATATGTTGTCAACCTATTAGAGGTGCAATTTTCTAGCCTATTGTTGATACAGAAGTAATAAACTCCCCACCTAAAAGAGTTATGCTAGGAAGACCTAAAATAGGTAGAAGGAGATGAGTAAATGAGCCTAATAAGTTGAAAAATTGAAACAAATTGACTTGAAAATGTCAAGTACAAAAATGTAGAAAATGTGACAATTCTGGCCACAATGCCAAAAAATGTAAGCATGAAGGATCAACTAAACCTGCTTAGCAATCTCCACAGGTATAAAACATTCTTTGATTATCAAAACTTATTTTGATTACTATGTATTGCTTCATATATCTAATGATATTTATGTCATTTTTTGATTATCAAACTAACAATAATATTTATGACATATTTATAGGCCATCTCTGAGGTATCTTCACAAGTTGAACATATGTCGTATCGAGCCAACACAACAATGTTGTGAGAAAGATGTAACACCCAAATCTCCCCCTGGGAGGATATGTGGATGCCACCCAAGACAGTACAATCAAATCAAAACATTTCACACATGCAGTTTTAAAAT
>JANZLC010000200.1:6465779-6503085 GCA_026413385.1 Erythroxylum gracilipes
ATTTAATTCTAATCTTTCTATCCAAAATTCTAATTTCTAATCATGTCCACTAAATAAATAACTCAATTCTAAGAAAATAAAAATGAAAATAACACAAATATATAAATCATAAATAAATAATTAAACAAATAATAAATAATTTAGAAAAAAATTTCGGGGTCCAACAGAGGTTGCCTTCATGAACATCTACCAAAGCTCTTCCATTGTTTAAAAAGGGTTCATCAAGGATTAGTGAACAATTTTGATCCTCTTCAAAGTTTATCATGATAAAATCTACAAGAATAATAAACTTATCCACTTTTATAGGCACATCCTCCACCACGCTAAATCATTTCCTTATAGATTGATTTGCTAACTAAATAAGCATGGAAGTCAGCTTTATATCTCCAAGCCCAAATTTCTTAAAAATAGATAAAGGCATAAGATTAATACTTGGACCTAAGTCATATAAACATTTAGAAAAATCTAAATTACCAACTATACAGGGTATAGCAAAACTCCCTGGATCTTTCAACTTTAAAGGCATATGATTGGTAATTATGGACCTACAATTTTCTACCATAAAGACCGTTTGGTTGTCATCTCAAGTTTGCTTGTTTAATAAGATGTCTTTGAGAAACTTTGCATGCATGGGCATGCTCTCCAAAGGTTCCATAAAGGGTGATGTAATTTGCAATTTCTTCAACTTCTCCATGAACCTTGTAAAATTGCATATCCATTTTGTTCTTCTACAGCCTTTGTGGAAATGAGATCTTTGGTGTATATGGAGGAGGAGGAGTGTCAGAAGGGTCCTCATTCTTCTTCTATTGCTCTTTCTATATAGTGGGGCTTAACTTGTTTTTCTACTGGTTATTCTAGCTCTTTCCCACTCTTAAGTGTGATAGCCATCAATTGCTCCTTTGGATTTGCTTTTGTATTGCTTGGAAGGCTCTACACACTTCAAGTAGATAATGCATTAGCTAACTAGCCCATTTGAATCTCCAAATTGTGAATGGAAGAGGTATGATTCTTATATATTTGATTGGATTTCACTTACATCCTCTTATAGGCCTCTTTTAGGCTCATGAACTTAGAATTCAACACGCCCATAAACTTGTCCATCTTCGATTCCTATGAACCAAACTTGTCTTGCTGAAATTCCATTAGGCCTTGAGTTCTCATTTGAGTCCTTACATTGTTAGATTAAGAGAAATTCAAATAGTTCTTTCACCTAAGATTGCATGTGCATAAGAAAGGATTATTACCTCTCTAACCAAATTGTGCTCCTATGTAATTGAGCTGTGGTCGGGTTGTCGAAGCCCCTAAAATAATACCGATTCTCCAAACTTTTGTAATAGTCATAGAACTAGGTTGAATCCCTAGAAAACTAAACACTAGTTTCTTAATTTCAACTAATAAAATTAAATGGAGGAGGGGGGATTATTGATTAAATAATTGAATACCTGAAATCAATACGAAAATAAATTAAATCAACTAAAGTTAAATATGAGAAAGTCAAGATTACCAAACTCCATTTCAAGGGAAAGATCTCATCTAATTGTAACATTGATCATTGGTTTGAAAAGAATATTTTCATGATTCAAGCAGTTAGTCTGAAACATATTAGGATAGTCGTAACAAGTCTCAAATTTTTTCTAAATTAATTGGTTCAAATTTAGCATTCAAACCAAAACTTACCATCTATTGACTGGGGGTGATAGCATTCCATATCAAATAAATGATAGCAATAAGCTCCGTGAAAAAGACTAATCCCTAAATTAAATAATCGAGATAGCTGCAACTATTCAATTTAGGTTTCTTATTTATCACAAGTTAAATATGAAAATTTATAAATAACCTATTTACTACTTGTACTAATCCTTCATGACAATTACGGATCACTGAATTCATTGATAGTGATAGAATAATCAATATTAAATTAAATTATTAGATTAATCGAATATCAATCATTCATGAAATATGAGAACTCAAAACAAGAAATACTTGAATTAAAATGTTAATAAAAGTTTGAAACATAAAACCTCACAAAGTTACAATTAGAGTATCGAATCCCCTTGAATCAGAAAGATGAGTCTAACCATACATGGTTTTCGCTCCAATAACAAAAATAAAAGAAAGATTAAGAATTGCTAAAAATGTAAAAAGAGATAACCTCTTTCTGTTGTGAGAAACATCCCTTTTATAGAGTTTTTTAATTTAATCATAATCTAACTCTAACTTATAAAGATGTCTATCTAAAGTGAATTCAAAATCAAACTCCTTCATGATAAGGATAAGGCGAAGTCTTTCAGTCAAATTCCAACTCTTCAAGTGATTAGCCTTATCCACTGCATCAATCTCTTCATTTTATCCAAAATTTGTCATTATCATTAATAGAGTCCCAATTTGATGCAATCTCAACTTTTTATCTCTTAAAACAAAACAATCATTAATTTTATTATTTAAGCACAAAAATAAATTCAAAACAAAGGAGATAATATCAAATAATTAGTCAATATAAGATCTTATCAAATTCTCTCACACCGGATTGTGGTGCAAACAACTCCTTTGCAACTCCTTATATCGCGTAGAGACTCCCTTTATTTTGCTGAAAATTTTTAATTTCCTTTATAAGCCTTTTTGTCTTTGTCAAAGGGAAGTACTTAGCTAAAAAGATTTGGCAAGCTAGTCCCAAGTTGTGATATTCGCTTGGTTGAGTGAATTCAACCACGCCTTGGCTCTATCCTTCAGTGTGAAGGGGAAGAGCCTCATCTTGGCTATATCCCCTAACTACCCATTATATCATAATATATCACAAATTTCTAAGAAATTGGCCAGATGAGCATTGGGATCCTTGTTGGCCAAACTATGAAACAACACGTTAGTTTGCAACATGTTTGGCAGTATTGGATTGATTTCAAATGTAGTTGCTTACACTGATGGTTGTGTGATTCCTTATTGATTGGCATTGAACCTTGGCCTCTTGAAGTCCATTAGGGTCCATTGTTGCTCTCCTTATTTTCCATCCTCCGTCATCTTTCTTTCTATTGCTTTTTAGCTTTTAGCTCTTTAAATCTCTCTTTCTTACTTTTTGATGTATTAGAATTGATGTGTCTTCTACTTAGCTTGAACTCTGAGTAATTCTTGTATTCATGCAATTGCAATCACACAAGAAAAGGTATCAAATTCTTAAATTAAAGGAATTCAATCGTACAAGATGCTAATTTAGTCCCTAGTAACGATATCAAAAACTTGTTGATAAGTTGTATATAAAAACTTTCAGTATTGCAAGTATACAAATCCTAACTCGTAGTACCAAAGGTATTGTTCTTGTGAGGACTAACAACTTGAATCCACTTTATCTAAGGTAATAAAAGATTGATTGAATTAAAATAAATTAGTAAAATTGAAATAACTAATAAAATGAAAAAAATTGAATAATTGAGATATCAATAAGAATAAAGTTAATCAAAGCTGGAAACATAGGAATTAGTTATCCTTATTTTGTCTCCCCTTTATCTTGTTAATTCAATTATGCTTGATTCTAGATATTCTAAGGTTTTTGATTACTCTCTCTTAGGATCTAATCAATTAATCCTAATTGAAATCAATAATAATAGAATTGCAACCTCTAGATTCATAAAACTACTCGTAACTATTCAATTGGATTTAAGGCAATCCTACAGATAATTAGTTCACAATTAAAATCTATCTTCGAATATTTATTAATATGATATTTGCAAGTCTATTAACCTGCCAACTTTCATTGTGCACCTTAACATAGATAACCTGATTCACTCTCTCAATTTATTACCAAGTATAAGCATAACAACTTTCACAAAGCATTAATATATCTATTCAATTCAACAAGAATAAAGTTCAACAAAACAGATCAAGAAAAAACCCTAATATGGATTTAGAAACCCATAATCATGTTTAACATCCTAGTAATCCAAATAAACATTCAAGACAAGGAAATGAATGAAGAGAAAAGAAAGAAAAACTAGTTGGAGTCTTGATTTGAAAATTTAGAATTTCTAGAGCTTCTCTTAATGTCTCCTCTTTGATCTTCTTTGAATCTAGTTTACTGCCTGGTTTTTGGTGTTTTTCTTTTCCTTAAATACTTCTTAAGGATTCTATGATTGTTTTTAGGATTTTCCCAATTAATTTGGTTCCAAAAATAGCCTTGAAATGTCAAAAGTACAAAAATAACTCGTGTATTGGAAAACACCCTGCCACGATCGTGGGAGCTACCATGATTGTGACATTTGCCTTCTTCATGCCTTCTGTCATGATTGTGTGTTATGCCACGATCATGGCAGAGAGTTCATCCTCTAATGCACAATAGTGGCATTTGCACGATCGTGGTTGCTCCATTCTTCAAGTTCTTCATCTTTTCTTCACTTTTCCTGTTTCCACTTACTAAAAAATGCATCTAACACCCCTTGAAACATAAAATTAAGTTCAACTTCTTTCTTTAAACCAATCAAACAATTAAAACACTAATAAAAGCACAATTTTAAGTCTTAAAAATGTGATTATCATATAAGAAAACCCTTAAAAACATACTCAAGCATCTATAAAACATACTATAATCTAAACCTATCAACTAGCACATTGAAAATACAAATAACGATTATTGATTTCCAACATTAATTAGGATATAGTAAAAAAGAACATTATCATAATAATTTAAAATCTTTGCTTCAGTATTAACAACAATCTTATACAATAAGCACAAACTCAATTAAGCCATAAGAAATAAAATATAAATCTAATAGTTAGACAATTCCTTAAGTGCTTATATAATATCAATATTGAATTGGAACTCTTACGTAAACGATGTATCTTTTAATGAGGTGATTAGAGTCATGGCTGAGTTGATGATGGAGAAGCTCAATTCTTATTAGTATATGATAGGGACAAATTGTGGTGGTCATTTTTGTGTTGGACTTGAGATACAAGATGGAATGACTATATTTTTATTATCAAAAGTTGTATGGTGAGCACATGTTGATATCATTAAATAATTCTAGTATGATTTGTTTAATGATTATCGACTAAGATTGTATGAAGATCAAGATCATAGTAGTTTAGTATCAACTTTAGTTTCGGTTTCTTCTTCATCTATTGTCGATATAACTGGTATGAGTCTTGAATTTAAACAATTCACCAAGAAAAAAGAAGCTATGAATTTTTACAATTGGATAAAGTTGAACAACTATTTGAAGGTAGGTATTGTGATCTCAGTTGAAAAGGTACAATTTAGTGTATCATCATGGTATAAGACACATAGAAATGCTTTTCCCATTATACAAATAATTGCATGAGACCTTTTAGGAATTATAGTATTTATTATTGCTTTAGAGTTTAGTTTTAGTACTAACTTTTAGATAATTAGTCTTCATCATGCTTGACTTCGTCTTAATACTGTAGAAGACTTTATATGTGCCCTAAGTTGATTAAGTGATAAAGATATTTAAGATAAATTCTATTATTTATGATATGTTAGTTTGTTTACTCTCGAATTTTAACAATTATATGTTATATTATCTTATGTTATCTTTTTATATTAATGTAGGTACAGAGAATATTCTTCTAATTGAAATCTTTTTTTGAACAAAAAAAATTTCAGAGTAGAATTAAAAAGTTAAAAAATTAAATATTTAATTACGACTTTTTAAAATCGAGCTAATAAATACAAGTTGATCCTAAACAAAAGTCTTGAAGATGAAGTAGCGTTGAATGTTAAATTATTATTCATTTATTCAGCTTCTTCTTCGTGACTTTAAAATTTCCTTGTTATACAACTAATCTGTAATTAAGACGATCCGAAACCCGTGACCCGAACCAAACACTTTTGACTCGGTACAGAAAAACACGGTTGTCTCTTTGGGTGCAGAATCCGACTCACCACTGCCTTGCTCGTTCAACCTCAAGTAAAACTCCTGCTCTCTTTTCTTCTTGTGTATTTGCTTAATTATTAAATATCCCAAAGTTTCAACTTCGATGCCCCTTTTAATTTCGCTATCTGCAGTCTAGGGTTCTTTTTTTCTCTCCTTCTCTGTATGTAATTGAAATAACAACTTGTTCTTTAATTTTTTTAATTTATTGTGGGCAAATGCACGCACTTTCTTTCTTTGTGGATTATCTTGTGTGATCTTCTTTTATTCTGTGTTCTGATTCTGGAGATATGAAATCGCTTCGGTTTTTGGTAATTCTGTTTCAATTTTCAAGTTATTCCTGTTTACATTGAAACATAAACCTCACTTCGGTTCTTGCAGGTTGGAGCTCTGACACTTTTGGGGGCTTTCTTTTTTTAGTAATGGATATTTAACAGAAGAAAAGATTAGCATATATTTTTAGTTCAAAGATAAAGATAATTGCCATTGAATTTCAATGGCTCAAGTTAATCCTATAACTATTAGTTCCTCTGACAGTGATATTGACTTTGATGAGGTTGAAGAAGTTAATACACATGCTGCAGGCTCCTCTTTCTCTCGGCTTCTTCCAACTTGGGCTGATTCCCAGGCCTCCAGTTCAAGGAATAGAGGTCATTGTCCTACACGCATTTCACAAGTTTTGTTTTTTCCCCATGCTTTTCAAATTTTGTTTTCTTTCCTGTTTTGACTAATTTTTGTCCAAGTATCAATACTTTGAAGTTTGAATTGTAAAATGCGGTTATATGTTTGTTAGGAGAAGAAGTTGAATATGGTGCCAGATATCTGAGTATTGAACTTTCTATCAGGTTATGGTGGAGAAAATCCGAAGGCTGATTTTTCTTCAAGATTTAATCCCAGGAATGGGAATTTGTCAGGTGTAAATGGGAATTCATCAACAAGGCTACAGAGCCAATCTGATTTTGCAGATGACATTAGGTCATCCAATTCATTTGCGGGCCGCATACATGATTCTCAGTATTTCGTAGGGAATGGGGATCTTGGACTGCATCGTGTTAATTCTCGAATTGGTAATGGTTCTGGTAAGGATTATGAGAAACTTTCATCTCAACAGGCTTTGAAGAGGACCCTTCCACCGTCAGTACCGCCATCTTCATCAAGTACCAGATCAAATAACTTAAGTGCAAGTGGTACTCAGGATATCTATGGAAATATATACCATCCAGCAGGGCCAAGTTCAAGTAATGGAATGGGCTATCTGAGGGACCAGTATAGCAGGGGCAGTAATGAAGACATTGTATTATATGAAATCAGTGGAAGTAGGATGCTGCCATCATCTTTGGCACATGGAAAATCTGTTGCCTCTACACAACTTACTGGTTCAGGTGACCCTGTATACCGATCCATGGTAGGTGAAGAAGGGGTTGATGGAGCTGATGAGAGGCTGATTTTCCAAGCAGCATTGGAGGTACTTCTTAGAATTAATTGCTATTATTTGTTTTAATCATTTCAATTACAGATATGAGTTGTTACATCTCCTTGGTTACAAAGGTGGAAAAATAATTTCTGTTTATCATTATATGGTGGTTGTTAATTTCTGTTTATCATTATATGGTGGTTGTTTTCATATGGGTTGCAAGCATCTGTAGCATATTGATGACAGGCTTGTAAACTTTAAATGAGCTGGGACAAACACAATGGTGATGGAAGTTTGATAGGATTATATTAAAAGGAAGTTTAAATCTATGTTGCCTTTTGATTTTGATTTTGATTTCATTGACAGAAAGATTCTTGTTGTAAGGACATAGAAATGGTAGTAACAAGAAAAAGGAGAATAAGGCATTACTCGTTCATTAAAAAAAACATTTTAAAAAAAACACAATTGAAAGAACTAGTATTAATAGTTAGAATTATCATTTTTTCTGAATTATCTTTTGGCTTTGTTTCCATTAAAAGCTGACTGTTATAATAGTGAAATAATAATGGAACTTAAGAAAAAGGAGTATAAGGGGTATTTTAACCATGTAAAAATTAATGCACATCATTTTATTATTCATAGTCATAGTAAACCATTTCTTGATGCAATGGAAATTAAAAAGTGGCACTTGTATTAAAATGATCTTAATGACTGAAGTAGTAGTAGAAGAAGAAACTAACACAAGGTAAAAAATTGTTGAAGGACATTGGAGAAACATTCGACATAATGTTGATTTCTAGGAAAAGTTGCTTTGATGAAGTCTCTTGTTGCGCCTGAGTCACCTAAAGATGAGGACAATTTCTGTATTTGAGATGAGGTGGAATAGTTTAGGGAAAATCACAAAAAGTTAAACTGTTTTTGCATACAATTGGGACAAATTTTTCAATTTTGAAAGTTTTAGTCCTTTTATTTGTTATAACAAAATCCTTTTTCTTTCCTCTTGAGTATTTTATGACAAACCCTTCTGTATTTTTTATAATAACTTTATTCAAGCAGGCTAGAAACTACCAAAAACCATGCTGAAAACCAGTTGAAAATGAACTCGAGTGCTGCAATATCTTAGAGAAAAAGAGAGCTTTGAACTTTGAAATTGTTCTTGTCGCAGCAATTTGAAAAGAAAAATTTCTACTTCTGTATTGGATGCTAAAGTAGCTTATGGTTACTTATTACAGTGAATTTTGTCTTGTGCTCTTATGGACATGCATGAGTTTCCATGGTTTCTATGTTAAGCTCCAGTAAAGTCTCTGATGAAGATTAGAGTGGCTTATACTTGCCATACGATTCTACTTTATTTAGATTTTTTTTCTTGTATTTAGTTGATTAGTTCTAATTAATATCTATCTAGTTATAGAGTTTAGTTTCAATTAGTTAATACTGTGTCAATATCTATTTTCCATTTTTAGTGAATTATGAGATTTTCAGATCTCGAAGTGTGAATAGTGATTCTTAGACCACAATCCTTTATTTTCTTCCTTTTTTCTTAACTCCAGCTCTAAATTCAAAGCTCCAGCAACCTATATTTTCAATTTAGATGCTTGTCCTACATCAGTCTCATTCACAAGTTTTGGGCTTCTTGATCCTTTTGCTACTATTTTATGGCATAGTGTCTGTTGGAAATTATGGCAGCTGTGATGCATGAATTTTCTACACATATTAGTATTATGTTACCATACAGTTTGACTTTATGGTGAATCTTGAAGTTTTTAAGTTCTTATTGCTTTATTCATGAAGAGTGAATTTTGCAGGAGATTAATCAACCGAAAGTGGAACTTGATCTACCTGACGGTTTATTATCTGTGTCTCTGCTTAGGCACCAGGTCATACCTCTCAAAATCTTCATATGACTATTTATGGGTCTGTGTGGCTGTTGATTTACAATAATTTTTAACTACAGAAGATTGCATTGGCATGGATGCTTCAGAAAGAAACAAAAAGTTTGCATTGTGCAGGAGGAATTCTAGCTGATGACCAGGTTACTTAAAAGAGCTTATATCTTTATTTTTTGAGTTAGTTTCAATATCTTAGGTCCTGGTTTATATGATCCAAACTCAATTTTTGGTTTTGTACCCCAGGGCCTTGGTAAAACTATCTCCATAATTGCTCTTATTCAATTGCAAAAGTCTTTGGAGTCAAGATCAAAGTCGGAAAGCCAGGGAAAAACTGAAGCTTTAACTTTGGATGATGATGATGATGACAACAAAGGCAATCCTATTATGGGTAATGTGAAGGAGATTTTAGATTCTAACAATGTTAAGTCAATGCCAAAAGTTGGTAGTTCTTCGCAGGCATTCAGAGGTCGAAGACAAGCTGGTACCTTAGTCGTGTGTCCAGCTAGTGTTCTCCGACAATGGGCCAGAGAGCTGGATGAGAAAGTTGCGCCTGAAGCTAAACTTTCTTTTCTGATCTATCATGGGGGAAGTAGGACCAAGGATCCTGCAGAATTGGCAAAGTATGATGTTGTTTTGACGACATATACTCTCATAAATGTTGAAGTTCCAAAACAACCTTTGGTTGATGAGAATGAGGCTGACGAGAAAGATGGGGATAAGTATGGCTTATCTTCTAAATTTTCTACTGATAATAGTAAAAGGAAAAAGGCTAATGGTAGCAAGAAGCGAAAAAAGGGTAAAAAGGGTACAGATTGTTCTTCTGTTGATTGTGGTCCTCTTGCTAAAGTTAATTGGTCTAGGGTTGTACTAGATGAAGCTCAAACAATAAAAAACCATCGAACACAAGTGGCTAGGGCCTGCTGTAGCCTTCGTGCTAAAAAGAGGTGGTGCTTATCAGGAACCCCTATACAGAATGCTGTTGATGATTTGTTCAGCTACTTCAGGTTTCTTAGATATGAACCTTATTCTATGTATAAGGCGTTTTATTTTGGTTTAAAAGCTCCAATATCAAGAAATGCTCAACAAGGATATAAGAAGCTACAAGCAGTTCTCAGGGCTGTTATGCTGCGTCGTACGAAAGGTAATGGCTTTTTCTTGCTTTCTTTCTGTGCTCTGATGAAACTTCATTCTTTCTTCATGATTGAAATAGTGCATCTTTTTCTAGGATTTACTGCTGTTTAAACTCCACTTTGTCTCCTATTTTTCCTACTGGGAATTCTTTAGTGCCTCTTAACTTTTTGATCTTTATATGGGCCTAGGACAGATCTTATTTGTAACAAGCTGGATGCATTTGCTTCAACTTGAGGGAAGACATTATGGTTAATCAATGTCATATTTGGGAATAATAATATGTCATATATTGAAATAATACTGATAGCTTGTATTACTGTAATATGTTAAATAAGTGGGTTTGAATTTTATTAAGGTTAAGCCAATTTAGTTGATTCTCTATTATTTATCAGAAATTATGATACATACTTCCTTTTGCTCTTCAACCTCTACCTTTTCATGGCAAGCTAGTATTTCCCTCCTATTTCTATATTCGTCCATTTTGTATCATATATTGGTTAAGTAGGAGACTACTGTATTCTTAAGTAACATCAATTTTCCTGATTGGAATTTCATCTTTATCAGCTTTATTGATGCCAATGTAAGTTTATAGAGATAGATAACAAGTAAGATATCTGAATCAATTTTTATTGTCTCTTTCTGGCTGTCTAGATGTTGGTTGTCGAACACATGATATTTTGCTGAAAACAATGTTTCAGCTTCACATGTAAACTTAGTAACTGCTTGTTGATCATAATCTCTTCAACGCCATTTCCTAAACATACATGTGATTTTAAATGTAGGAACATTAATTGATGGGCAGCCTATAATTAAGCTGCCACCAAAATCAATCCGCTTGACAAAAGTAGACTTTGCTGCTGAGGAGCGAGCTTTTTATACACGTCTGGAAGCTGAGTCACGATCCAAGTTTAAGGTGAGCTTTGCATGTCATGTCACTAGAGAAGTTAAACACAAGTTTTATTTCATATCTTGGTTACTTGAGTGTTTTAAATTGCAGTGGCTAGTATTTTGATTACGAGTTAAGACACGCAAATTGTGCCATTTCATCTGATTTTAAGGGAAAAGCTCAATGCAAGGAAAAACTAGCCAGTCTCGTGCTACTTCATTTGGTTTTAGAGTATAAATCAAAAGCAATTATTACCTCTCACCATTTGAAAGTTAATTGGTTTTTAATACTATGTCTATAAAAAGGCACACAATATTTCCCATCTAAGTTAGAAATCTATAAACACTAAGTTGCAATGCCATTGAAACCCAGATCAGGTGGAATATGCACTTTCATTTCCCCATATTTCTCTGTTCAACAACTACAGGCTACTTGATTAACAAAGCAAATTCAATTCACCTTGTACTTAGACAAATGGAGGAATAAATTACTGCTTAATCATATAATAAGACCACTTACCACCATCTTAATACCACATGGATTTTCAAGATGCTGACCTTAATGAATCATTAATTTTAAAATGTTAGAGAAACAAAATCACTTTCTTCATGATGCGTGGTGGTTGAGGTAACAATTATACAATCGTGGTAGGATTTTGCTTGGGGTTTGATAGGTGCCAGTTTGATCACTTCTCCGAAGCTGTCACATTGTGCTGATTGCTGGAAAACCTGTGAAAAGTTTTAAAGTTCCTTTGATCTATTATTAAGGAATTCCATTTAAAAACATTTACTTGGAAGAGGATTGGTAATTATTTCATGAAGAAAAAGAGAAAAAATTCTATGGTGGTTATATGGAAATTAGAAGTCATTATGCCAATTAACCTAAGAAGCACAGACACGGACACGGACACGGACACGGACACGGGACACGACACAGACATGGGGACACACCAATTTCTAAAATTTGGTGGACATAGACACGGCATATATATATATATTATAAAATTTAAAATTAAGAAAAAAATTCAGAATTCATAATATGATATATATTGATTGATGTATTTCAAAACTTCCAACATCTTGATAGTTCATAAATATTTGATACTTTATAAGCCCCTCTCAAAAAACATGGAGCATATATTCTATGGAGCATATATTCCATTAAGTAATGTCCGAGCGGTCTCTAGATGTGTCTGAGCTGTGTCCACCGTGTGTCAGTGGGTGTCCGACACGGACACGTGTCCGACACGTAGACACGGCTTCATTTTGCCGTGTCCGTGCTACATGTGGTTTAATTATTATCCTCATTTTTATTCTTGTAGCTTAATTATTCTGAATTTGAGTTATATTTCTAAAGTTTCCCCCGGTCTCTCTGTTGCTAGTACTGAAAAAGTTTGGATCATAATCCTGCATATATTCATGCTACACTTCTCTTATGTGAATCTGGAATTGGCAACAAGGTCTCCAAAATGGAGAAACGGTTCTCTATCTAGATATCTATTCCTGATGGTTTTTCTCTTATTTTCTTATTTGGTTAGACTGGCAATTGGTTGATTGACACAAATGTTTCTGGAAAAAAGAAAAAAAAGAAATGTTTAGATGGAATTTTTGCACAATCTGAGTGAGAAATGAAGCACATCTTATGAAAATCTTTGTCTATTTTTTTTTCCCAAAAGAGCTGGTGATTCTTTTGGACAGTTGCAATTTTTCATGGAGCTAGACTGACATCTTTATTCAGATGGGTTTGACCTTGAAATCTTTCCCAATAATACTGTAGTTTGGCTTCACTTTCAGAATGATTCGTTGTTGCATATTATCTTTTTCCAAATATTCTTTATGATGAATATTATGTCTCAATTTTTTGATATGTAACGTCTAGGCATATGCTGCTGCTGGCACAGTGAATCAAAATTATGCCAACATTCTTTTGATGCTTTTGCGCCTTCGTCAGGCTTGTGACCACCCAATTCTTGTGAAAGGTGTTATTTCTGAGTCATTTGGAAAAGAATCTACTGAAATGGCGAAACAACTCCCAAGGGAAATGGTTTTGAACTTACTGAATCAGTTAGCCACTTCAATGGCAATCTGTCGTATGTGCAATGTGAGTTTTTCATAAAGTTTATATGTTGATTCATCATGGATGAACTTGTTGAGATTTTTGTTTGTGCTTCTACCATGAAGTAAGTGCCATTGAATTCCATTGTTGGGTTTTACATTAATGATACTCCTTTTCATTGAATGTCATTGAATCTCAAGTGCCATTGATCTACCCAGATGATCTAATGCTTTGATTCTGTCCTTTTTCTTTTCATTTGATGGGTCATGTAGAATTGAATGTTGTATGACTCATTATGGGGTTGGAAAGTTGAATCATATTGAATGTAGTATGACTCAGTATGGGGTTGGAAAGTTGAATTATACTCTTGTGGGATTTTGGACGTTTTTTCTGATGAATAAATGTTTTGCTGTTATAGTTTTAGAGAATGAGAGTATGGTAGCATTCATTTCTTTCTTTTAAAAAGGAAGTGCTTGGCCTACTAGTAAGAACTATCATTACTTTCATTGAGTAGAACTGCTTGACAATGTTGTGCAAATTACCGTGGCTTGAGTAATAGAAGTTCCTAGCATGGTCTTGTTACATTTGGTTTGATTCTTCTGGTAATCCTGATAAAAGTTCCTAGCATGGCCTTGTTAGATTTGGTTTGATTCTTTTGGTAATCCTGTTTAACATGATTTTGTTTATCACCAATGATTGCCGCATTCATACTCCAACGCCCTCCTACATTTGCTACATTTTAGTAATTTAAGTTCACTTTTGGTTCAACTCCTAAGAAATTTGGTAACATGCCAATTACTCTACGATTAAAATTTCCCCATGCCTTGCTTCTATCATTTACATCTACTGACTGGGTTCTACATGTCCTTTCTGTATATCCGTTGCATCTGGAATGTTTCTATTTTTGCATATTTTATTCCAGTTTTTGTGCTTCTTTGGCCCTTTCAAATAAGGTTCCTGGATGGTTCTTCTCAAGAATGTCTCTGCACTGCTACTGCTTGATTGTATGATGTATTTTTCCGTCCATGCAATGTTTGAAGTGTGCATATATGCGTGCATGGATTGGGAAGTTGTCCATATTTGCTAGCGTAATCAATCAGTATAAAGATGTAGCAGTTCATGACTAACTTATGGAATTTTATATATTGAATGCTTTTACAGGATCCACCTGAGGACCCAGTAGTTACCATATGTGGCCATGTTTTCTGTTATCAATGTGTATCAGAATACTTGACAGGGGATGATAACATGTGCCCAGCTCTGAAATGCAAGGAGCAACTTGGTTCAGATATTGTCTTCTCTGAAGCCACTCTTAGAAGTTGCATATCTGATAACTTTGACATTAGTTCCGGTTATTCGAATCTTGAGGAGAAATCGATAGTCCTCCAGAGTGAGTATTGTTCATCAAAGATCAAAGCTGTTCTTGAGATTCTTCAGACACTTTCCAGAGTACAGTGTTCAGTTTCAGATCAAAATGGGTTCACTGAATGCAATGAGACCTCAACAACATGCTCTAACATGCCCAGCGAAGGACCAATAAAAACAATTATTTTCTCCCAGTGGACCACCATGTTGGACTTGGTTCAAACTTCATTGAATAACTATTGTATACAATACAGGAGGCTTGATGGCAGAATGACTTTGGGTTCAAGAGACAAGGCTGTTAAGGATTTCAACAGTGACCCTGAGGTTTGTCCCTTGTGGAATTTTCATAACCAGTTCCTTGAGTTGATTACTTTGTTTGATTGTGAAATGGTAAGCCAGTATTAGTGAAGTCTGTATAAAAATGCAAAAACTGCTGTGCCAAATTTATTACATAAAAGAACTCTCGACAGACCATATTCATTGCAGCAGGTCATGGCTGTTTCAAAATTGATAACATGTCAATAAAGTTAATTATTGAATTGCTCCAACTCTCTTGTCAAAATTGATAACTTGCCAATAATGTTAATTATTTAATTGCTCCAACCACTGTAATGAAATATTTTTTCAGGTTATTGTGATGTTGATGTCTCTCAAGGCTGGAAACCTGGGTTTGAATATGGCTTCTGCATGTCATGTTATTCTTTTAGACCTTTGGTGGAATCCAACTACTGAAGATCAGGCTGTTGATCGAGCACACAGAATTGGACAAACTCGTCCAGTTAATGTAACTCGATTGACTATTAAAG
Organism: Erythroxylum gracilipes; assembly: GCA_026413385.1. Taxonomy (NCBI): domain Eukaryota; kingdom Viridiplantae; phylum Streptophyta; class Magnoliopsida; order Malpighiales; family Erythroxylaceae; genus Erythroxylum; species Erythroxylum gracilipes. The sequence goes on from JANZLC010000200.1 coordinate 6,481,208, forward strand.
ATACCGTGGAAGATAGAATCTTAGCTCTTCAGGTATCATTCTGCACTTTTGTGCTGGTTACTGCTTTCATAACAGATGCTTGGCTTCTTTTTTTTTTTTTCTCATCTGATTTGAACTTTGATTAGTAGCCAGTTTGAAGTAGGATGCTATTGGGTGTGAGAGGTATCAGAAATACAGAAATTTCAGTTCTTCATCTCCTGAAAGTAGCTATCTGAACCAACAACCGCTTAAACTAAGTCTGTCACTTCTTTCACTTTCTTTTCCTTTACAGTGCTCAATTAGTGGAAAGAGATGGCATGTAGCCTGCTACTGTAAGAGTTGACAATTGAAGCTAATTTCATGATTGGCTTCAATATGAAAGTTCTTAGATGTTCTTAGGTATGATGATATCCCACATTGATGGCCAAAAGAGCCCAATAAGCCTTAAAAGGCTTGGGCAATCCTCCTCTCCTGAAGTATGGTGGGCCTATAACAGCCTATAACCCAAAGGTCCCACCGTAAAAGCCTGGCTTTGATACCGTGACAAAACTTAGTCCAACTCTACATGGACAGGTTAAGGGGAAGAAGGTTGTTCAAGCCTTACTAGCCTTGTTAGGCTCTTGCTCCTGGTTGATATGGGATATTAACACGTTAACAGAAAGAAAACAAGATTCCCAATGTTTAATTCTTCAGGTGAACAAATTTCCTACAAGAAGAATTTTACCTCTACCTTGGACATTGACACACATTAGCAGAAAGAAAACAAGATTCCGAATGTTCAATTTTCTGCTGAACAAATTTCACAAGAGATGAAATTTTCCTTTACAGTTAAAGGCAATAGTCAAAGTTTTCTTAGCAAAACCAATTAAGTAATTCATGATTTTGGGAGTATCTCAACTTTGTTTTGCTTAATCTTGAACTGCATCTGAAAACAAATATTCTAGCAACAGATGCTATTATATGAAATATTTGTTGTGCAGAATAATCCTTAGTGTAGACTAGTTTGGATATGTTTAGATGGGAAGCCTTGGCTTCTCTGGTATATTCATGCCAAAGCCAAATAATGTGGTAATTCTGGAATTGCTACGAAGCATAGCTTAAACCTTTTCAGTAAAATTCCCTCTTACTCTTCTAGAGTAGTAGATGCCTGTTGCACCTTTTATATGTCTGATGCTCAACTTCCAGTAATGACTATTTAACTTGGTGGAAGTTACTTCATTACCATTATTATGCAGGAAGAGAAGAGAAAAATGGTTGCTTCAGCTTTTGGTGAAGATCATAATGGGGGAGCTGGTGCTCGCCTTACTGTGGAAGATCTAAAATATCTCTTTAAGCTCTAGGACATATTCTGGTAAGGCTTATACAGTACAAATTTTGAGGGAGCAGAACAAAATTTCTGATCACCTAAAGGAACGGAGGAAACTAGTGGCTGCTCTTGTAGTTTCTAGCTATGCTGCGGCTTAATTTGGAATCGTATTTTTGGATGGTTACATTTTTTGTGGTTTTGAAAGCCCAAAGTTTTTGTTCACAGGTGCAGAAAGTAGGAAGCCAAAGCCAGATGTAAATATTTCTTCTCTATTCACCCAGTGTGTATATCAAAGTAATCAGTTCCTTCTTCTCATCTATGGTTGTATAAATGCCTAATACTTCATCAATTACATGATATCCAATTATTGGATTTTAGTAGGAATCGTCCAAGAGAGATTTGGTGAGCCAGCTAAGTCTCACAGATAGGGTAGTGAACTTGTGGATAGGTTCTAAATTTGCTTCTTCTGGGATGGATTTGAAACTGAAAATGCATTCTTTTGCTGCATATTCCCAGTTCTTTTGCTGGTAAAAAACGCATCAATGTATCTGATAATCTGACCAAGGAAAGTAAGTTTAAGGCAACAGGATGGTCCAACGTTAAATTGACCAAGGGAAATCGAAAATCGAAAATCTTCTTTTAAATCACTAATTCAACTGATGAAAGTAAGTATGTGATAGTTTTAACTCTTTTCTTGTTACTTTTCAGGAAATTGAGAACAGCAACTATTATGTGGCAATATCAAACTGGGAAATCACACAAAACTGACCCACAGACGACATGGATCCATTCAAGGCCCAATAAGCCAGGGTCAGCCAGCCACGAACATGCCCTGACCACACCCAATAGCTTCATTTCTAAAATCTAACTCTACCAAATATTAATTTTCATACCAAACTGAACAGGTAAAACATTAAAACTTTATAATATATCGAATATAAGGATAAATTATAATTGCAATATGAATATTAACTCATTCTTGTAATATTAATCAGAATTATAAATATATCAATTAGATACATAAATTTTTAATTTATTACAAATATAGTTTATTATTTATTTTATTGTTCATGTTGTTGATATGGACCACCAGGTCATCAATCTTAATTTCAAGTCAACATTTTTTTTGGGTAAAAAAAAGGTAATTAAAAATAATAAAAAGTAATAGGAATTGTTTGTTTTGTGTGTGGATTTTGTGATTGTAAAAAAAATGAAAACAAGTTATTGAAATGCATTTAATTTCAAATATGAGGTCTCGAAAAGTTGCTCTTTATAATCAAAAAATCACATCAATTTACGAGAGTAACTTCTTTATAAAAATATAAAAGAAAGATTGCGTATATTATAAATTTTCTCGTATATTTGTGATACGGTAGAATTTTGTGTATTGTAAGTTAACTTTTTTTATTTTAAAAATAAAATAAATGCAACAAAATTATGAAAAAACCAATTTTTTGTTTTCTTCTGCCAAAACAAAAGGCTAGCTAACAACTGGTTATTCCATTATCCTGAGTGCCCATTCCCTGCCTTTTAAAGTTGGCAAACCACAACCACCACTTGTAATACTGATAATTATTTGATTGGATATCCTTTCCGAATATTGTTTATCTTATTTCTTATTTAAAAATTAATTCAAAGTTATTATTATTTTTTCTTTGAGGCAATAAGCAATGCTTTAAATATCGAACGAAAAGTTAAACCAATAAAATAAGAGGTTTAAAATTTAAAAAGTTTAAGAGAAATTAGATCATTGTAAATCAGTTAAAAATTTTGAAATATGATTAAAAGAGGTTGTTCTTATCAAACGAAAAATTTATAATTTAATTAAAAAATAGATTATAAAATAAAAATTAATTGATTTATAAACACTTATTAATTTACAAAAATTGACCGATTTATTAATAAATTGATCGATTTTTAATAACAAAAATTATTAAAATAAATAAAAAATAAAAATTATACTAAAAAATTGAACGGTTCAAAATTTTTACGATTCAACGAATGTGATCGAAACATTGATATATGTTACTCATTATTCTCTTATTTATTTAAAATCCAAAAAAGAATAAATAAGGAAGAAAGCGTAGGCACACATCCACACAACTCACCTTCCATTTTTACATTTATTTATTAAATTAATATTCTTCGTACCAACAAACAAACCGATTAAGACCTAAAAATAAATATTAAATACCACTTCCCACCAGCCCCTTTTTCTTTGTCTTCCACATTTTCTCCAAAGCTTATTTCATCTTTAGAATCCGAGAAAGAAGAAAGAATAAACAGCTTCGTGCAATCTGCATTTTCCGTTGCTTTTCTGGTCATTGGTTAGTTCTCCTTGTTCGGTTTCTTTTCATTATATCTTCATTTTATGCGGATTGTTTCGAGCCAAGAAGAGGATTTTGATTGAATATATGCAGATATACGTATCTTTTCCTCCTCTAATACTCATTCATTTTATCATTTTTTCTATTTCCCAATTCCAAGAAATTTGATTTGATGAACGGTACACATTGGGCATTTTGGATTTTTGGCTTTTCGGAGAAATTGAATCAAAATTGAGTGCTTGGTAACTAACTGAGTTTTGACTCATTTTGTAAGCAAAATTTCTCGTTTCATGGTAGCATAAGTTTTGTTTTTGTTTTTTGTTTTTTTTTATAATAATTTTGTTAGTGGCTTACGTTGCGTTTGTGTCTGTCGTGTTGCATAATAAATTCGTGGTTTCGGTTCATAGACTTTCATTGCTTGACGCGAAGTGGGCCTCCGAGAGTATCGGAGAAACCCACAGTGTGCACATCAGTCACCCTCACCACGTTAACCCTAAAACAAAGACCACATTTTTACTTTACTTTTGATTTCTCTTTTGCTTTTTCTAATCCTTCACGTGTTCAAGTTATATTTTATTGATAATTTTTCCCCTTTTGAGGGCTTAACGTGGATTGGACGGTTGATATTGGCAGGTAACGCGGTTGTTTTCGCCTGAAGGAAGAAGCTTCCTGGTCGGTTGATCGGGCTGTCAAATTGGAGGGAAGTTTGACAGCCCGACTTTCTCTGGTACTAAATTCTTATAGCCTATGGAATATTCCTCCAACCCTTGCTTCCCTGTTTCTCGCGTGGAGCTTTATATTTTCCACGTTCCCTTTTATATTTGAAGAAACAAAAGCCAACCCGTTTCATATTCTTGGTCTTATGAATTGGTCCTCTTTTGAAACTTGTGTTCATATTCATTGCAAGTGATTTTTTCCTTTGATTTTGGGCCATCTGGTTCGTCACCGGATTTCCTATATCTATATTTATATCTTCTTATGATAGATTCTCTTCTTGTACCTCCACCATGGGTTCCTTGTCTGGAATCCTTCAACGACCTGTAGTCGCTGCTGCCGCAGTTACCGTTGCTTCTCTTTCTGCCGACTTTTCTGAAAAACTACACTCTCTTCGATCATTAGACGCTTGTTCCACCTCTGAACATTCACGTTCTTCTTCGTCTAATTCGGTTCAAGAACCACACTTTTCATGGGTTTCTCACATATCGGTTTCCCAGCTGGCAAATTTGTCATTCGTTACTAGAGTCCGTGTACCCGTTCCTGATGTCAATTTCCCATTTGCTGTAAGGGGCCCATGTTTTGCTACCACTCCTTTAGGTTCTTTTGTTGCTTCCTCGCCTCTTCTAATCAATTCATATCAATCTGCAGAGTTGGCCAAAGGGCCAAATTCTATTGCATTTAAGCATAATATTGCGGCTTCTTCACCAGATGTGTTGTACAGATGGCATCTACCTGAGCCAAATGCAATTGACATTACTGGCGCCTCTAACTGTTCGTCGGAAAAGTCTAGGACTGTAGTGGTTTTACTAGGATGGCTAGGATCTAAGCAGAAACATCTAAAGAAATATGCTGAATGGTATACCTCAAGAGGGTTTCATGCCATTACCTTTACTTTTCCAATTGCCGAGATTCTTAGTTACCAAGTTGGTGGGAAAGCTGAGCAAGACATAGAATTGCTTGTAAACCATTTGGCTGATTGGATGGAAGAAGAGCACGGAAAGAAGTTGGTTTTTCACACTTTCAGCAACACTGGATGGTTAACGTAAGTTTCCTTGCTATCTCTATCTCGCTGTATCTCTCCCTGGTAATTGAATAAATATTATTTAGACGCAGCGAGAACTGCAAGCTTTCTTATCTGGCTTTTGTAAGTAGATTGTACGTTGATATGTGGTCCCATTTATGATTGTCACAGATATGGAGTTATATTGGAGAAGCTCCAGCAGCAGGATCCTTCTTTAGTGGGAAGTATCAAAGGTTGCATAGTGGATTCTGCACCTGTTGCTGCTCCTGACCCTCAGGTAATAACATAAAAATTGTTAAGAAGGGTTAAGAAATTGTCTATTGAATCAATAACTTGTGCTTAAAATATGTCTATTCATTGATTTGAAACTAATTGTTGGAAGGTAACTTGGAACATTATCCCCATCTTCTCTTTTTCTTCTTTTCAAATTTATATTTCAACATTCCTATAATTAGGGATATCCAAAGACCAACATTGAATGTGATCAAACCATCTGAAGCGCCCCTTCCACATTTTCTTAGTTCTCACATATCTCGTCCAAGTTTTATGGTTGACAGCTGGCATAGAAATGTTTAAGTCTTAGATTTACCAGGTTTTTGATCCAGGCGTCATCTATATAGATTGATTCATTCAGGTATTGAGCTTTATGTGTCACTAGATCATTGATTCTGAACTTGCTTTCACTATTTGGCTAAGCATTTATTTGAAAAATACCCTGTTGCCATCTAGCCAACATCTGCGGAATCTGACATGTAACGCACCATTTTACTATGAAGATAGTATTTGATGACTATTTTTGCTTTAATTGATAATGTTATTACTTATTATTGTTATCTGATGATGTATAGCTTTTTTCCCCCTTATTCTATTTTCTTCGGGCTTTCTAATTCTAATGACCGTGATGCCATTTGTCAGGTCTGGGCTTCAGGTTTCAGTGCTGCTTTTCTGAAAAAGAATAGTGTTGCTACAAAGGTGCATGTGAAATCAGTTGACTCCAATGTGGAACTATCGCTTGGCACCAGAACAACTGCGGAACCTAAACCTGCAGTAACTGAAGCAGCTTTGCTAGTCGTCCTTGAGAAGTTCTTTGAAGTCATATTGAATCTTCCTACTGTGAATAGGTAATGTATACTTAATGTTGATGGAGCAACACCAAAGCAAAACTTGGATAAATCCTTCATGTTATTAGCATAATTGTTAGCGGTATTTTGATTTTTAACTGAAGATTACGTTTACACATTTCAGGCGGCTTTCTGATGTGTTAAACGTTTTATCATCAAGGCAACCAAGTTGTCCACAGCTATATATTTATAGCTCCGCTGATAGAGTCATTCCTGCTGGATCAGTAGAATCATTCATCAGTGAACAGCGGAAGGCTGGACTTGAGGTGAGGGCTTGCAACTTCGTGTCCACGCCTCATGTCGATCATTATAGAAATGACCCAAAACTCTATACTACTCAGCTCAGTCAGTTTCTGGATGACTGCGTGCTTACTTGTTGCAAAAAATCTTGACTGAAACCATTGAAGCAGCGAACTTTGACACTAACCAAGATTTTTATTGTATACAGCTCATAGAGTTGTTTCATTCACTTACATGTTGAACACAAAGGCGAGGAGTAATAATTGTACCCAATTACACATATTACTAGTACCTGACACAGTTGTAATTATACATTTTTATTAGATTATACATCTAAATGTTTATTTGCAATTGTCAAGACAGCCGGCGGGTTGAACTTTGTTTTGTTGTATGTATGCTAGTTTTGTGCCCCTTCTTCCTTCAAGATTGTGTCGTATTGCCAACTATAGCAAATTATCCTGGCAACTTTTGAAGATAATGGACATAAGATATTGAAGAATATTATTTCAACCATGTTTGTTAGATCTGAAAACAAGCATCCTCAAATTTCTGCAGTTGCCTCTCGGTTATGGAATGTTAGCACTTGCGGTTAGTAATGACACTGTTCATGAGTAATATTATATAGCAAGATACTTTTACCATCAAACAATTGACATGATGCATGCTTCAATGTTAATGCACCCTTTAATTCAACTGAAACGAGCATATTCCATAAAACAAACATATCTCGCTGCAAATTCCATTTTCTAAGGAACAATTACAAAGGACTGGTGTCTGATTAATCACACAGGATTTACAACAAAGAATCTCATCTGCAGTCCCCGGTCATAGATCACAACTGACTACGCACAGACTTGTAACTCCCAACTACAAAAAGACTTGTCAAACAATATGCAATGAGCATACAAAATACAGAGGTTGATACAAAAGAAGGAAATCAGTTTCAAAGGCATTAAATCCATTCTTTGGGATTCATGCAGGCATCCAACAACTTCCACTCTTCACTTCCCTCTTCAGGTTTCTGCATTGGAAGCAAGAAAACAATCTCCCACTGTTAGATCACGACTTTCTATACATTAATTTAGCATGAGTATTCTTGTGCAGTGTTATTGTGAACCTACATGGTCATATTCCCATCTTGCAGTTAATGGCAAAGAAACAAGAATACTTTCAATTCGACCCCCTGTTTTCAGCCCAAATGTTGTGCCACGATCATACACCTTGCATTGAAAAATGAAAAATGATAAGAGCCAGCGTATTTCAAAACCACAATGCCATGACTTATTAATGTATCTGTTTCGATTATTCAAAGATGACTGATCATTTTGTTACCAAGTTGAATTCCACATATCGCCCCCGACGCAACTGCTGCCATGCTTTGTGCTTATCGTTAAAAGGCGTATCTTTCCTTCTCTCTATGATGGGAATGTATGCAGGTATCACAGAGTTTGCACACTCTACAATGCAACAAATTTTATGCATGCAGGCAAATTAGTAACCATTTGAACTTGGAGCTTTGCATGTAACCAAAAAGAAACACCAGTATCATTGAGCAAATACCAGTGGCAAATGAAAGAAGCATCTCCTGATCATAATCATTTAGATCATCGAAAAATATTCCTCCAAGTCCTCGTCTCTCACCTCGATGCTGCAAAAAGCATTAAAAGTCAACAGAGTTCCAAGATAAAATAGCTCCAGATTTTGCACAACACCGGCAACATCAAGACAATCACTAAAGGATGGATTGAGTAAATCTTCGTTCAATCCACTATTCCCATTCGTAAAAAATGCTTGAAAAGTACATTTATACACTCTGGTTAGCATCAATGAGCAAACCTTTTCCTAGAAACAAGAAATCAACTCTTATGTAGCTAAGATAACTTGTGAGTTTAGCAAAGGATATTTTAAGGTTTAATCCTGATTGAAGTTATCAGTAGGTATGGTTCCCAAAGGAAAAAAGAAAAAAAGTCAGCCTAGCAAGACCAAGTCCATCCTATTCCATTTTAGATTACTCAATCAGCCAAGTGTTCAGATAAGTTAGTTTAACAGTACCTTGTTTGGAATTTCACAAGTATATGTGCAGTTTAAATGTCAGAAAAACAATGTAACATGCTTAGTGGTCCGAAACCTAATCAGAATCTAGGTGAAACAAGAAGAAATGCTCAACCCAAAGAAGACTAACAAACGTATTTAATAAAATTAACAAGAAACTAGGTCAACCATGTCAACTCCAGTTACATACAAACTGTGTAGGGCATCAATTAGCTTTTGACAACTGATTGTTATCCCTCTTACGCTCATTTGTAATTTAACAATCATATTAAAAGCCTTTGCAATGAAAACCATGAAACACATAAAGCATCAGCTGGCACAAGTTTTTTGCGCTCCTAAGATTGAGTTTTCTTCAGTTGAAATACCAGGTAAACATGCAAACAAATATATGTTGCCATGATATAATTCCAAATTGAAAATTTTAATGCATAGTCCTTTATGTATAATACCATGTCTAACAAGAACACCTTGTCCATTCTTCCTTTGTTTCATTAATATTTTCTGGTACTGAATAACAAGCATACCTTGATATAGAAATAGTCATCACACCATTTTTTAAACCGGGGATAAAAAGAAGAATCAAACTTGTCACAAGCTTGCTTTTGAATCTGCAAAACAAACAAATTTGGATTAGCAGGAGTAAATGATTTCACAATATTTTAAAGAAACCCACCAATGCACAGTAGTGCAAAAGCACTTTCAGACTTTTATTTTCATTTTTTTCCTCCTAAACTAACCAAATGATTGTATAATGAACAAATCAAACGTTAGAAGCATGGAATTTTCTTTAACATATCAACTATCAGGAGAAATTCATATAAAATGGTGATTTTATCCTCCATCACCCTACTCTCCCTCTGTTTGTGCTACACATGACAATAAACAAAATCCAAGTTTGAAATAAAGATATTATCAGCATTTACCGAATGGAAATGCTTCACATCATCCTCGAAGATGTAAGCAGGAGTGAAATCGGTCCCACCACCAAACCACCATTGCTTAGGCGCTCCAGGAGCATCTGGATATCACAATGACAATAATTTACATTCAAATACTCCTTTTTCAAGTCATAGAAGCACAAATATGATTGAATGGAGTTAGTATGAGCACAACTTCTTTTAGAGATAATCTTTTATGATGTTACTCATTCTATGATGTAAGCAGCTAACGGATTATATACTTTCATATAGTAGCCAGCCGCTAGAAAATAATAAAGTTTATATACTTGTTTAATAACTCTTACAAAGAAAGCTTAGATAGCCCTTTAGAAATGTCAATATTATCATTCATTAGAGTCTCAAAGAAAAGACTAACAGATCAAAAGAACATAGCAAACAATGATATATGTGTTTAGAGGATACAACATACACAATTGAGCAATGATACATGCATTTGGAGGTCACAACATACACACTTGACTGGAAGAATCATTAACAAAAAGTTATGCATCTTTTAAAGATGCTAGAGTACTAGTTTGAAGTTATTATTATAGACGCAGTATAGCAGACATATCCTCGCTGCAGGTTTGGATGGTCAATTTAGTTCTAATATATATCTAAAGTCCAGCAGATAGGCAGGAAAACCAAAATATGTTTCTATAAATGAAAATAGCGCATGGATCAATATTTATAAGCTAGCTTACGCTTCACAAAATGGGCCGCGAAGAAAACACAACCAATAGTAGTAGTTCATAAATTGCGAGATCGAGTGAAAGTATCAAGATAGGCAATATCATATGAAATAATCATATGCCTTCTGCATTGTAGCTTATAAGAAGTAAAAAGCGATTTGAAAATATACCTTTGGGAGCATCAGTCTCAAAGTACCTATAATTGAAATGCAACGTTGGTGCAAAAGGATTCTTAGGATGCAGCACCTAAGAAACAACATAAAGGGCAAACTTCTTATGATTGTTCACAATGTAAAAGATACTTAGGAAAATGAATAGTAAGAAAAAAAGAAATTACAGAGCTGATCCCAGCTGCAAAGAAGGGGACGGGACCGGGCTTCTGATCGCCGGAAGCAGCCTTGGCAGCACGGTAAGCCTCAGGAGGCATAACACCGTAGACGACCGAGACATTAACACCAGCCTTCTCCCAAACGTCCCCGTCTTGTAAAACCCTGCTAATACCTCCACCACCACCAGGTCTTGACCAAACATCCTCCTTGAACTTAGACCCTTTATCAACTGCCTCAATGGCCTCACATACGCTATCCTGAGCGTCTCTGATCATCTTCTCAAACCTGGCCCTCACATCTCCGGCGCCATTTTCAGAGTCCTGACGGAGAAATGTTGGGGGTCGCTCCGTCTCCGGGGTCTCCTTCTCGATTGAAACGGCGGAGGCTGATGTTCGCATCACAAGAGGCTTGTGTTTGACGGAAAAGAATTTGACGCTGCTTGGTAATGGGAATTTGGTGATGTGATCAGTGGAGGTTGAAGAATAGAAGAGACAACGGAGAGATGAGGAGGAGGAGGACGTAGAAGAAAGAACTGGAGTAAGCATCCCCATTTTATGAACAAAGAGAAACCCACTAATATAAAGCTAAAAATGGATCAAACCCATGAATAAAGATTAGAAATTTAGAAGTGTAGAGATTGAATTTGGTGGAAGAAGAAGAGAGTTTTTGTGTGTGTGGTGAGTTGAAGTTGTTTTATGTGTAAGTGGGAGAAGGCTGGAGATAAGGCTGTGGGTAGCTGTATTGAGTCGCTTTTCACTGCCCACCGTATTGAGTAATGGTGTGCTATTGGCGTTGATAGGATAGGGAGGTGTTTGAGAACCAACTTATCAACTATTTTTTAGTTTATTAAATAAAAGTTTATTTTTTTGATTATTTTAAAAAAATTATTGAAGTGTTTAATGAATGATTTATTGGTTAGTTTATTTAATCCTAATAAGTTGATTTCTAAAAGTTTTATAAGAAGAGCTTTTGGAGTTAGTTGTTTGCTTAACGATAGTATTGCTCTCCACTTTACTCTCTTTTTTTGCCAACAATTAATACTAAATAATTAATTTTACCAAACATCTTTAATAAACAGCTGATGTTATCCGCTAGTCAAAATAGCTGATAGAATCAACTATCATCTAGTTGCTGCTGATAGAATCAACTAACAACTAATAAAATATGTTATTTGCCAAACAAACACTAGACCATCAAATGAAAGTTGTACCAGCGTTATGATTACTGTTTCGTACTGGCCGGTATCGGCTGGTGCATACTGTACCGGTCAAAAACCGGTACCGGTACTGGTAAACAAATTCCAGTGGGTATCGGTCGGTACCCAGGTTTCTGAAAAATATCGAACCATTCTGCAAAATTCGAATTCTTCAAGGACCATTTTGCAAAAAACAAAAATCAAACCTAAAAATTTCCGAATTTTAAAAAAATTTCCGAAACGGTACCCGGTACCGACCGGTATCGGTACAGTTCCGTTCCAGAGCTCAATCCGATACCAAACCGATATTCATAACTTTGAGTTGTACCCTAACCCGTAGGATAGGACAGGACTATATCCGATAGCTTTGTTTCTTGTATTTGTAAATCAACCAAAATGTTCATCAAGCAGAAGATGACTTCCTCGTTCAAAGTTGTGTGTAGGTTAAAAAATAAAGCTTTTGCATGATTATGTGCTTTAGTACGAGGTCAATGAGATGGTAGTTTCATTTAAATGTATTTATCCAAATAAAATTCTCATTTATGTAATAAATCATAAATCATAAATGATAAATCTTTCTCTTTTAAATGTTTGCCTCACATTAGATGAACAATTGAACAGATAAACTAATTTTGAAAATTAATTAATTAATTAGTTATAACCATTTATGTAATATTTACTAATAAATATTAAAAATCATTCATTATGTTTTTAAAATAAAAACTAAATAAAAATTGTAATTTACTTCTAAACTAATGTTTATTTATTTATATATGTTTTTAATTGTTAAAATAATCTTATTATGTATAATTTCAATAATTTTACTTAAATTTTAGTTCATAAATAGCTATTATTAAAATTAAAGAATATGGATTTATTTAATAATAAAATCGGATTGTGACAAAAATTTAAAAATCTAAACCCACATAAATAGCTATTACTAAAACTAAATAATATGGATTTAGTTAATAATAAAATTGGATCATGACAAAAAAAACCTTACATTTTATGATTTTATAAATTATGAAAATAGAAAGAAAATAAAACTAAAAATATAAAGTAGCAACTCAATTGAAATAGTTCTTTTACTAAATTTGAAAATAAAAATAAAAATAGAATAGAACCAAAAGGATCATATTTACTTTTAAACACTCATTATTTTTAAAATTTTATAGTTAATTAATGAACCAATTTCCTCTTTAATCACTTCCTTCTCATTAAAAGGATTCAATAAAGATTTATCTAACTATTTCATTTAAAATTTAACATCGTTACATTTTTATTGAGTATAGAATTGTTGTAAATTTGAATTAAATTTTTAGAAATAATAAATATTGAAATGAATTAACACATTCTTTATATTTTAATAAACTTCAATATTTAGCTCCTACTGAAGCTACAAAACTTAAGTTTCAATTTTGTTAATCAATGCAAATAATAAGTTGAAATTATAAAAGAAACTTCTCATCGACTTTGATTACCTTGACATTTCATTCTATTATAAGCTAGTAAGAGATTAATTCATAGCTTGCATAAAATAGAATAACGATCTTTTAGGTACTCATTTCATTGGAGAATGGACTGATGTATTATAGCTAAATTCACCCCAAGGTATCCATTCATACCATTTCTGCAGTTGGTCACCTACAAAGCATCTTAAGTACTTATCCAATATGTGATTCACCACTTCGATTTGCCTATTCAACTAAAGGTGATAACTTGAACTTGTAAAAAGCTTACTTTCTTGTAGCTGAGACAATGCTTACCAAAAGGAACTGATAAATATCTTATCGCGGTCACTAACAAATAACAATGGAGGTTGAGATTCCATGAAGTCAAACAACATGTTACAAATGCCTTGGCCATAGTGTTAGTAGTAAAAGCATGCTTTAAAAGCTATAAAATGAGTATATTTTGTCAAGCAGTAGACCCATACCATGATAAATGTATCTCCATTTGACGTTGGCAAATATTGGATAAAGGCCATTGATACGTTTGCCTATATCTGAGTAGAAATTGTCAATAATTGAAGCAGCCCAGCTAGCTTTATGCAATCAACCTTGTACCATTGACATATATTACATTACTAAAAAACTCTTTTATCATCTAGCGCATGTTAGGCCAGAAGAAGTTAAGCTTTATGTAAAATGATGTTTCATGAAATCCAAAATGTCCTCCTACCAGGGACGAGTGGCAGTTTGCAATTATCTATTGAATTAGAGTTGAAGTGGGACTCAAATAAACCTTGCCACTTTTAAATCATACCTAATCTTGCTATATCATCTAGTTAAGTGACTGTGTTTGAGAAAGATTCTTATAAAAGAATCCCGCTTCGCTTCCTTTTGAAACACTAGTCACCAATTTGCATAAAGCATTGAAAGGAATAAGATCTGAAATTAATCCATATGACATAAGGAGTCAATAGCTTGATTCTTCGAGCCTTGCTTATACTTAATTTTGTAATCATATACTAGGATCTTAGATGACCATTGGGCTTGCACTAGAGTTACAATTTGCTACTTGAGAAGATACCTAAGACTCTTCTAGTTAGTATGGACAACAAAGGGTTTGCCTAACAAATAAAGACACCACTTTTAAATAGCCTTAACAATGACCAACATCTCCTTCTCATAACTAGATAACAATAATGATAAACCTTTTAAAGCTTTACTGAAATAAGCTATTGGCTTGTCTATTTGAGAAAAGAATAGCTCCATTATTGTCCCACTTGCATCACACTCAACAAAAAGTGGTGAGAGAAATTTGGAAGACATAGGACTGGTGGCTATATCAATGCTTCTTTCAATTACTTGAAGACTAACTCATTCGATTCATTCTACTTAAACTCTTCCTTAGACAATAGTTGTGTTAATGATGTTGTAATGCTCCCAAAATGATGAGTTAATTTGTGATAATACCTTGCTAATTTGAGGAACCTACAAATGCTCTTTAACATTATTGGTGTTAGCTATTCAAGGATTGGCTATATTTTTGCTGGGTTAATGACCACTCCTTGCTTAGAAATAATATGGCCCAAGTAGTTGACTTGCGAAACACCAAAATCGCATTATACTTTTTTACCCGATAATTGGTTAGTAACTAATATGGTGAAAACAATTTGAAGATGTGAGCATCCCTTGCCTTTGAATACACAAGATTATTGCCAATGATTACCAAAATAAACTTTTGGAGATATTGGTGAAAGAGGTCATTCATAAGGCTTTGAAAGATTATAGGAGAATTAGTAAGTCCAAACGACATTGTAACAAATTCATAATGTCTCTCATGTGTATGAAAACTTATCTTTAGAATATCTTCATCTTACACCCGAATCTAATGAAAACTCACCCTTAAATTTAATTTAGAGAAAAAATTGGTCATGGAAGTTCATCTAAAAGCTCATTAGTAATTGAAATTGGATATTTATCTTTAATTATTATAATATTTGGAGCCTTCAATGCCCAACAATTTACACATAATTACCAACCACTATCTACCTTCTTAACTAATAAAATAAGTGATGAGAATGAGCTATTATTAGATCTTATCAACCTATATTATAGAAGTTCTCTTACCATCTTATCTATTTCAGTCTTTTGGTAGCAGAGATGCTAACTGGTTTAACCTTTATTAGCTTAGTGTTTATCTATATAGGAATGTGATGATTATGCGGTTGTTTGGGAGGAAGTTTATTGGGTGGCTCAAACACTTGTTGAAATTTAGTTAAGAGGTGGTCTATGTCATGAGAGTATGAGTTTGGTTGGGAATTATGATTAGAAGCCATAATTTATAAGAAGAAAGCAATACCTTATATGCAACTAAGGTCTTTTCTGCTAAAGTTGTAACGTCATCATATCTTAGTCCTTAGAATGTGTAATTAACTCCCCCGAGCTTAAATTTCATTGTTAACTTTTTGCAATCTATCCCAATTGGCCCAATAGTCTTTAGACACTGTACCCCCAAAACTAGCTACAACGTTGCAATAAGAAGAACATAATAATATAATGCTATTGGTTTACTATGAATGATGATTTTGAGTATTAGGCATTATCCAACGTAATCTATCTTCTTTAAGTTAGCAACTTCAATTTGAAGCTTCTAATTACGAATGACTAGTAACCCATACTTAGTCACTATTGCTTAATCAATGATTTTATAGATGCTTACATCATCTATAAGGACAATCATATCCTTATTTTTTAGCTACCCCATTGCCCGTATAGTTTGGGGATGGTTAGCTCCAACAATCGCATGAAAATAGATATGGGGCACCATGTTTTGATTCTCCAGCTCATGCTACAACATTATCCTCATCCAAGCTATAATGAGGAGGATCTTCAATGAATTGGGGATAGTCTTCAATCATAAACAACTGTGGACAAACACATCGATGACCTAAGACAAACTTCTCATCATAATAGAAACATTACCCATTTTCTCGTCGTGCTTTTGCATCTTGATTAGTAATTCATCAAAATGTGGATTGATAATTTGAACTTGAATTTTCTCGCTAGTTTAGTAGAGGGCCTAAGACTCTAGTTGTTGGATTAGAATTTAGCCTTGGGGTAGGATGGTTGAAACAGTTGACTAGATTTCTTTTATATATGATTATACTCTTCAATAAGATATGCAACCCCCTATAGTATCATCCAATGTACAAGGTGTTTAATTTCAATATCTAAGAAAATGTCTTCTCAAAGTCTTACAATAAAAAAACTAATAAGAAAACTTTTAGGTAAGTCATCATCACAATGAGAATGCTTTTCATAGGCTTCTTGATAACTTGCTTCCAATGGGTCCTTATAATCAGTATGACCAAAGCATAAGAGGATTACCTTGGAAAATTCATCCTATGCAAGTGGTCCTTAAAATTGTCAACCACCAATGCCATTGCAAAGCAATCCCTTTTAAATGGAAGGATGAAAGTATTGTTTTGCCTTGTAGATCCAGCCAATTGCATCCTCCTCATTAAACTTTAGGAATTGTAACTTAAGGTGATGGTGATCATAGTCATTGGGGTTATTAGTACGTGAAGAATTTGGTGAATTTAAGGACTCTCTTAGGTAGAACAGATTATTCTCTGGTGGGTATTATAGGCACCATGAGAGTCTCGTAAGATTTGCAACTCTATTAATATTGTTTGTAAAATAACATTAACTTAAACAAAACTAGACTTATATAGAGCTAAAATTTCATTAATCTTATTACAAAATTTCAAATTGGTTTTGTTACGAGTATCCATAACTGTAACCTGGGACCTGTAGGTTATTTGAAAGATGAGTAACTAGAATGGTAATAGTGGAAAACCAAGGGGCTTATAGATCATAAAAATGACCTATAGTTTTTTTGCTAAGAATGTGCATAGAGAACCTGGCGAGCTGTTTAATGAGAGTGACTTTAATACTAGTTGATGTTGAGAAGTTTGGGTAGAGAAAAAAGGAAGAGTTCTGGAAAATATTTAAATATATTGTTATTCGCCACCCTCATTTAAAACAACCCAGATCATTTAAATATTCCTATACTGATAGTTAAACCTTAACAAACTAACCTAAGAATTTGGAAAATAAGTTGCAACTATAGAACTACAACTAAAGACCAACGCCTACTAAATTATTGGATTAAAACAAAATAACAAATAGGACTAAGTTTTCCCACTTTACAAATGGAGGTCCATATCAAATTTCTACTTTGTTTTGGTAACTTTTGATAGTTTTTACATTAAAACATAACATAAAACTAACTATACAAATTACAAACATCTTTTTTCATTAAAGTTAAGCTTATATGCTTAAATAAATATTTTTGATTTATTTTGCTACTTTTTTCCATTATAAATTTCACTCTTAACAATATGCAAATAATACATAAAGTATGATATACATTCCTTTAACTCGTTATGTTTGATAGATATGCAGACTTTTGTATAAAAATTATAGGATATTTCTAATTATTGATATATCAAATAGAAATTCCACTGATAAGTTTAAAGAGAAAATCATCTTTGGTAGTAATTCTCCCTTTCATTCAAAAAGGTTTCTCACTGCTAAGGAAATTTTCTTTTGTAAATTCCTAAATAATACCAATAAAAAATATTGATCTTTTTACTACTTTGTCCTTTCTTTATCTATTTTACCAAATTATGCCTTATTTATCCTTTTCAAATTAACGTTAAGGCATAATTCTTCCTACAGTTTCCTCTCTAGGCTCCCCTCCTCAATAGGGAAGTCTCTGATTGCTTTTTCCTCCGGTGACACCTTAAACTCTTTGTTCCCTCCTCTGCTTTTGTCACGCTCCCTCATCCTCTAGGAGACTCTTATTCTCCTTCAACTTTTACTAGTAGGGAATTCCCTCCGCTTTCTCCCAACTTGGTTAACTCCTCACATTAACCTTCCTTTAATGCTATTGTTCCTTCTCCTTTTTTCAAGCCTTAGAATAAAGTGGTTGACTCTAATAATGGGAAGTAATTATCTTCCTTTCTGTTGCGAAAATTCTAGCGCTCACACACTCTTCCTATATCACGCTCCTAAACGTCAACAATCTAGAGGGAGAGATAGATTAAGAAGGCAAATTCACTCATGATTTTTCATTGATTCCATAATTATGTTACAACGACTACTAATAACAATACAAGAAGTTTCATGATAAGGACACATGTCTTCTCCTATTGTCAGGTTGTTATAGTCGTTAGTGATACGATCCGTATTTAGTTATTTACTAATAAGTAACCTTTTTATGTTGTTTCCAACTTCTTCTTCTTGTCTATAATGTTAGTTGTTTGTAACATCCCCCTTCTTCAAAATTTAACTTGTCTGTTAGATTAAATTCCGAAAATCTCTTTTGTAGCTCGAACATAGTTTCCCATATGGCTTTCTCCTTAGGTTATCTTTGTTATTGCATTAATAATTGTGTGATTGCTTAGTTGTGACTCTTGATCATTCTTCTACCCTAGACCGCAATTAGAATTTTCTCAACGATGGTTATAACAAACAACAATTTAGTCGACGTAGGTATATTTTCCGAAACAAACTTCTTCAGTTGTGAAAAATGAATAATAGGATGAGTGTTGGGTTCTTCTGGAAATTTCATCATATAAGCCACCTTGTTTACTTTTGTGACAATCTTGTAGCATCCGTAATAGAGAGGCGCCGGCTGTTAGTTATTTTTTCATTGTAGAGAGTGTTGTCTGTATGGTTGTAACTTCACATAAACCCACTGCCCTTCTTTAAACTTTCTTTCTAAACTTTTCTTATTCACCTATACCTTCATCCTCTCTCTTGCTCTATTTAAGTGAAATTTTACAATTTAGAGTGCTGCCTCCTTTTCTTGTAACGCTTGATCGATAAGAATGTTGCTCAAATCTCTAGCTATGTAAGGTACATAAAGTGGTGGTGGGTGCCCATAGAGGATTTCAAATGGAGTGGTATCAATTACAACGTGGTACATCGAATTGTACCACCATTCCACCATAGCTAACCAACTTAAACATTTATGTGGTGTATCACTATAGAAGCATCGCATGTATGCTTTCAACATCTTATTGATGACCTCAATCTATCCAGCAGTCTGTGGATGAAAGGCGGTTGATAATTTTAATTTTACATCTTGCAACTTGAACATCTCCTGCCAAAATCTGTTTAAAAAGAAAGGTCTCAATCATTTATTATTATTTTTAGCATTCCATGCAACTTGAACATATGGTCTATAAACACTTGTGTGATATCCTTAGTTGTGTATAGGTGTTTGATGGCTATGAAGTGTCTGTATTTGCTGAACCAGTCCACTACTACGAAGATGGAAATTTTCTCCCTGAAGATGGTAGTCCCTTTATGAAGTCCATGGTTATTTCTCACCAACATCTTTCAGGCACAGGAAGGGCCTGGAGTAAACCTGGATACGTCGCATGGTCATGCTTACTTCATTGACAAATAATGCAATTTTTGACATGGTTTTTTACATCCTTAGCTAGCTACTTCCAATGAAATAAGTTTTGTATCTTTTTGTTCATCGCTGTTACACCAAAGTGTCCCGCTTAAGGGCTATCGTGTGTAAACTTTATAATTTTCCTTCAAAGTTCTTTATCGTAGCTAACCACATTCCTTCCTTTCCATCTTAACAATCCATCATTCCATTCATAGTTTCCAGAAGGTATCTCTTGCTTTTCCAATTTCTTTATAAGGATTTTAATAGTAGTATCCTTCTCTAACCTTTGCCATTCCTCCAACAATGTTGCCTATATGTGAGACATCGACATCGTAATAAATGTTGGCTTAAGATTCTGGATAGTGTGTTTCTTGCCAGATTTTCCTTCTCGCTCCTATAGGTTACTTCGAAGTCCCATCCAATCAATTTTGGGGGGCAATTTTTCTAAAAAGGTGTCGAGATTTAATACTCCAGGATGTACTCCAAACTCCGATGGTCGTCTACACTATAAAGAACCTCTCATTCAGATACTGATGTCATTGCTTCACTGCTTTAATGATAGCTAGGAATTCCTTCTCGTAAGTGGAGAGTCCCTGGTGTTATAGTGTTATTGCTTCACTTAAAAACATTATAAGATGCTCATCTTGTTGAAGTATAGCCCCCATTCCATTGTCACCTGCAATTGCCTTAACTATGAAAGGTTTTGTGAAGTCGAGTAATGCTAGGACAAGTGCCTTTGTCAATGTTCCTTTGAGTCATTTGAATGCCTTCTATTGCTCCTCTTTCTATTTCCATCTTCCCACCTCCTGCTTCTTTAATAATGCATTCAATGGTTTCATGATAATTCTATAATGTTTTATGAATCTTCTGTAGTATCCTGTTAGCCCAAAAATTCTCAAAGTTACTTTAATATTTAGGGTTAGGCCATTGTTGGATGGTTTCCACCTTTCAAATATCTGTAAATACTCCTTTCTCTGAAATGGAATGTCTGAAGTAATCCAGTTTTCTTGCTCTAAAAGTATACTTGCCTCCCCCGATGAATAGTTTTCGTTGTTGTAACACTCCCATAATTTGTTGCAAGTGCTCCAAATGTTGCTGGAAATCGTTACTATAAATAAGAAGATCATCAAAGAAAACAAGAAAAAATTTACACAGATAAGACTTAAAAATGTTGTTTATAAGGCTTCGAAAAGTGGAAGGAGCATTTATTAGCCTAAAAGGTTTCATAAAAAATTTAAATTGGCCCTTATGTGTTCGAAACATTGTTTTGGGCACATCTTCTTCCTTCATTTGATTCTAGTGATACCTAGACCTTAAGTCTAACTTGGAATACCAACTTGAGCCCTTAAATTCTTCCAATGGCTCCTTTATCAATGGAATATGAAATTTAATCTTGATAATGCATTTGTTTAATTATTAGTAATCAATACACATTATGTAGGTTTTATCCTTTTTTTGATCAGGATTACCAACCACACGAACTAAAGCTCTTCCTGATGAAACCTTGCTCTATTAACTCCTTCATTGACTTCTTGATAGCATCCTTCTATTCTCCAAAGTACCGCTAAGGCCTTATGTTTATAATCTCCACTCTAGGTTTGAGAGGGATGATATGGTCACACGCTCTTTTTGGAGGTAGTTGCTTCATTTCTTTAAAACATTCTCCAAACCCTGCTAACAAATTTTCTATCTCTTCCTAGGTATTATAATTGCCTTTTAACGTAAGTTGTTGCATGTGGAATTCTATGGGATGTGATAGGCACAACATGAATAAAGTACTTTTACTGGAAATTCTAATTAGTTTATGAAGGCTCTTTTGGGTTTTCTATTAGCCTTGTCTTCTTGCCCTCCTATTGAAATTCCATGGTGCACGTTTTGAAGTTACACAATATATTGTTGATGTTAACGATATAAGAATTTTGGGATAAAACATTGATGTTTCTTGTATATCTCGTACAATACAGAAAAGATAATTAAATAGACTTAAGGCCCTAATTACATGCCTACAATACAGCTTTGTACAAGGAAAGAATTAATTAGG
>JANZLC010000200.1:6527855-6544392 GCA_026413385.1 Erythroxylum gracilipes
AACTTACCCGGAAACTGCCATGAATGCATGCCAAAATTTCAAAGAGACAGAACAGAAATCGGACTAAATTTGCTTAATATGCTAACCCCTAATTTGGGGCGTTACACTTGCTGCTACTAATTCCTTTGAAGACTTGGAGTAACGACTACAATACCTGCTTTACACCAACCAGATTTTTCTAAAACATGTGACCCTCTGGAATTGTAATAAGAGTAGTTTTATCTCAAAACAACCATCCAGTCGCATTTTTTAGTAAGAAGCTTCCACCTCGCCGGATGGCCACATCTACATACATAAGAGAAATTTATGTAATTATTGAAGCAGTAAAAAAATGGAGGCAATATTTTTTGGGAAATAAGTTTCATATTTTCACTGATCATTAGAGCATTAAGCATATGGTCTTTCCGACGATCTAACCTCAAGATCAACAAAAGGGCTTACAAAACTAATGGGGTATGAATTTGAAATTCATTACACACCTGGTTATCTCATCTCCTTCTTTTCCTTATGTAAACCAGCTGTCCCAGTATTTTAACACCCCTTCTGCTTAAGAAGTTATGATCCAGCCTTATGGCCCCATTACAGTTTCCACTAAGGCCTCCTATACTACCATAACAGCCTTTACATCCCTAAACCTATAAGATTCCAACAACAATTACTTACCAAATTCCACTCCTATCCGGGGCCATTCTAGTGTCCGTGCCACAACTTCACCGCATCACATCATCCTTCTACTAGCCCAACATGCACAAAGACATAAAAAATTCATTAGTGAATGTCATGTACGCCATTAGAACAAAGCCCTCACCCAGAAGCCATATTTTACATTGCAGCCTCTTCCAATTCCATCACAAATATGGAACGAGATTACAATGGATTTTATTACTCACTTACCAAGCTCTCATGGGAAGACAATAATTTGGGTTATGGTAGACCGCTTGATAAACTTTGCACATTTTGTTACCTTGCCTCATAAATATTATGTTATTCACAAAATCAATAATCTATAATCATAAAGCCAATATATATATTTTATTGAGAGCATTAAGTACACAATAAATACCTCCAATGTTTGGCATGAAATCTAAATGCATTCTCTCCATTTTGAACACCACAATGTATCAATATCAACAAACCTTGTGCAAGAGAGGAAGCTTATGGTAGAAGACTCAATATTTTGTTTTCACAGCCACATACTATATACACACAATCTCACCATATGTTATTCCTTATAACATGTTCTACCTTAAGGGGTGGAAAAGAATAATTGTGTCATTTCAATAATGTTATTAACTATAGTTTAATGGGCCAATATATAGTTATTTGTGTACTACCATGTGCCTCAAATGCAATTAGTAAATTATTAACCATCTTATTATGATTATTAAACATACATTAGGCAATTCGATTAATAGTCATGAATATGAAATTAATGTTATGATTATATTAGTCCACATATTTCTAACATTCTCCCACTTGAACAATGTAATCAAATAACCATACTAATCTTCATCATCCAAAAGCAGTCAAATCATATGCAATATTATATCAATAGGATATACATACTACATATGGTTAGACCCTGGAGATGTTCAAATACAACAATAACCATTAAAACAACATGCATGCAGTATAATAACTGAGACTACACATTTGTCTCCTTTTGTAGCTGTCATTTTATCAAACTACATATATACATCAACATATGTATGACAATATTAACAAGAAGTGACTGCAAACATCATTATGCATGTTTCATATATATAAGTCATAAGCAATCTGTATAAAGTACTAATATATTTGATACAAAATAGCAAACTCCCACTAATCTTATCAAGCTAGGCTCCTAACAATCCCATGCGGGAGACGTATTCTGCAAATACACATATAGGTAAGCCTTTTGTAAGTGGATCTACTAACATGCTAACTATAGGCATATACTCAATAGTAATGAGTGTTTCAACGACTTCCTCTTTAACACAATAGTACTTTATATCAATATGCTTTAAGCGAGAAATACTTCTAGTGTTCTTAGAGAAAGCTACAGCTGAAGAGTTATCACAATACAATTTTAGCGGACTCGAAATAGAGTCTACAATACCCAATGTTGAAATAAAATTTTACAGCCATATTGTTTGACAAGCTGCCTCATAGCATGGCATATACTATGCCTCTATGGTCGCGGATGTTATGAGTGTTTGTTTTACACTTTTCCATGATACAGCTCCTCCAACCATCATAAAGATGTAGCCTGAAATGGACTTTTTATCATCAGCACATCCTGCATAATCAGTGTCACTAAACCTAACTATATCAAGAATGTCAGTTAGTCGATAAGTCAATATATGATCCTTGCTACCCTGAAGATACCTCATGAGTTTCTTAACCTCTTTCCAATGGCTAAGTCCAAGATCATTTAAGTATTTTTCCCAACATGCCTACAATAAAAGCAATATCAAGGAGTGTGCATACATCAGACTACCTACAAGTTCGCATAAGGAACGACTTTCATTTCATCTCTCTCTTTATCATTTTGTGAACTTTGGGCCTTTGAGAATTTGTCACCCTTCACTATTGGTGCCTTTCCAGGACAACAAGAATGCATATTGAATCTTTTCAATAACCGATTAATGTAAGTTTTTTTAGACAATCGAAGAATCTCATTAGCTCTATCTCGGAGAATCTGAATTCTAAGTGCATAAGAGGCCTCACTATGATCCTTCATACCAAAATGGCTAAATAATAGTTGTTTTGTCTCAAATAATAGATCAGTATCATTAGAAGCAAGTAGAATGTCATCAACAAACAGTACCAGAAAAATGAAACAGCTCTCATTGAACTTCGTACATATACATTGATCAAGTAAATTCTCCTTGAAACCATTTGCAATAACAACGACATCAAACTTGAGATACCACTGTCTTGATGCTTATTTTAACCCATATATAGACTTATTAAGCTTGCAAATCATGTGTTCTTTACCAATCATCTCGAAACCAACTAGTTGAGTCATATAAACATCTTTATACAAATTTCCATTTAAAAAGGTTGTCCTCATATTCGTTTTATTGAGTTCCAAGTCAAAATGTCCAACTATAATCATGATGATTCATAGTGAATCTTTTGTAGAAACTGGTGAGAAGGTTTGTTTGAAATCAATCCCTTCTCTCTAGCTATAACCTTTAGCCACAAGTTTAGCCTGATACCTTTCTACTTGTTCACTTGAGTTATATTTGATTTAGTAAACCCTCTTGCACCCATTGGGTTTGCAACCTTTATGTAGTTCAACCAACTCCCAAACTCCATTTTGTGATATAGAATCAACTCATCTTCCATTGCATTCATCCACAACGTAAATTGAGGACTATTCATGACTTCTTGAAAACTAACTGGTTCAGTATTATCTCCTACATCAAACTTATGTTCCTACAAATAGACAATATAGTCATCAGGAATAAAAAGTCTAGGCATTCTTCATGATCTCCTGAAACAACATCATAATCCCCCAGTATCAATAACTTCATCTTGTGCTTGATTATGAGGTTCATCATGAGATTCTACTAGAATCTATTCAATCATAGGGTCATCAGTAGGAGTAGAAGCGATGAGTACAGGGATTAGAATACGTTCTTCCCTAAATACAACTTCTCTTAACCCCTGACTTAAACCAAATTCATCTTCAAAATAAACCGCTCTATTTGATTCTATAATTATGGTCGTGTGAGATGGGCAATAGAATCTAGAACCCTTTGATCCGACGGTGTAGCCTACAAAGTAGCCACTAATAGTTTTCGGATCAAGCTTCTTAGATTGTAGAATATAGGGCCTCACTTCTACTTTGCATCCCCAAATATGAAAATAATGCAAGCTTGGTTTCTTACTTAACCATAACTCATATGGAATCTTTGGGACTGACTCGCTAGATACTTGATTCAAGATATAAGCAATTGTCTTCAACATCTCACCCTATAAAAATTATAGCAAACTAAAATGAATTAACATACACTGTAATATATCAAGAAGTGTGTGGTTTCTACTTTTAGCGATTCCATTCTACTGGGGTGTTCTTGGCATTGTATATTTTGCTTCAATAACATGTTCTTGCAAGTATCTAGCAAAGGGTCCTGGATTCCTTCTACTCTTATCATAATGCCCATAATACTCTCCACCTTTGTCAGAATTAACTATCTTGATTTTCTTCTCCTTTTGAAGCTCAACATTTATCTTGAAAATCTTAAACGCCTCCAAAGATTCAGATTTTTCACGAATGAGCTCCATATGATCGTATTGGGAAAAATCATCAATAAAAGTGATGAAGGCACATCAATAATATTGTTCCAGTATCTAACCACCAAATATTTGAAGGCACATCAATAATATTGGACTCTAAACAAACCATACCATCACAAGACAATTACCTTTCTTCTCTATGTGAGCTTTGAGCTTTCGACAATTAGCTTTCTTGTACCTAAAATTCTGACAAAAGTTGCACTTCCCTTTGAAAAACTTATTCTTATGACTAACAGAAGATGTACCTGCGTGTCCATTGCCTTTAGGACTAACAACTTTCTTCTTGAAAGGCTTTTGGTCACTTGAGTTATTAGAAGTGAACTTTCTCTTTTGAGAATTGTTGTGGTTTGTCATCATGGAGATGCTTCTTGCCCTTCCTTTTTTCATGCCATCCTCTTCCTTGGAAAGAATAGCAGTCATCTCCTCAATAGTCCATTACTCTTTCTAAGCATTATAACTTGATCTGATCAAAACAAATTTGGAAGGAAGAGTCCCCATCACAAACCATATCATGTAATCCTCACCCAGGTCCATATCCATAGCTTGAAGCTTATGGTAACAACCCATAAGCTTGTCGATGTGAGCCTTAAAATCACTTGCACCATCGTAAATGGTGTGATGAAGCATGTTTAAGTACTCATTCTTTGAGAACTTCTAGTACTTTTTCTTAATGGCAGTAAGAAAATCCTTTGCATTATCAGCCTCGTGAATACTACCAAGAATGAATTCATCCATGTGATACCTCTTAATCATCAAACAACATCAGTTAGAGTATTCTCACTCCTCATAGGATTTCCTTTCCTTCTTAGTAGCATCATCAATAGGTTTAGGTTGTGCATCAATTCTCAAGGCCAAGTTTATTCGCATGATAGTTAAATTCATCATGAGAGATTCAACTCACTGCTTGTGGTTCGTTCCATTTAGCATCAAGATGGCAGAGACTCTCGGATTGCTTAAAGCTAAATGAGAACCAAGGGCAATAACCATGATATGCATGTTAAAATAGAATCATGCAATTTGTGGTCTTTTTTTCAAAATTAATTATATCATTCATGCTAGAGTCCCTTAAACAAATATAGAACTCATTCACAGATAAGAACAGTATTAAATATTACAACCAAAACATCGATGTACTGTCGAAAGGATAAAAAAATTGTGCGGCTCATAACATTTCAATAAAATTTCTTCACTATATTAAGCATCCTACTAAGTAATAATTATCGACAGGATAATTAATTACCCGTATGGATTTTAATGTTATTTTAGAGGAAAAAACACAAAATTTTAAACATATATTAATATTTAAAAAATTCCTCATTATAAATAGTTTCACATGCTCAATTTTACAACAACTAAAAATAAGTATTTGCTATTGTCAACAAATAATCATGTTTATGCCACAATATGATTAAAACAATTAGAATTATCAAATAAAAAATTACTAATTAATCTTGTGCATAAACATATGGAAAAATTAAAAAAGGAGCAAAATGAAGAAAAAATGGTCCAAAAAGGACCTTGCACTTGCCCCCACACGCGTATATATCAAAAGGGTCGGGACGACGTCGTCTGGGTCGTCTTTGACCCTTAGTCAGGTTCGTGGGTCGACCCAACTGCAACTCCCTCTCCGGCCTTCGATTTTTGACGATTTTTTAGGAGTTTTCTTCCATTTTTCACGCTCTATGAATTTCTCATATCCATTTCAGCTAAAAGTGCTCCAAAACTTGAAAATATCTAACCCATTTTGACCATTAACGACAACACGAAAATTTTTCAAAAAACTCACCCAAAATTGTGATTTATTTGTCCAAAACAAAGGTAAAAGACAATAACAACAACCAACAACATTTTCTGCATGTTAATGCATCATTTCGAAGTCATATATGCCAAAAATCGATTTAAAAAAACAGATTTATACCCAAATATAAGTCCTAAAATCAAATAACCATGGAACTCTAATACCAATTGTTATTCACAAAAGTAGTCATCAACAATCACAAAGCTAAGATCTACACTTTATTTAGAGCATTAAGTACACAATAAGATTAACATGCCTCCAATGTTTGGCATAGAATCTTGATGCATTCTCTCCATTTTGGACACCACAACTTATCAATATTAACAAACCTTGTGCAAGAGAGGAAGTTTATAGTAGAAAACCCAATATTCTGTTTTCACACCCACACACTATATACATACAATCTCATCATATATTATTTCTTATAACATGCTCTACCATAAGGGGTAGAAAAGGATAATTGTGTCATTTCAAAGATGTTATTAGCGATAGTTTAATAAACCAACATATAATTATTAAAGTACTACTATGTCCCTCAAATGTAATTAGTAAATTATTAATCACATATTAGGCAATTCGGTTAATATTCATAAATACGGAATTAATATTGTGATTATATTATTCCACATATTTCTAACATATTCTAACTTCCTTGACGTAAAATTTTCTCAACACTATCTTCAAGCTCCATGGGATGCCTGAATCAATAATCAGTGATCAAAACCATATCTCCATTAGTCATTTCTGAAAGGAAATTTTTACACACTTATAACAGTGCATACCACCTGACGGATGGCCAATCCGAGGTTGTGAACAGCTAACTTGAAGTCTACCTGCGATGCTTTGCAAGTGATGGACCGCACCAATGATCTTAATGCCTTCATCTTGCGGAATACTAGTACAACCTCTTTTTACTCTTCTATCAAAATGACACCCTTCCACGTCTTGTATGGACGTTTACCTCCCTCTATTCCTTCATACATAGTGGGGTCTACCTCGAGTGAAGCCTTTAAACACAGACAAAACATCTTAACTAAACTTGAAAATCTTTCCCACGGCAACCACCGAATGGAGCAACAGGCAAATCACAAAAGACATGAGAAAGAGTTCACCGTTGGATATTAGTCTATGTTAAACTTCGACCTTACTGCCAAATATCTGTTCAACAACGACTCTCTCTGAAGCTTTCAAAGAAATTTTGTAGACCCTTTCAAGTTTTGTGCAGCATTGGCAAAGGTGGCTTATGAACTCAAGTTACCGACGACTGCTTGTATTCATCCTGTCTTTTATTTTCCATGCTTCGTTGTTGCTATAGTAAACCAGATACTCCAACTTTTCCACTGCCTTCTTTGAGTGATTGGAGTTAACCTGATACTATTCTCAAAGGCCATCCTTGGAACTCGTATCTCCAAAAGGCCCTATCAAGCAGCTTTTGGTCCAGGTACCCCCTACTGCCCAATCAGGTCCAAGATAGCTGACTCAACATTGAGCCCAAACTCAACCAAACAAGAGACAGCCCATTTGAGACCGAGTCCAAACTGAAGTGGGGCGGCCAAAGCCAGACCATTTGCCATCTCTAATAATTTACCTTCTGCCTCTCTCTTTTTGGAGCAGAACCTTCTCAAAAGTCAAATCGGGGGATTAATGTGCTAGTTTGAAAACACTCATGTTTCCCACCCAACTAGACGCCTCTACGACATTTTATGCGTAGCTCAGGGTTAAGATAATAATCATACAATATTACTAATTCAAAAAGTTTACTTCTAATGTTCATTATTTAATTAATTGCAGGGTTGGACCACTAAGCACCACAGTGCATATGTGATCAGATATTGTCAAACATTGCACTTATCGAATCTAATTTAACGACTTCTTGTGTAGAAAATTGCTATTTCCTGTCACAACGGTAAGCACAGGCCTAAACCTATGGTTTCTAGGGCCACAAGCCCAAAAGTTGGGAACACATACCTCAGTGCAACGCGGCACATTGTGAACTGCGGAAAAATATGACCCAAAGGCTATCCTACTAACAACTTTCAGTGAAATCTGAAGCACCACAAAAATATGTAAAAGTCCGAAGTCAAAAACCAATACCCATATCAAGTACATCAACCGTAACGTTGAACATAAACATAAGCTTCAACATACAACATAAACATAAGCTTCACCATAAACATAATGTCTATCAACTGGAATAATCTTAAAACAGCCCTGCAAGCATCATCAACACAGGACACAGATAAACGGCATGCTTATCTAACGGGATTCTGATGCAAATATATAAACATGCACATCTTGAAATTTCTGGTTCAAACAACTGGCACATTCTTCAGTACGATGCCATTACTTTTTCAGTCCTCAAGGGAGAGCTGCATAAAAATAAGAGTTGGGCACTCTTCTCTCCCACTGGTAAGCTGTTCAATCACAAGAACCACAAGCCTCACCATCACCTTAAGCTTTTTCCAACTCCGAAATATCGTGCTTTCCTTCAAAGGAACAAAACACCATGACAAATTAAAAGTTTAGGGCTAGTTCACCAGTGATGCACAACAATAAATGATGTGAAAGTAGAATTGAACATTAGTAAATGAGTTCAGAGATCAGAACTTCAAATTGAACACCACCGGCAAGTTTTCCGAGCAGCACGCGCAATTGTTTGCGCACTGGTGCAGTCACTTGCACCCCATTTTCCTGCACCAGTAATGGGGTAAATTTGGCTGATTGCTATTCAGAATCATCATAAAGTTCTCCATCATCAGAAAGCTCATCAAATGATCTCATATCAAGTTGGTAGCGAAGGATTCCTCCAATTCCTCCAAACCCTCTGCAAAACTGGGAACCCTCTTGCGATTTGTTGGTAACAAACTCAAGACTGCAGCCAAACTTCCTGTACTCATTAGCAAACCATTCAAGCAGCGGCATCTTTTCCTGAACTTCCAACTCAACAGAGGTAGTTGAATCCAAAAAGGCACTTGAATGAGCCTCTTGCTCCTTATTCAAGTGCTTCACAACAATTTCAGCAGTAACAGTGTTTTTCAGCACATACCGATTAATATCAAGATTTTCCCACACAATAAGAATTTCAACAGCACCCATTTCCAAGCCCTTCAATGTGTCTTCAACACCAAAAACATACTTTCCAGTATCCTGGCTAATCTCCTCAAAGTATTTTCCAATCAAGCGCTTTTCCTGTATGAACTTCACATTCGACAAAATCTCAGCTGAAAGCTCAATAGCTTGGTTGAAACCATTTTCCCCACCATAGGAAACATCAACCACATTCAATATCTTGGCTTGCAAGCGAGGATCAAACATGTCAGACTGGCTCAACTCAGTTTTGAAGTCAGCTGAACCGGCAAGTATCAGCCCTGCAACATTAGGCTGACTGGTAGCAGGATTGATAAAAAACTGTGTAGCAAGCTCTGCAGTTTTCCTGACATAGTTATGTCGTTTCTCCATCCTAAGACGAGCAAAACGCAGCGCAGACTGTCCTCCCCTACCATGCTTCTTTGGCAAATCAACAGTAAATTTATGGAGCACTTCTCTTGTATTCCCACTTAACGTTCCAAACAGGGTGCCATTTCCATCCATGACAATGAAACCAAATTTGTCATCAGATTCCAAGAGCTCATTTAGTGCTTCTGTGTGAAATTTGTTGTCACAGAGGTAAAGTGATGCATTGATGGGCCTAAAAGGCTCAAAATCAATGGTTACTTTCTTTTCTTTGCCATCTTCATTAACAACTGTTCCGGTGTAAAGGACCAAGCCATTAGGAGGAACCTTGTTATAAAGCTTCAGCCTCTGTTGCGCAGATGTAATGGCAGCCAAGACAGACTGACGATTGACTCTACTCTTAATGTTTGAAGCAGTTCCATATTCATCACCAAGCATTTTTGTGACCCGAGAAATTTGATCACGAGGAGGCATGATAAGAGATATCATGCTAGTACCGTTACCCCTTGCAGATTCCAATCCCTTAATCAGCTTTTTGATTTTCCATATCTCAATGTTCTTATCTGATTCATGACCATCTGCCATTTTCACTGACTAACCAAGATCCAAAAGTTCTGATTGATATAAACCTGACAGGAAAAAAGAAAACAAAAATAAGAACAAAATCTAGCAACCACCTCAAACGGCCTTTTCAAACATCATAATCGCGTAAAAAGCCCTTGAACTATGAGCAATTCTATCTAGGGAAATAACCCATACAAACAGTTTGATTTAATATTTTGAAAACCAGACGAGCATTAGTCACAGGAGTGAGCAAGGGCGAATGGGATTCGTTTTATCACTATGATTTCAGATTCATTATCAGGTCTATACTGATTCACAATAAAAAACCATAAACCAAAACCAGACACGGGAATTGAACACTACATGTCAAAATCTAAACTATAGGATTATCTATGATGTAGATTCTTATCTAACAATTAATAAATATTTCTACTAAAATTTTATTAGTTTTCCCCATCATCAAACTCTACCAAAACAACAGAAAAATAATAATAATAAATAAGCCCAAGTTTAGAAGATTCAATTGTCTTAAAAACACAAACAGATGGTACGATCCAAAAGAGTTTCACCTTGTACGAATTGAAACCTCTTAATCTGAATTCCCGAGAACCTGAAACAGAAACATACAATAACAACAGATCTTTGATTCAATATCACAAAAATAAAAGGAAATCTGGAGATATGAACAAAGAATACCGGAAGTTACGAACCTTCTTAGGAGACAGAGAAAAGTAAGTAAACAAACAAAGATCAGTGATTCGAATGGCCACGAACAAAGGAAAAATTACACACGTTATATATATACATATAATGAAAGGAGCAGTAACGGTAGAAAGTTAAAAAGGATTCACGCATTTATTGAAATTAGGGTTTCCTTTATAATTTTCTTTTACACTATAATCTTTTCTCTCTTTTTTTAATGAGAAAAATAACGTGCCCATTAACAGGTTACTATTTTCTGTTAGGTTTTATTTCACCTTTTCCGTTCCTTTTATTTAATATTTGTTAATAAATTATGTCACAAATTATTAAATGTTCTACTCTACATAATGTCCAACTCTTATTGAGCATATATTATAGAAAATTTACCATTTTAAATTATGTTCCTTTTATTTAATATGTATGGTTTCAGTGAATCCATTTTTAATCATTCTCTAATCCAAATTATCTTTTTTGGGAAATAAATAGCATACATTGATATACTTGGGAATTTGTGTATTACATAACTTATTAACCTTACACTTTCATTTATATCCCTAATAACTCGTATATATATCATAAGAACTCCTTTATGTATCGTCCCAATATCTCATGTTAAGGGCTAGGACCCCATAATAGTGTAAATGAGAGTATACTGAGAATAGAAGTGCATTTCATGCATCATAATTTCATGCATCCTATGGTATATTTAAATATGTGAATTGTGTCGCTATTCGTTAAAAGAATTGTACATGCAGTCATTGATATTTTGTAGGTATAATTGATTTATAAATGTAATTAAAATGCGAATTGTGAATTAATTGTGTTAAAATTTTGTGATAATTATTATTATTTTAGAATTTTTTGGTAAATTTTAAAAAATTTCTAAAAATTTGAGATTTTTTGGACTAGGAAAAAGATTGAAATAAAAGACAAATAGACCTATAGCATTGTGACATGTTGCAGCACAAATAACTGGCAAATGTATTGCATGCAAGAGGACACGTAGCAAGTGATTTTGAGAAGGAAAATGTTTGTAGCTTTCTTTCTTTCTCTTGTTGTTTTCTTCACCGAAAGAACACTGTTTACCAAAACTATTTTTCCTTGCTCATCCACCGAAACATCGGCTGTGCAATTTCTGTGTCATTAATTCACTCTCACTGCTGGAAATCTTGTTGAACCAAGTAAGTGATTTTTGACGATATTTTAACATTGTAAAAGAATACATGCATGAGTAAGAAGTGTAGTTACGGTGAATGAAAGATGAAAATATGGATATGTTGTTTTAGCATATTTGAGGATCAATATGTCATAAGATAGTGTTGAAGTGAGGTTTGAGCTGAAAAATCATTGAAACCGTGTTTAGGAAGGGTGTAGAAAGTCATGAAAATCGATGAACATATGCTCTGTTTTTTGTTGTTGTTTTTACTGTACATGCGTAAATCTGTTGAGAATGTGTAGAAATGAATTAAAGTGAGTATATGGATGAGGAATGAGGATTTGATGAGGACGTGATATAGAGATGAGAAACATAAAAGTTTTTGATGAAGTGAAAGTGTAAAAGAAGGTGAAAAAAATGCATCAAAAGATAGAAAAATGCAGAAAATGGAAATATGCGTGATTGAGGATCGGATTTTTGATGTTTATGATGAATCTTGGATTTTTGATTCGTTGTGTTATGTTGAACTGAAAGAGAAGCAGAAAAGATGATTTATGTGTTAGTTGAATAAGTTAGGAGTTTGAAATCTGAAAAAAAAAATAAAGGAAGAAGAGAGAAGAAATCTACCGCTTTCGGTGAAGAAGAAGAAAACATGTGTTTTAGAGAGAGAAGGGAAAAGGAGTTGCACCAAAGGTTTACTGTAGAGAGACTGTTTTGAACATCTTTCATTCATTTTGTTATAACTTTGTCTCCCGACCTATAAATGACTTGAAAATTAAACCAATACACTCATAAGGCATTTTTTTCCTCTCCATAAAAATTTAGAGCCATCTGAATTGATTTGAAAAAGATTGATTGGATGAAAGTGAGGAAGTATGCTGGAATATTATGAACTGGAATATTTTCATTGAACATGCTTTGGTATTTTGATTATATCTTGATCTGTATATTTCCAAATAAGTTGATTCTTGATTCAGATTAAATTAGAGGCATATGGATACAACTTTCTTGAAGAAGTCTAATTTTAATTCTGTCTCTAAGAATTTCAAAATTTGGCATGAAATTGAGTCTTGGCTTAGGCTATAGCACTACCAGGGACAGAAATAATGTCTTGTTGTTATTGAATAAACTGTATTGATATAGGCCGAATCAGACTAAGGTGTCTTCATAAAAGTTGTAGCTTGTTCTCATAGGTTTCAATTGGTATAAGTTTTGTAATTTTTAGATATTGTAATTGAGAGATATGGGTTGTACAACTTTGAATACATGAATATGCACTAGCCAAAATTTCAAATGTACTTAGTCTACAGTATTTTGAGCATAACTTATAGAATAATGAATCAAATTGCATGATCTTAGTGTCATTAGAAACTTAAGGCATAGGGGAACAATTGTTTAGAAGGAAGGGTTATAGAAATACACCATCTTCCTTGTCTTATTGATTATGCAAAGTTGACTCGAAAGATAGGTTTTGAGAAAAAATTGGAATAGTTAATGAGTGTATGAATTTTGACACATTTGGAGTACAATTGATCTTTGCATTGGTTTATTACAGAAGTATACCTAGGCATATGTCATTGAACATGCATGTTATATGATACATTTATAAAAATGCATATTCAGTTACATGAACAATATGGTAATATGAAATTGTATTTGATTGCATATAAAGAGCAAGTAGAGCAACCACTTTCAGATATTGCCGGAACTTGAAGGC
The DNA here is from genome assembly GCA_026413385.1 of Erythroxylum gracilipes. Taxonomy (NCBI): domain Eukaryota; kingdom Viridiplantae; phylum Streptophyta; class Magnoliopsida; order Malpighiales; family Erythroxylaceae; genus Erythroxylum; species Erythroxylum gracilipes. The sequence goes on from JANZLC010000200.1 coordinate 6,541,536, forward strand.
AATAAGCAAAAAGGAAGCAATTGTGAGTAACCTAAGATGGTCTCACCTTGACTTGTTTTGTTTATTAATGAATTGAATTTGATATTAATGAATTTGTATTGAATTCCGAACATGAAACATCCAAGGAGTTTTGATGCATGATTAAAACGTTGGAAGTGCTATTTGTATATGAATGAGATTGACTATTTGATTCTCAATGTGAATGTTGAATGCCGGACTAAAAGTCCGATGACAAATGTGAATGAGAAATAATGTGAATGTGACCGAATGAATATAATGATTGAATTTGTGATTGCATTTTATTTCCAATGCATGAATATAAAGAGATTAAAGCTCAGAATCCTGTGGAAAGAGCCTAAGGCTCAACGTGTACAATGAGCCCTGTATCCCCAACAGATAAGGGACGGTATGAAAGAGCCTGGTATCTACAACGGATACAAGACAGTGAAAAAGGCACACAGTCACAACAACGTAACAAATGAATATGTCTCATAAACATTGCTTTCACATATGAAATGAATAAATTGAATGATTGCACTGTTGTGAGAACTTTTCTTGAATGAATTTGTGATCAATTATTTATGATTGTATTCTGCAACATTGTAATGAAATGATGAATTGTTTGGACTATGTGATTGAAATATGACAATTGTGAACAAAGTATTTCGTGATATGACTCGATGATAATCAAGTTGATGTGAATTACATGATAACATGAAATGTTGTGTTGTATGACAAGAGTGAACCATCAAGGATGGTTACTCTACTGAGTTCGCAAAACTCACAAAAATTGTAAAGTTGACAATTTCAGGTTCGAGAGAGAGCGATGACTTAACTGCTAAGACCGCATTTTAGTATAAGTTATGGCTCAAAGGTCGGTCAGTTGGGACTGAAGAACTAGTCTTTGTTTTTAACTTTTGTTAATTCCTCAAGTATATAGTATGCTTTGTAGACTGAGCTGTAAATGCTTATAGGATGATGTTGTATAAATGTGGATGATGGATAATGCTACATTGTAAATGATGGTTTATGAAATGAAATGAGGAAACTTTTGGATTTTAGATCACGTGCTATTTATGATTTTGCTTATGATGCCATGCGATAAAGTGAAGGTGATATAGTTAACACGTCAATTATGTCGGGCATATGTACGTGTGACCATATGACGCACGTGCATGTGTCAGACGAGAGTGGGGTGTTACACTTTAACTTCTAAACAACTCCACATGATTTCCCTATCCTGTAATATTCCATTAATCTTTTAAGGAAATGTAAAGCTTCTGTCGTGAACTTTTCTAGCATAAAGTCAAACTGGTTCTCTAAGATAGGAGCATCATTTCTCACTCTCTTCTCAATGACCTTCCACACCATGATTCCATCTTACTACCTTTTAGAAACACCCAAGATCCTGTTGGTTGTATTCCTTAAAAGAATTGTTACTCTCTCCCACATCTAATTAGCATCTCCTTTTAATTTCCATTCTTGTTCATATATTACTATATCCTTAAGTTGTTACATTATATCCCCTTTCAGATTCCACCATTTGACTGGTAAAGCTTTTAAGACTTTTCTTTCTCCTCCGAACCTTAATTATAAGATCCAAAACTAATAATCTATGCTAAGTTGGCAAGCAAGTGTTAGGTATCACCTTACAATCCTTACAACTTGGCCGATTGCTCCACCTTACAAGGAAGTAGTCAATTTGAGTTTTTATGTTTATGTTCTTAAAAGTCACCAAGTACTTGATAGATGCATATTTAATTATATTTTTACACCTATATTTGATGTATTTTGCTTGATATTTTATACTTTTGTTGTATATTTGGTACTTAATTCGTTCCAAGTGCTTTTATAGGTGATAATTTCCTTCATGAACTTAAAGAAGAAGAATTCGGTTGAAAATCTTAGGATTAGTTACTAGTAGACTCAAGGTTAGCTATTAACATACCATAAGAATCTTCACGGTTTAATAAATCAATAAAACAATTACGTAATAAAAGATCAATCTATTAAGGGTTTAGGAAAATTCGAAACTTAGATACTAATTATTGATATCGGTAATTTTCTAAGTAATTTTCATTGTCTCTGCGTTCGTTATTGTTTCCTATTCTATTTAAATTGTTTAAGTTTTGTTTCCTTTATTAAAAACCAAAAACAATATGTAGGCTAGATAATAAGAAAAAGGTAATTAATAGTAATCACTGTCTTCGTTAGATTAACCTGTACTTTTCGATACTGGCTACAATTATGTCATGAACTGTGATTACTACAATATTGACTAACTCCCAAAATAAGTCAATCAAGTTTTTGGTACCACTGTCGAGGGCTTTGATATTAGGAAAGCTTGAATGCTATTACTCTAGTCATTTTCATTTTGTTTTGATTTGTCTTTATTTCGATTTTTTATTTTGATTTTGATTTTTGCTTTGAATTTATTTTATTTTATTTTATTTTATTTTATTGCATCTTACTATATTCCTTTGGTCTGTTTATTTGATTGTCTCTTGAACTTTTCTACACTGATAGTGTGTTTATTTTAAGAATTGAGATTTAACGTCATAGTTACAATGCACAATGGAAGGACGGAATAAACAGTATTTTTATGGGAGCTAGAGTACATCTTCACAATCTGTATCATTACCAAATGGGAAAGAGAGGTGTTCTCACATGTTTTCAGAGGTTTAACCAATATTTAGGTTATGTCACGACATTGGTGGGAGTTATTATTACAATTATGAATGTCAAGCACCAACACATACATGGGAGCGATCAAGCATGTATTGTAACACCCAAATACCCCCTGGGAGGATATGTGAATGCCACCCAAGACAGTACAATCAAATCAGACTAGTTCACA
>JANZLC010000200.1:6551805-6569803 GCA_026413385.1 Erythroxylum gracilipes
TTATATGTAAATATTTAAAAATTATTGTTATTGACTTATTTCATATTAATTGTCATTATTATTTATTATTAAGATTTTTGAAAGCATGTTTGATGTAAACAGTAAACTAGTAAAGTATATAGTTCAACTGTACAATATGAACTATTTTGCAATTTTTAAAAATTTTAGGAACTATTTTATAAATTTAAAAAATTACCCGAAACGGTACCCGGTACCGACCAATACCTATATGATATAGTTCTATTCTAGAATTCAATCCAATATCAAGCCCGATACGTTATTCATATCATTGGTTACAAGGGTGTCACAATGATGATGTAGAGTGGTACTACTTTGGGGCAATTCACCAAAAACTCTATTAGGAAAATTTTATGGCATGAGGAACTAGACGGAAGATGTTATAAACTGATTTGGGGAATGCATCATATACACTATGGATAGCAATGAACGGAAGACTACAATAGTGGACAGACTTTCAAAATTTTTTACAATCCCTAATAGATGCTACCCTTGCGAGAAAGACATGGAAACAATGGATCATCTTGATTTCAACTGTCCATTTGCAAACAAAGCATGATATTCTATCATGTCGAGACGCAGAATAGGAAATCCATAGAAAAAATGGAGAGATACGATAGCATAGTGCATCATCAAAAACTATGAAACAATTATGGAATATGAAGAATTTGAAAAAAGAAAGAGAGATTAAGCTGCGCTTTCTTTTTAGTTGTGGTTCTTACTTCAAGATCACGTGGCTCCCTTTTCTTCGACATCTCTGTCAAATTCTTCTTATCATTGGATTTGTACCCATGAGTCTGATTCGTCAAAGCTTCTTCGTTCCCTCTCCTTCCTTCCGATCTCCTCTTTGTTTTTCAACGTGTACATATCTTAAACCTCTCTGCGATTTCCTATACATATCATATATACATGTACAAAATGTGTAAAAATGGTTATTGATCTGTAGGTTAGATTTCAGTTTCTCTGAAGCTGTTGGTGTTGAATTTTGATTAGTGTGCATGTTTAGATACAATAACACAATGGGCAAAGCCTCCATTATCGTATACACTGCCATTGCTGTGTTTGTCCTCTGCCTCATTTTGCACGCCCCCAAAAAACCCACTGCTAACCGTCACCGACGTCTCAAGATCCGTTCTTCCTTCAACTTCTCTAACACAAACCCTCTCCACCAACCCCACACGCCCGTCCCTTTCGACCCTCTAGTCGCCGAAATCGAGCGCGGCCTCGAGGACAAGCGGTGGGAAAGACAGCACTTTGTGAATAACCTTCCAGAGCTCTTCAATAGCTCCTCTGATTCCGCCCCTGGTCATGAGTCCCAGCCCGAATGGGAAGATTTTATGGCCTCTGAGGATTACTTGAACGATGAGGGGAAATTTAATGTCACCAATAGGTTTGATCTGCTCCAAATCTCTATATTTGTTTATGGCAAATTACGAGGTTTTATGAATTCTTTGATGGGTAATGGGTTGGTTGCCATTTTATAGACAATAAGTTTTTGTGTATGCGGGAAGTTATATCCGATCGTAAAAATGCTACTTTTTTTTTTCTTTTAACGGCTGTTTTTGAGTTACAATCCTGGCTAAGTGAGAAAGTTCACTAATTAGTACTATCAGTTCTGGCCAAGTCCTTGTAGGGGGAGCCCGAGTAAAGACTGGTACTGATGATAGTGGGTTTTCATTCCTCTCTCTGTGATGGATGTGCTTGTTTGCCCTCTATGTAGCAGGTGATAATTGCCGTCTTTGCATAAGTTGAGGTAATATAGATTCATTATGATATTAGTCTTCACCCGTTTCGTTGTGCGTGTCCCGCCATCTGCCCAAGTTTGTAACATGAACGTGTATGCACATCAGTCTGATGACACGTTTCAAATAACACATCTATGTTATTTGCATCACTGGTCCAAGTTTTAAAATAATTAACTGTTTCCTTTGATATAGCTCCATTTTACTTATGATAGTACTTAAAGACTTTTCGTTATAATTTCTGGGATTTTCAAGATGTGGAATTTTTTGGCAGCCTGTTCTTGCTTTTTCCAAAGATTGATGTTGATCCATCCGATGGTTATGTGAATGAGTATGAGTTGACCGAGTGGAACTTGCGTCAAGCCTTGAGGGAAGTCTTGCATAGGACTGAGAGAGAGATGGAAATTCATGATAAAAATCATGACGGGTTTGTTTCATTTTCTGAGTATGAGCCTCCCAACTGGGTTCAGAATTCAGGTCAGTATTGATGTTAGTATAGTTCGTATTACTTTTGAGGTTGATATTGATGTACCTGGTAACTTTGAGAACATGGGCTGTTACTTTTTCGTACGTGGTTTTTTAGCTCAATTTTTTTTTTTCATTCTCTTATAACGCCAAATTCTCCTTTTACGTCATAAAATCATTTTTTTCCATTCGGTCGTTAATCTTTCTTGTGGAACTTATATCACCACTTTTTCCATCTTCGCAAACTTGAGTCTTGACAGTCAGTGGGTTCTTGTCTATCATATATGTAGCAGTTTTTAGTGTGTGTTTTTTTTTGTTGGTTGCACAATTTAGAATAGTATGCTTATTGATCTATCTTTCATGATTCACAATGGATGGACATTGCTATTCTTCTCCACCTTGATGAACTTCTGCTATAAGTTTCTTTTCCAGTTTAATATTTTCAATAGAAAACTATTGAAGTTGATTGCTATCTTTTGCTGTAGTCTAGGGAGGGTTAAAGTCTTGGATGACATAAATAGCTAAAGAACAATGTGATTGAAAAAAAAAAAAGAAAACCATGAGATTAGAAGATAGTGTAATAGACTAATAGTTAATGTGGAGTATACCTTAGATTAAGTGTCACAGGTGTGTAGGAAACAAAGTGTAGTTTGTTTTGCTGTAAAAAGCCAGAAAAGGCCAATTTTTAGTAACTGAAAGAACATCAGATATTTGTTGATGGTCAGCATGCTTCAGAGATTGTCGCAATATTGAATGAAAGGTATTATACTGAGATTTTTTTGATAGAGATTATAATGACATTTACAAGATTTTCAAGGAGAGGTTGATCAACAGTTGGAGATATATGGTTTGTGTTTTATATTATGGAGATCTCAAATGTTTTTCTAGTCATTATTTTGTAGATGTGATTTTAATTGGCGACTGTAGAACATATGGCATAAGCATTATCTTGTATGTACTGGATCTGAGATCTTTCTTCTCGAGGATACTTTGTTTATCATCTTGTTCTATAATGTAATTGGTGTAGCTTTGCCATCTCAATTGCATCTTTCATTAAATTGACTGGCAAGATAAATATTATGTGCCGTCACCAAATCGATTCTCAAAATGATCCCTGTTTAAGATCCCTGTGAACATGTTGAAGTATGTGATTTTATCTTGCATGTCACATGAACTTTTATATGTAGTTACAGTATCTCTGTGCCACCACAGGTTTTAAGTTGCCTACATGTACAGCCCTGTGCCAATATGTACTTAGTTATCTAGGCTAGATCTCTATTGGTTTTTTAGGTCAATGTGCAAACTGTACTCGAATTGATGCAAGGATAAGGGTTTCTGGAGAAACTATGATGATAAAAGCCTGTCTGGAAGTCTGTTTGATCGTGTACTAATATATATTTTTGTCAAGGTTACATGAGAACAGGACCTTTTTCTCTTTTTTTGTTATTATTTTCTTTTCTATTAGTAAACTTTGGTAATGTCAGAAAACCATTCTTTTTTTTTTTATGATACCGGTGTTACTTACTATCATTGTGATATTTCATGCGATCCTTTAAACTGATTCTTTTTACTTCATAATGTTAGATCCAAATGCTTTTGGCTATGAAATGGGCTGGTGGAAAGAAGAACATTTCAACGCATCAGATACTGATGGAGATGGCCTCTTGAACATAACGGAGTTTAATGAGTAAGTTTCAATTTGATTACCAATTTTCTCATAAATTATGTATCTTAAGAAACAGTTTATTGTTTAGGTTCTCTTACTGGACTATATCATGCTTATTGTAATGTATGATGCTTTAGATTTCTACATCCAGCTGACAGCAAGAATCCAAAGCTCATTGAGTGGTTGTGCAAGGAGGAAATGAGGTACATAGATCACTTTTGGTTTTACATTTGTATTATCTTTGTAACCTAAATTGTCCGATGATTGTTGGATATTAACTTTTGTGGGGAAGGGGTCTCTCATAATGTTGGATAGATCTAGTGAAAGTCCTTAACTTGCACGATGCTGAACACATGATAGGATGGATTTGAGGGGACAAGGGATGAGATTAAAAATTGAAAGGATGCAGTGGAGAAGATAAGGAAAGTAGAGATTACAAGATTATAAATTTTTAGAAGATCACTAACTTCTCAATTCAGTCCATTAATCAAGTGGATTTGAGTTAAATAAAGATTATCTTCCTTAGATGCTGCCAACCAAAAACTTAAAATAGGAAAATGGTCCTAGTTCAATAAAACTACCAAATATAATCCAGTTACTATTAAGGGTCCTTATGGATGTTAATGTTAATTGTTAACCAGGAAGTGGGAATGAGTTAAAAAGATTGTAACGTCATTTGACTCTTGTAATGTTCCTCTTATTCTCTATCACTCCTGAACCTCCTGTCAAAAAAGGAAAAGAAGGTGGGCTGGTGGAGAGAAGATAACAGAGCATCGATAAGAAAAAAATTCAAAAGATCCCTTTTGTTTATATAGCTACTCTTCAGCTGTATCTGGTTCCCCCATTCTGGCAATGCATTTTAGTCAAGTATCTTGAAGTCCTTAATTGGGGTTGGTGCAATTCCTCAAGTGATTGACATCAAAATTTGACCGATGGATTCACCATTATTTTCTCAATTTGTTTTAACCCTCTTAGCAAAAACAATAAACATGTTCCAGGGTAGTATACCTTAAGATCTAGAACCGATGGATTCAGTATTATTTTCTCAATTTGTTTTACCCTCTTAGCAAAAACAATAAACATGGTCCAGGTTTGTATACCTTAAGATCTAGATCACTCAAATGACTTATCACTTTTAAGCGTGGATAACAGGAACAGCCACTTATTTTTCAACCATCTAGCTTGTGAACATCATTGATGGAAATAGCCATAGGCTTTCTTTATAAGCTATCAAATGTTTGGCCAATCTTTCTAAAGTTCTTATTATATCACAAGCTTACATCTGTTCAAAATGTGGAAATATTTGGAAAGAATATCTGAAGGTGATTTCTTTCCACCTTGTCAACTATTTGTTCCATGCTAAATTGAAGAATACAAACATATTTGAGGCATTTTTAAATTAACCAATTAGAAAAAATATCAAGATGTTTTTTCATCATATGATCTATTCTAGCCAGGTGAATTCTTGAGCAATGTCTGTGATGAAGAAAATTTGCTTATTCAGAACATAACTCTCGTTAACATAAGCCTTAAATCAAAGAAAAATGCTGCTCTGTATCTTGGTTATGTTTTTCTTTGATTTATCTTGTTTTATTGTAGTTCTACATTTTGATATGTATTCCTTGAACAGCCCAAGTAACAGTCGCCTTTTTCTTTCTTCTCTAATAGGGAAAGGGATTCAGATAGAGATGGGAAGCTTAACTTTATCGAATTTTATCGTGGACTCTTTGACTTACTTGAGAATTATGATGATGAAAGTCATGATACTTCTGTATCTGATGGTCCATCGGAAGCCCCAGCTAAGATGATGTTTTCTCAGCTAGACAAAGATGGTGACCGGTAATTGTTTAGAGCTTATAGATAAGATTTGATTGTTCTGTTGATGAGATTGCATATCAGATAGATAATGTAACCTTGCCTTGCTGTGCACAGATACCTGAATGACACAGAGTTACAACCCATAATTGGAAAGCTTCATCCATCAGAGCGTTACTATGCAAAACAACAAGCAGATTACATCATTTCACAGGTATTCTTTTGAGTGCAGTGAAGTGCTATTTCAGATTAACAAAAGTTAATACATTTGTATGTACATGGATATGCACCCAAGGATAGCTAATATATGAAGCACTTTTTCTCATTGTCTAAATCCTGGTGAGTGCAAAGCGCCGCGTCAATGTAAAAACTTCCCTCAGCTACCATATTAGTCAACTCGTTTTTATAGAATTGTACATATCCAGAACAACATTGTGCTAAACAAAAGAATTTTTCTTCGTACTATGGGAGTTAGCTGTGGCTCATTGTCTTCAATATATAAAATAGCATTGCTAAACTTGGTTTGGTACAATTTAGTGGAGTTGCACCAAATAGAATGTCAATCTAAATAATTATTGGGACTGATACATCTTGATGGATGGTTCTCTGTACCGTTTACATGCACTACCATATTCTATATGTATATCCGGACTCTTGGGAGTAAAAGTTAAAACTCTGATGACATAAATTGGTTATGGTTGCATAATCTCATTGGAAGGGGATGATAAGCAAAGCCTACTGTTTGAACTGGCATTGTCTCTTGTTAAGTGATTGCCACAGCACAGAGCTTTAGGCTAAAAGTAAGGAATAATATACATTTATCAAACTTTTGAACCTGAGACCTGCAAGGTGAATTTGGTGTTTGTCTATGGTTGGAGATGATTGAGAAAACAAGAACACAATTTGATCTGTATTACAAGGTGCCAATTTGCTTTTCAAATTGTCTTAGAAGCCCCATCACAATTTGTCTCCAAGCTGAGCCTGAGTGATCCATTTCATTACTCCACACAAGTTGCTAAAGCTCTACCTCTTGGATGGCTTAAATTATTGTCTAAAATCGTATGCAGGCAGACACAGATAAAGATGGATGCCTATCATTGTATGAGATGATTGAGAGCCCGTACGTATTTTACAATGCAATATTCAATGAAGAGGATGAGGGTGATGACTATGGCTTCCACGATGAGTTCCGTTAATTTCAACAAGGTAATGGCGATCCTACCTTGTAGTTTTGGCAAGATTGACAATTTGTTATGGTAAAACAGAATTAACACGAATTTGAGGTAGAATTTAAGGGATTTTTGTATATTGTTTAGGAATATATTCTTACAAATTTCATGAGGTATTATGCTTCAAAAGGATTAGGCATTCCTGTTTAGTTTGTATGCAATTGTCTAGCTGTACATGTGTATCCCTACTTAAACGATTGTACATGGTTAAATCATGGAACCACAAGTTCAAACTTCTTTCTTTCTTATGTTTACAGCCATTCTATCGGTTACTCAACAGCTGGACTGTTTCTGAAAAATCAATTCATTTGGCCATTTGTATCCGGTTTGTCTTTTCTAGTTTGATATTAAGCACTATATTTGAGAGTCATGGTACAGTGGATTTGAGCTTATGGATAGATTGGGTTTAACTGGTTGGGAAGTTGAATGTTTTGAGAGAATAAGCCATGAAGTAGGAGAATGGAATATGGTATGTTACACTACCACGTGAGTTTGGAACCAGATTATCATGTGATAAAGAAGAAATGGATGATTGATTGAAGGGCAGTGGAAATTTTGAGGGGCCTCATGAGACTGAGGTAATCGACGCTGGACATATGATAATCGACTGAATGCTTCAAAAGCAAATCATGACAACTCGACCAGAGGTTGAATTGGAGCAAAATCTAAACACTAAACATTGTAAATTGAAAACGCCCACTATTTGCAGGGATATCCATAAATGTACGTTAGTTGAGAATTCCATGTAAATCAGATCAGATTTCACCAAATCTAGCAAGAATGACTAATCACATTTTAACTAAACTAGTCTTTGATTGGTAGCTTACCTTATAGGCTATCATGACTTTCCACAAACAATAAGAGCATAATATGAAAGGCATTCCTACTTTTCATTCGTACAAATCTCAAAGAAGAGAAACCACAAAACTTCAACTACAAAATCAAATGAATACTGCGGCTAAGACTGTCTGAGCATCTCATTCTGCCCCACAAATAATGTTTGCTGGATAAGGGTACAAACAGAGATCTTTTGATGTTCATGCTAAAGGTAAAGTTTGACCCAAAAGAATTGTGGGGTAGCTAGCAAAAAGCTTATGGCCAACTTGATGGCAACACCTCCAGGCTTCACCTCAATTACCCCACTGTCAACCCAAATCCAAATTTGTAGTCTTTCTTCCTATGGTCTAACTGCAAAACATAAATGCACAACTATTTATCAACCAAACCAAAAGGATGGACAAGAACATAAGGGTTAACTGGATGAGTACTGCTGCCAAAAAGAAAAAAGAAAAAAAAAAAAAGAAAATTCCACACCATGTGAGCAGAAGTCTACTGATACAATGTGGTACTACTTTTTAAAATAATGAGTTGAGAAGGAAAGAAAAAGGGCAAAAACTAGCATGATTTTTATGATTGCATGCTGAGTGACAAATGCAATCCTTGGTTATGCCAACTACTACCTCAAGATGGCACCAAAAGAACACAACTTAAAATTGAAGGAGCATGAAAGCCAATTCAGGCTAATAGAGATGGGCAAAAGTAACCACTTACTTCTGCAGAAAGGATGAACATGAGGCCCATACTTAGGCGTTCCTCCAGGAAAGCTGATACACAGCCATTGGAATCAATCTTTCCTCTTAGACGAGCCTGAAACAGTCTCAAAGAGTTAGCATTTTTCTAAATTATCTTAAGACAATTCTAGTGTTTAAGATCCTAAAATGTAGATTAGCCAAGATTAGCACTTATGGATATGATGATTAAACTGATTTGGCAAACCACTAGTAAACTATTTTGGGAAATTTTGGGTACAAGTAGTGTATGGATCAAATAAACAAAGCAGAAGCCTCAGCACAAAGGAAAAGTAGCAGAACATACATGTGCATGGATAATGATTGCTCAAAAAAAGCAAACCTAATTTCATCAGGTATGAACAACAACTCGGCAAACAGTTACTGCCCTATATAACTTGACTCAACAGCAAAGTAAGTATTTTCCGACACATCTGACTCAAACATAAGGGTCCACTAGCACAACATGCAAAGAAATACAACTGCTGACTGGGATAGGTATTGGTGATTCTACAGAAAAAGAAATGTCAAGTTAATCCCTAGCTATATTTTTGGTTGTTCCCTCCACTTCTGAGCAGTCTTGTGAGAACAAAATAGAACTGCTTTACCAATGAAATTATGTTATAACTTCAATTTTAAATAATTGAACACACCCTCATAGTGCGATAAAGTGAGAAATTTGTCAATTTCTACCATGAAGTGATATACTTTTATCTATAGTTGGGCTGCAACCCTGTGGTGCTCTTGTGAAAAGAGTTTTTTATCCATAAGTGGAAAAGACAAAACAAAGAACAAAAGAAGAAGACGCTGAGTTAACATGAATAAAGTAAAAGACCAAAACTAATGGAAGAGACTCTGTTCTAATAATTGAACAACAAGACCACCATCTAGTCGCCTAAAAGTTTGCAGTTATACCGAGTACACTGGATTATAAAATTAGCTATTATAGCAAGAATACACAGGATTATACAATTAGCTGTTATGACAAAATTTTCTAGAGCGAAGGCTTCCCTTGCAGTACTTAAATACAATGTAAAAAATGCAAATTAGTAGTGAACGATGAAACACTGAAACTATTTTCAAAGAGAAACAATTTTCAAAGAGAAATATATATAAAAATCAAACACATCAAAAATTGGAGGAGACAGAATCATATTGACTATTTAAGTAGAATTGCATCTTCGTAAGGTTACTAAATAATTTTCAAAGAGAAATATATATAAAAATCAAGCACATCAAAATTTGGAGGAGGCAATCTTATTGACTATTTTAAGTAGACTGAATCTTATTAAGTAGACTGAATCTTATTGACTATTTAAGTAGACTTGCATCTTCTTAAGGTTACTAACTGCTAAATTGGTGAATGTAAGCATGCTCTCAAATTTATGCTTCATATAACAGCAGAACATGTATCACAAAACTTACTTGTCTTAGGATATAATCATATCCAACACTTGACGTCACATCTCTTGACATGTAGTTGTACATTAAATCTGTAGCCAGTGACACCTTAAGAGAACAAAGTAGGATTAGAATAGAGATTACTTACTGAGTTAGCTCAAGACACTTGACTACCTTCTGAGAAAGCTTCTGAACATAACTCAAAGCAACCATTCCAGTGCTAGCAACTTGCCCTGTGGCTACCTGCAGGTAAGTAGTTTTTCAAGTGAAAGCAAAAGATGCTGGATAGAATGGAAGATGTTTGTGAATGGGAACTCCTTTCTACTAAGGACAAGGTAGTAGCACATGTTGTCACCCATTAACAAAAATCAACGCCAGAAATTAGCATGGAGAAAAATAGATAGTCACGGCATGTCCAGATCAACTGATGTAGTTTTAGTTTACAGAACTATGTTGCTAAGAGTTCATCTAGCTATTTAGCAATTATCAGTTCTGACAACCACAACTGCAGCAACACTAGAATTCCTTCATTGAGATATTCAAATTGACAAGTAAATGGTCAACAGAATACAAGCAACTCTATGAATTTAAAAGAATGAAGCTCTTAATCAGCATCTAGTTCTTATCTGCCTCAGGTGTCAAGTCTATCAAGTCGGAACAATTTCCCTAAGTAGGTCCATACTTTGGAAACCACATTTTCCTAATGCTTCAGGGAATTTAGAGGAGGGACTTTTTCAAAGAAACAACAGCCAAGTATAAGTAATAGATTATTGTAAGATTAATAATAGACTATTTGTTGTGTTATGAGATAAAGGATTCAGGCCAAGCTAAAATACCAGCTCATCTGTCTCATACCGAGCAGCATATCCAATACCAGACTTGCGATGCTGACCAGCCCAAAATAATTCTCCACCCAAAGACAAACGAGGAGTCACACTCTGCATCAAGAAGATTTAGATTTATTGTCAACAATGAGAAAGAGACATCTTATATGTTCAACCAGAGACATCTTATATGTTCAACTGCCATTTCATGAGAGAGAGAGATAGAAGCAAAAGAAAAAATTTCACAATAATAAAAATTAACAACTTAGATTAATGACTGAAAATCAAATGGGAATTTTATCTCTCCATATTGGAATTCAACCACCAACCTCCACATCTGATCTCTAAAGATAAAACTAGTGTAGATTATGCATACACAAGCTCTTCTACATACTATGTTTGTGATTAAACTTTTAGTTTAATCAGTTCTGTTCAATAGAATTGACCAGAAATTTCAAGCACTTGGAATTACAACATTATATTTATAATTTCATAATTTAAAGAATAAAACACTGGCAAAATGAATCTATATTACTTGCTTACACTCGGAAAACTTTGCCTACGTTCAATCATCTTAGGTTCAGCATGTCCCCAAACAGTACATTACACCATACATCAATCAGCATCTCTTAGCATTTTGCCTTGTGTAGCAATTCACCAAATAATAAGAGAATTTCTAGGCTTCTTCCAAATTTGATTATCTTATGTATTCTGGTTAATTTACTTTGATATTCATATGCTTCAACGTCCAAATGACTTGTAAAACCCTCACCAGCATGGTTTAATTCCCCTGAAACATTAACATCACTAAAGTTTCCAGGTTAAAACCTTTCTTAATCCCCTTATTCCTGGTTAAAATGTTTATTATCTTCATCTTCGATACCCTTAATTCAAATATTGGCTCTTACCCTTCATTCAAATATTGGCTCTACTTATCTCTTACCCAAGACAACTGGAAAACAGTCCTCTCTCCCAAGCTTATCCAGCCCAAGCTCCAAAGGTTTTCCTGTTCTACTGGCTTTAGATTTTAATTCCTCAGTGGCAACTTAGCAGTTCATATGCATCTCCATTCCACTTCATATCAAGCTTCTTTCTCATACTCATGTGGTCCTAATTAACATCCTTTTACCAACTGACCACCATTAGTGCTAAAAAGGCAGCCTTATGGTTAGCCATGTTCAAATTTTCAGCAACATTGTCCAGATACATATTTACATCTCCATTTGAACGACATCCACATTTGTATCATGGTCCAAAGCTTACCATTTTAGTAACTTATATTGAACACCAATCTAGGTGTCCAACTTCTTTCATTCTAACACAGCTCGAGGTGCAGTCTTTGAAGGACTCTTGATCAATTTTTTTTTCATAATGAAGATGCTTAATTGACTGCTGTTGTGTCTGCTTCCACAGATCAAAGAAGAAAATGCTTTATAAGTAACCAAGTCTAATCATAAATCAAAGCAAACTCCAAACCAGCTTCTGCACTTCTTTATTATCATTAAAAATTTCATGGCCTTCATTCAAATTCCTGAAATCATCAACAAGGCTTCCTATTTCTCTACTTAACTAACATCATTTTCCAGTCATGAATAACTTGCATAAATTCAGCCATGTACTTTACCATAAATATTTGCTGTTTCACACTGGGGTGCAAAAGCAAGCAACAAATTTGATATAAACACTTCATGTCTCTACATTAGTGCCATAATCACACACCAGATCAAAATTTTTACTATAGAAATATTTTTATAGGGTCAAGGGAAGTATCAGCCCTGCAACTTTTCAAATCACTACAAACAAGTTCTAATTGTTTTACTTTAACAATAAAGTACCAAAGCTAAAAAAAATTGACAAAAGTTCACTAGCATGTCCACCAACAGAAAACTCAACAACAAGGTGATACATCCAAAACTCATGATTTATACCGCCTGGACCTTAAAAGAATAACTACCTATAATCTATTTATTTAAATATTCCCTCAAGGTCAAAATGTTGCGCAAGGGTCTTAAATATGCCAGTTAGCTGCCTGCTAAATCCCTCTGCACTAGTCAACCTTTAAGAAAACTTCATTCAAGGAAAAACAGAATTTCTAATTTCTTACAAATTTTTCTTTCATAATTAGTTCTACAACTGAATTGTAAAAAGTAGGACGACTACTATATAAAAATCTGAACAGTTTAGGACTTAAAATCATTATAAGCATTTAAAATTCAACATAAATGACTTAAAGCCATTATAAGAATGTAAAATTCAACATAAATGAATTATAATTAAAAGCATATGCTTCTAAACTTCTAAGAAATTGAACTGTAACAAGGACAAAATTTCCTGGGTTAAGTTAGACATACCTGAATGTAGCTCGCTCCAAATAAAGCACCATTACCAAGCTGCAGCTGAGTCCTGTAGTCTTTACCCTGCTTGATGGAAAAGAATGTCAACACGGTAGAAAAACTTTTCAAAAAGAAAAGATATTAATAACTATGCAAGAAATGGCCCAGCTTAGTGGAGCTAAGAATCTCGATATATAAATTACTAAAACATCATGAAGTTATTAATGAAGAAAAAAAGAATAGTTTAATATTCCTTGTTAGAAAACAAAAATGTTCCCATTTATTTGTCTTTATTAGGTTGAGGTTTTAATTCTATTAAGGACCAAAGAGAATCCTTATTAAATAGGATTTTATTCTTATTGAAAGTTTAGTATATTTTTTCATTTCATAGGACTTGAGATTTCAAGAGTTTTCTTTCTCTAAGAGAGATTCTTATATCCTTAGGAGTGATCCCTAAACTCTAGATGTGATTTCTAGAACCCCATTGATGTGATTTCAATAGTTTTGTTTGTTCAAATCCTAGCTATGATTTCCAGGTTTTGATACAATCCCGTGGAGAGATTCATAGACATGTCCCTTGTTTGCTTTCTTTCCTGAAATCTCAGCACTTCCAATCAACCTTAATCTGAATTCCCAGCAACCAAACCTAAAATTCCAGCAACATATATTGAGATTCCTGAACTGAAATTCCAGCAGCTCAAATTTTCTAATTTCTGTGAGTTTTATCTGCTAGTAGATATCTGTTCTAGTCGTCCTACAAAAATTACCATACATTATTAGGACCTACGGCCATGAAGCCTGGTCTATTAACTAATTACATCATTACCATACTAACATAGTATTTATCTATGAAAAGATAACCTTTTCTTATTAGTTTTTATTGCTGAGTGTCAGAAACATAATATGCAAAGCTCAAAAAGAAAAGATCCAAACTCAACAAGCAACTTTAAGTTGTAGCAATCCGAAAAGAATTACTAAACTGAAAAATTAGCCATGTTATTTACATTACCTATATGGAAACAACACGCATGTACAGGTTTGGGTTCACGCATGTACACTTCAAATATAAAAAACAAAACCATGAGATATCAGATTCTACTCAGACACCCCCCTTGTTGCCATTACATTGTCAAAACGAAGCAATCATTTCCACAAACGAAATACCTTCCAACTATTAAAACAATTAGTTCTGTGTATGTTTGGTGGAGTCTCCACATGCCTCAAACTGGAGATTGAATATTACATACGCCAGATACCCAGATAAACAATCATGCACCCCATTTCACAATCCAAGTGACAAACGTCAAAACAAAGGTAAAAATATTAAGCATAAAGTACATCTCGTAATTCAAAATCAGACAATGTTAAGCACTAGTATCTTCACTGGACACTTGCATGCTTAACAGAAACAGAAATAAATTTTGGAATCATAAATAAGCCTTCAAATTTGAATTACTCAATCAATATACCACAGAACACTAATGGCTAAATGATTATGATTTAGACACTTTTCCTTCCCTTTAAGCAAGATAATAAAACAAACTATTTCACTTTTGAGGTAACTGATGTTGCTGTTAGAAACTCCTCTACGCTAACAAGAGTATCAAGCTTTTCATAACAAATGCAAATTGGGAACCCATTAACTATAGTGGCAGAGTAAGAGGACTGGACCTTGTAATCAAAGTTGAACATGGCATGTGACATATGAGGTTCACCGGTAAGCTGGACAGTAAACAACAGTTAAAGCATAGCTCAGTTACATGCCCATGAACAGATTGCTCCTCCCCCACCACTTCCTTTCTTCCAATACATCAAAATAGTACAATAAAGAAGAAAAATGAGACAAAATTTGACAAAATGAGTATGTTCTACTTGAGCATTAGCCTTCAAGGAGAGATTATCAGTCAAATCACATTTTACTCTTGCATTGAGTCTCCCATCAGTCAAGACCCTCCCAATGAGCATCATCTATGAAAAAACAATCAAGAGTCCCGTTAATTTAGATAAAATATCATAATTTGATGATTACAAAAGGAGAAAATATTTATATTTTTAACATATACAATCCAGTGACTTCCTACCTTTGGGTCTATGAAATTAGCACCAAACTCGTAGTGAGCTGTTGGAATTTTGATTGTTTCAGGGGATTGTGACGGAATTTCTGTTGGTCCCATGAACACGCTGATAGATGGTTGACAAAATCACCATAAACAGAATGCATAAGAAAACTAGAGAGAAGCAAATGATAAAAGGAAGGAAAAATTTTGAGAAAAAAAAAAACTTTTCCCCAAACTGAAAGATAAAAGAAAAAAAAAAGGCAAATGTACCTGTGACTGAGTGAGAACTTCTGATTGAGGCCTTTGGTAAAATCAAAACGCATGCCTTCAAAGAACTCTGGCTTTAAGGACACTGCGAAACAGTTGGAACAAATTAAATTTAAACATTTGACAAGATAAAAACATCGCACCCCAAAACTTCATCTTACAGTTGAAAATTAAATGATAAGCAAACAAAACCAAATGAATAAAAAGATCAATCGAATCGCTACAACTCATTACAAGCAGATGCACACATTAAAAAACAGTTGGCGAAACCCAAATGGCAGATCAGTCATTAGATACAAAAATTAATCAAAAGAAAAGAAAAGGCTATGAACAGGAACCATACTAAGCGCTTCACGGTGGATCTCTTCGTAGGGGATAGGGCAAGGAAGGTTCATGTAGTCAACTTTATCACCTACTACATTGATTTTGTTCTCTGTAGCCGTGTCGCCAGGTGTAGCTGCCATTGTTGGTTGATGGACCAGTAATCAAGAAGTTGCCACCGCAAGGAGCGGAGGACGGAGAGATAGAGAGGGGGGTGGAAAGGGAGACGTGCGTGCAGTCTGTGGGGTTTAACGAAGGGTTTTGAGGCTGCGTTTATGCCTTACGGTCATTTTATTTCTTTTTGTATGCAAGGAAAAAAAATTATAATATATAAACACATATGGAAAATCAATGTTAACTTCAGATTCTTTTTTCTTTATCAGAAGTAAAATCTCCATATGCTATAGAATTACATATTTATTTGTTCAAAATATAAAATACTATCAGTTATTTTCACTTTTCAAGTTACTTATAATTTTTTCCAATATATCTTTAATAATAAATAATTTGAATGACTAGTATGATTATTGATATTATTTTCTTGAGATTAACAATTAATAAGTTTAAATAATTAATTACAAAAGAAATAAGTTGGGAGAGTATAGCTTACCTAATCTCTTACATATTAGGGTAAAAGTGCATTTCAAACTTTCACAAACAAACCTCATGTTTTGAAGAATTTGAACCTTATTGTGTTTCACAATATTTAAAATAAACCTTAAATAGATGAAAAATTTAAGAAATTAACTTTATATTGTCATATCAATAATAATGCGATATTATTTTTTATTTTAAATAAAAATAAGTCTCACATAATAAGCGGAACTCGTATCTAAAATATATAAATGTGAGTTTTATTGTCACGTGACAAGCGGAACCCACTGTTTGAAAATGTATACACGTTGGCCTTGCTGTCACGTGACTATGGGATTCACTTCCTATTTAATTTTTAAAAATAATTATATAGTAGAACTAACTTTTTATTTAGAAAGTATAAAAGTAATGTCATGTCAGCATTGACATGATATTTAACTAATAAAGGGTTAATTTCGTTAAATTTTTCGTCCATTTAGGGTCTGTCTTAAACGTTTTGAAAATGTTAAGATTCAATATGAACGTTTCAAAATGTTAATGTTCAAGTTATGTTATGTTGTAAATGTTGAGGTTCAAAATGCACTATTGGTCTTACAGATTAAATAATAAAGTTGAATTTTATCAAATCTAAAATTTTATCCGTTAAATATTGCCTTTTTAATATATTTCTTCATGGAATATATGTATATATGTGTGTATAATCTCATTTTAATTAAATTATATATTGTAAATAGATATTT
Organism: Erythroxylum gracilipes; assembly: GCA_026413385.1. Lineage (NCBI taxonomy): Eukaryota > Viridiplantae > Streptophyta > Magnoliopsida > Malpighiales > Erythroxylaceae > Erythroxylum > Erythroxylum gracilipes. Next base: position 6,568,846 of record JANZLC010000200.1, read on the forward strand.
TAATCTGATAATCGAATATTAGATTAAAAGTGCATTTTAAACTTTAATATTTATAATAAAATATATGATAGATCTTAATATTTTAGAGTGTTCATTTTAAATAGACAAAAAATTAGACAGAATTAAGTATTCATCTGTTAATTGTCTTCTCATTACTAATATGACACATATTTATTCTTTTTTAATAATTAACTGAGTTGAAATGTCACATGAGCCATAAGATTGTGCGGTCATATGTATCTAATTCATAAAAACTTAAATTTATTTTTAATTTAAATTTTATAATTAATTATAATTAGTGCTAGTTAGTAATAAGTTAATCAAAATTAGATCAATGATAATTCAAATCCCTAACCCCCAAAAATTAAAAAAATCCTAAACCTCCAAAATCATAAACTATAATCAACGATTTTCCTAAATCCTTAACCCTTAAGAACCCTAAAACAAATAAAGAGAGAGAAACAGAGCTTGAAAGAGGCAAAGTCAATGGGATGGAAATAATAAGGAGATAAGAGAGGAAGTATTGGTTTATATCTTACAATCAGTCAATTGGTTGTACTTTATGGACAAAATAATTTAAAGACATTATTTATCTTGTACATGTTTAGATGTATATGATAAAGTCTATAAGATAATTATACATTGCAAATGATTATGACGATGAGATTATATTGCATTTGTGTATTATTCCATGTTTTGACTCCATTCATCGGTGCCTTTTAGGGGTTACTCATAGAGTGGTGATTGGGTATAGCTTTAGGTATTCAGAGGTAACTGAGTAGCCAATAAAGGATTCGCCACTCCTGATAGAAGGAGATGATACTCAAGACCTCTTGTCGGGGTCATTACTCGGGAGTCTCTGGGCAAAGCAGATATGTGTCATAAAGAGAGTCTTCAATGATACATAGAGTAATGAGATCCTCAAGACAAGATCTAATATCACTTGGACTAGATGTGA
>JANZLC010000200.1:6569903-6583233 GCA_026413385.1 Erythroxylum gracilipes
TATTTATTATATGATAAAATTGCAATATTTTTAATACTTTATATTGTTCTTAATTTTATATTCGTATGATGATAATTGTTTTTTTTTTCATATTAATTGTAATTATTATTTATATGTGAAATATCTAAAAATTATTGTTATTTCATATTAATTATGATTATTATTTATTATTATAATTTTTAGAGACAGAGTTGATGTAAACTTATAAAGTATATAATACAACTGTACAATATGACAATGAACTATTTTGTAATTTTCAAAAAATTCATGAATCGTTTCATAAATTTTAAAAATTACCCGAAATGACACTCAATATTAATCGGTACCGGTATAGTATTGTATTATAACCTAATATGATACCAGAGTCTGTACGGTATTTTCAACTTTGCTTTTAAGTGAAATTATATTATTTAATAGAATATACATCTTTTTTTTTAAATATTAAACGAATTTTTGAAAAAGTGAATCGAATCGTAAAAGACCTGCATATCCTTGTCAAATAAGTTGCTACACTACACTTCACTTCACTTCATGCTGTGCCGTGGAATAATGTGATATGGCAAGTTTTGAATTTTGATACACGTATATTTGGGTCCGGGCAAAACCCGAGCCATTTTCGGGTTCAAAGTAAGCCTCTTTCTCCCTCTCTCTGTGTGCGCTTCGAAAGAGAAAACAACAGTTATGTATTACCACAGCCAACAACAGCAGCGAGTGAAGAGGAGAGCTCGCGGCGGCGGAAGGTCACGTGACTCCAGTGACGGTTTTAGGGCTTACGTTTCCGGCGAACAGCAAGAACAACAACGCCGGTATGATAGCGACGGCGAGCAGAAGGTGGCTCCGTGTACCGACTTCGACATGGCTTACTTTCACTCCTACGCCCACGTCGGTATCCACCAAGAGATGATCAAGGTACTTCCTTTTACTCTCTTCTTCAATCATCATTTCTTTCTATTTGTGCATATGTTTGTATATACCTCTATGCATGTATGTATTTAAGTTTCGATGTCTTCGAACCCATGGAAATTGCATGCTAGTCACCAATTTGGTTGAGATTTTTGCTCATTAGCTTGATCACGTGTGTGTTGGAGATTTTTGCTTGTGGTATGCCAGTGAAGTGTTTGAATTTGTTTTTGTGATAGTTCAGTTCTTATGCGAAAATCAATGTCTTTCTTATTTCTCTTGGTAATGCGGATCTTACAAATATGGAGAGACAAATTTTAGAGTGGGTTTCTTCAGTTTGGAAAGGGTTTTTGCTTTTTGTTTGTATATTTCTCTTTTATTGGAAATCTTACGGTGCTTGCACGGTAATTGTTGGTTTTTTCTTGTTTTCCTTGTTATTCGGTTGATTCTTCATTCTGTATTTTGCGAAAAAGGTTTGTTTGACATCTAATTTGTTCTGCCTTTAAATTATAGTTTGTAGTAAATAGGTTAAGATTAGTTTGTGTCAGTGAAATGTAGCCCTATGAATGCAGCTTAAGGAGATTGATCAAATTGAATTAGTTTGGAAAGGGCTAAATGGATTGCAAAAGCGATATACTGTTCCTAAAGTGTGCAAGATATTTGGTTTTAGAAGAGCAGAATGGAGAAGGATGATCTATCTACCAGATTCCAGTGTTTGAGGGTTAAGCAACAGTCAAATTGAGTGGATAAAATGGAAAAGAATTTGTGCATGATATAATTCATTAATGTCCTTGCCTGAGTGATACCCCTATGCTTGGAAATTTCATGCATAATTTGCTAACTTTTGGAAGATAGTTTGAGATATAGTGAGGCTTCACATCTTAGACTATCATCCTTGGTGGGATGAAGTATGTATAGCATGTTTATATTAATGCCAAACTCTAATCGAAATGCACATTGAGAATTGTTATCACACATCGATTTCCTATTACAGATTTGATCTTTATATCCTTTATGTGGATTTTTTCATTTCCAAGCACTTCTTCAATTGGAAACTTTTAGAAAACTTATAGTTGAGTTTATGGGCAAATATTTTATCTTTTCCTTTTTTCTTTAATACCTTATATACGTGGTTTGAAAGGTTCTCAAAGCTTTAGATGGGGTTGTGGATGACACTGCAATTGGAAAATTGATATTTTAGCAAAAGACTATAAAGAAAATTTATATCTTTTTGTCAATTGAGGCAAAATGAAATTGAAACGCTATAATACGGATATCTCTCATCATCTGAATGGTTGTCTTCTTTTACTTGGTCCTTACGTGGATACATCCCCCATAGTGGGTGGACATTGGAATAGTACTTTAAAATTTTCAAGTTTGCAGTTCCAGTTTCAGAAAACAGAAAACTTGGCTTGCCGTTCCTGAAAGTTCTGCTTTTTCTAATTTTCTCAGTTTGTTCAACTCTTTAGCATTTTGTTGTTAAGATGTTTTTACTTTGTTAGAAGTACACATTGGTAATTGGATATGAAAATACATTGTTTTTTCTTTCCTTTTGGATAGAATATGCTCCCTAAATTTTTATTTTATCCATGCAGGATCGAATACGGACAGAGACTTATAGGGATGCAATCATGCAGCATCATAATTGTATCGAAGGCAAAGTAATATGATTGTTATTGAACTTTTGGTTAGCAAAAATTAGTTTTCATTTCTTAGTGACATTTATATTGAATGAAAAATTACCATCTCAGTGAACACTTTCTCATTTGGTTTGAGGGCACATCAAACTACTTCTCTGTATAACTCACGAGGAGCCATGTTGTCATAACTCAGTGAAGCATTTGCATCTTACATCATGTTAGTGTAGCTTCGTATTTAGGATTTTCATGTTTAACGGATTAATGTAGTACGTATTTGAAAGATGAATTTTTTAGAACTTCAGAATCTTATTTTTGTTGACAAATTAATAGTCTACTGATTTCATGACAATTAGTCAATTGTTCAATGTGCATGCACGAACAGGTTGTAATGGATGTTGGGTGTGGAACAGGAATCTTATCCATATTTTGTGCTCAGGCTGGTGCAAAACGGGTAAGAGACCTTTGAACTATTACTTTAACCTTCTTTCATTGTAATTATAAAGTAGCTATGTAGATAGTTAAGCATTCATTAGGCCTTGCACAATAGTTTGTCAAACTAATAGCAAAAGAGTCAAATAAGTGTATAATGTTTAACCTTAAATGCAGTTTGGTCCTAAACATTTCAGATCGTTCAATTGGTCTACTAATTACAAAATCAAACAGTTTGACCTTTATTTATTGGGAAGTGCATGCCATGTTACCAAATTTGACTGTTGTCCTTACACTTTTCCATCCAAACATGGATTTAGGGACTATTTGACCCTTTTTCCTCAAACTATTTGACCCATATGTCATTGAAACAAATCCCTAATCTTGTAATCCGTGTTACATAATTTTCAAATAGACAGTATGTGATTTGGATGGATGCTTATTCTAGTGGTTGCTAACTTTTTCATTTATCTATAGGAATAGTGTTTTCCTTATCAGGAAAAACAAGTGAAGATTCCCTAATTATTTATTGTGGTGCATTTTATCTCTCTCATGTCCAAATCCGATGTCCATTTGGTTAAATCTATTGATTATTTTGTCGCTTTTTATTTCTTTTCGATAATTTCCCAACTTTTTTATAAAATCAATAAATTAAATTGTCTTTCTGTAGGACTAGAATCTTTGATTCTTCTTAACCACTTATTGAAGGCAAAGTTTACTTGTAACACTAGCTTTTGTATGAGTCTGCACATTATTGCTTGTTCTGGTTATTTTTTGGCTGACTGTCTGTCTGCTTATTGAATTTATATTTCCATTATTTTACCAGGTATATGCTGTGGATGCAAGTGATATTGCAGTTCAGGTAGTCTAATATTCTAATTTGTATCTTCAAGATACATCTGCTGCTTTTATGTACCTATTTAGTTGCATCTTACCATGTCTTCTAAATTTCTGTCTAATTTGTCGTTATGAAGAATTAGGGATATCGATTAATCACAGTAACTTGATAATCTCAATATGCTTTATTTTCGTTTTATGTGGTGATACATGCTATCAACCTATGCCTCAGACTCCTCTTTTTTTTTTTTTTAATGAATTCCTACTGCACACACACGTGTTATATTCTTGCTTATAGATGATAGCTGATGAAATTTTATCATATCTGATTTTGTATGTAGATAACTCTAACATTAGACCCCCTCTTGTACCTTCTCAAATTGTGCTTTTCCCTGATAAAACAATATAATTGGGAAAAGTTATGGTTGTGCATCTATCCTGTCTATAGTGAAAAATACTTGTCATAAGAATGTGCTGAGTACATATGAGATATTCATGTAGAGGGTGAGGTTTGGGGTAGCAATAAAGTTGACTCAAATTGTGAAAGTAGCTGAAAGGAGCCTCCTTTTAGAACTACTGTAAAGGTTGTGTATATCATAATTTCCCTAACCTTGACAATGTAAGCGTTTGTGCATGACCTTTCTTAGATTATCTTGAATTCAGTTAAGAATATTTTATGTACATGTGGGATATTCATGTAGAGGGTGAGGCTTGGGGGTTACAAGAAAGTTAACTCAAAATTTTGAAGTAGCTGAAAGGAGTCGCCTTTTAGAACTACAGTAAAGGTTGTCTATATCAAAACCTTCCTAGGCTTGACAATGTAAGCATTTGTGTGTCTCCTTTTCTAGATTATCTTGCTTTAAGTTGTTTTCATCCTATTTAAATATAACAACAGATAAAGATAAAATGCTTTTTAATCTCCATCCATTTAACTTATAACCAGGCATAATTGAGGCAATGAGAAACACTAATTTTTTATAGAAGTAAAGTTAAGGATTCCAGCTGGCATTTGCTTGTTGCCAGTAGGTTGGAGCTTTGGAACTGTTGTGTTTTTTTCTCCATTTCATACATGTTATTCTGCTCATCCATTAGATAACTATCTATTAAAGTCTCAAATTTTCTTCTTTACTAGGAGGTGCCTTTTGCATTTAATTGCATACAGGGTCATTTTTGTCTGAAAATTTTCATATATGATGGATGACTTGTAGGAGCTGTGATTAATTATTTCAATTTGTTGTTAGCCATTCCTTGAATCATTATGGACATTGTATCGTTTTTCTGCCCAAAGAAATAGGGTTACCATGTCAGTTTTTTACCATGATACTTCTGTGGATTCTCCAGCCTTTAGACATGAATATCATCTTATTTATCTAAGTTTTGTTATCTGTCAGAAAAGAAGTTGAGGTCAATTTTGACCCTTCCTGTTGGGTCTCGTTTAATGTTCCAATATGCTGAACATAGTTTCTGCCAGGTCATGGTACTGCTTTATCTATGCATTATGCCATTTAAGCTGGTATGGAACATGTTTTGGGGATTTGGGGTTAGGTTTGTTTGCTTTGCTATTTGGTTTGTGATACCTTTTAAGCATCATGTCGCTATATATATGTAAAGAAATGTTGTAAAATTTATAGGATCCTAATTTTTTTTTTCTTCCATTTAGAAATGATGGATTGGGTGGTTCTTGTGTACGATTAATCTTATCCCTGTGATGGCATTCATGACTTGACTTTTCAAGATTTTATGTCACAATATGGCTTTTCATCTTTCCCTCAACCTAAATAGAGATTTCTCGCAATGTCATGTCCTTTTTCATTTGGTCAAGCTTTCCAAGCATGTATGAAAGACAATGTATGAGAAATTGATGTTGAACCTATGTGCTGATCCATGGGCTTGCCAAGAACTTCTAAAAGATTAGTTGTGTAGCAAGAAGACTTATTATCTTTAGTCCTTTCTTGCTATTGATAATGAAATGTGGGGCATTAATTTTCCCCAATTTTGGTTTTTCATAAACTTTTCTGAAGATAATGATCATTTGAAATCTCGTAAGCTGTGCATTGTATATTTCTACTGTTTACACGATTAGTTTCCAAGGCCAAGATATTGAGATTAATCTTACTTTTTCAATGAGCAGGCAAATGAGGTTGTGAAGGCAAACAATTTATCTGACAAGATCATCGTGCTACATGGACGAGTTGAGGTAGGCTTCTTTGACTCTGGTCAATATGATTCTTCTTCCAAAAATAAAGGCCCTAATATGTTAATTTGTGATTGTTGAACATCTTAAATTTGTAGCATGTTCAGGTATTTCATTGAAGTTTGGGATGGAGGTCACACAGCCTCCATAACTTGTTTCAAGCCTTATCTCGCTCTATTTCTTATATTCTCAAGTTAATACCTCTCTAGGCTCTTAATCAAGCTGGCAACTCTTGTCTTAAATTAGTATCTCTTGTCTTAAATGGGTATCTACATTACAAATATATTTCATACTATATTTTAAATACCGCTCTTCCCATATTTAATGAGGTGTTATTTTAATTTTAGTGATTTTTGTTTAATCCAATTGAACCCGATTCAGTCGACCATCCCTTCATGCTGTTTTGGTTGGATCGTCCACTATAGTTTTCTAAACATTGCTATTAATTCCTTGCATTGCTTTGAAGCAAGGATCTGATTCTGTATGTAACAAGGGGTACCAAAGAGTTGAGTTGTGACATTCTTTGCTTTCTTGATTGGTTTTGCTGAGCTAGATCTCTATTGAGAGTCTAAACATGTAAGTTGGTTACAACATAGGAGTTTTACATGTAGATTTAGTTATAAGTAGTCAAGAGTTCCGTCAGCAATAATGCATCTTATCCTCTATGGTCTACTTGGAACCTTACATGCAAATATTGTGTAGCAGTGAACCAGAGCTCAGACTAAGATCCTTGTGTTATTATATTTTTTGACTCTGCCAACCAAGTAAACCACTTTGTTTACAATTGTTGCAGGATGTTGACATTGATGAGGAGGTCGATGTCATAATTTCTGAGTGGATGGGCTACATGCTTTTGTATGAGGTGATTATCATAATTTTGCACAAGTAGCATGTGTTTTCATGTACATACTTGTATGTCTCTCCATTCTATATGTTGGGCATGACTTCGACTTTATATGTTGATTGACAAAATGCTGAATCAATAGATAAAGTGCTATAGGCATAGTAGGATTCATAAGATTTGACCTCGTTATTTTCCAACTCAAATGATGGAAAACAATCTACCCCTTAAATTTTGTAAATCAATTCATTAATCATCAATGATACCAAAAGCATATATTATATGAACGTGAAGAGTTTTGTTAGGTATTCTCACTTTATAGAGTTTATTGTTGTTTATCATCTTTTGCATTATTATCCACACAAATTCTTGATTTGGGAGGCAACTTTAGCCTTGCTAAGGCAGATTGTAAGATACTTCAAGGAAGCTTTGCAAGGAAGTGACCTGCATGCATCTAGGGATAGGTGAAATTGCACATTTGTTTCTAATTATTTATGAACAACAGACAAAGTATACTTGATGAAATAAACAGAGATTTATCTGTACAATGTGGATTTAATCGGTTAATTTGTTTCTTCTTCATTTTAATAATCACCTATTAATTTGAAGTTTTCTTTAGCTAAAATCAAACAATGCTTTTTAATTGACCTTTTAATTATAGTCCTGATTAGTAAATCAACATATAGTAAAAAATAGTTTTCTTTTACAAAAGCAGTTATCCATATGAGTTGTTCAATTCATTATGTTCAGCAATTGGAACATTCCTTCTGAAGCCAATAGTATGAAAGAAAGGCAAGTCTTAAGGAAAAAGCTTTCTTTTGCTTTTCCTCATTTGTGCTTGTCCAGGCAGGAAGCTCCTTTTATTGCTGAAGTTAATGTCTCCTTTGCTAGTAGGTTCTTTGATCAAACAAAGACCAAGATTTATAGAAGTTTAGAACCTAACTAACCTGAATGACCTTGAATTGAAATACGTGAATTCTGTTTTGTCATGTTGGTTTAACTAAAAATTAATTGGTCTACCAAGAGATGTTCTGACTACAAACTGACATTTTTATTTATTCTTACCTTTACCTTGGTGATATTTTTTCTATGTTGGCTTTTGTTTTTAATTGTAGAGCATGCTTGGAAGTGTAATTACTGCAAGGGATCGCTGGCTAAAACGTGGAGGCCTTATTTTACCATCTCATGCAGCGGTAGACCTTCTTCCAAAGTTTATAGTTGTCTCACTAATTTTATTAATTGTTAGAACTGTACTTAAGGTCTGTCATTAACCTGTGTCCACTTTATACTGTTAAGACATTCAGATTCTATTTCCTTTTGTAATAGATTGTGCATGCTTAATTTGCAATACGAGCATCTGGGTTGAACTGCTGATACTTTAACTTACTTAGTACAGACCTAGTTGTTTGTAATCTTCATTTTCCATTAATCTGTGTAATGCAGCTCTACATGGCACCTGTTACACATCCTGACAGATACAGTGAAAGCATTGATTTTTGGCACAATGTTTATGGAATTGATAGTGAGTATTTACTTGAATGACAACTGAAGTGTTAGGTAAACATAATTGACTTGGGATGCTATGGGGAAGTTGTCTTTGTTGTTTTTGTTTTCAGTGTCTGCCATGTTGCCTTTAGCAAAACAGTGTGCATTTGAAGAGCCATCAGTGGAAACAATATCGGGTGAAAATGTTTTGACATGGCCACATATGGTGAGTCTCCTTTTCTTGATTTCTGCACTTGAGTAATTTCGTGATTTTTAATTTATTTCCTGAGAGATATGAAGAATATATATGCAGGATATTTAAGATCATGTATTCTTGCTTTCTTATTTGGAATCTCTGTCAAAATTGTGTAGTGTGTATTTGTTGAAACTCCATAGTTGCTCCTATGCGTGATAATAGTCATTCTTGTTTCCAATTGTTAGCTGTAATCTCTCCCTTGTACCTCAGTTTCCACTGTATTTGAACTATTTCCAGGAATGATTTCTTTATTTCATATTCTGAATAATGAATTAGGGCATTGCTAAGGTCCCATAACTACTCTGTGGAATTTGATAATCATTTTCTGTTTCTATATGTCATACTTACAGTTGATATGCTTGCTTTGATGTGATGAATGTGTTTATAAAAGGTTTTAGTTCAATTGTGGGTGCTTTTCTGGTAATTTCGAATTTGTAGGTGTCCCCATGTTATTATTTAATGCCTCTTTGTGTCTTTGGTTTTTCCTGAGTAGCTTAGAAGGAAGGGAAAGAAAGAAATGTGTATAAATTGAAAGAGTATCTTTTATGGAAAAGTTTTAATTGATCTGAGCTCCTTCCGTGGTGCGTATGTGTTACTTGAAATCATTCTTTTAATTCATAATGCACTTCATTGCGTGCTATCTCATAAAAGATGCCTAGTGTTTTTGCACCTCATGGACCAACATAAACTTTTTTGAAGCTACTGCTTTAAGATGCCTGTTTGTTTGGGTTTGAGATCCTTTTGCTGTTGCTTGTCAAGGCTATGTCCTAGAGTGCTCCTGCATTTCTTGATTGGGATTACCTCCTACTTTGGGAGAGAGTGTTTGTGCTTTCTAGCGGCAGAGTTCTATCCTTTATTAATGTTTTATGTTGTTTAGTGACAGAGTTCTATCCTTTATTAATGTTTTATGTTGTTTAAGTGGTGGCACTATCTAGTAACTTCCACCCACTGCAACTCTTACAAATTTTTTTGCATATGTATTTACTTGAGGGTTTCAACTTGATTTCTGATTACAGGTTAAGCATGTGGACTGCTACACAATCCAAATTCATGAACTTGAATCTGTTACAACAAGATTTCAATTCAAATCAATGATGAGAGGTATCCTACCCATTGCTACAATTGGTTATGCATCTTTATTTCTAAATGCATAGGCCTTTCAGCGTTTTGGTTTCCTCTTGTTAAGCAGCCATATAGTTGAATAGTTGTGGACTTATTTGAATTGGTTCATAACAATGTGCTCAAATCCTACTGTACATTAGAGAGCCGCAATCTCTGCTCACTATTGTGGCAATGCAAAGAAAGGGCATGATATCTATTGATTTAATAAAATAAGTATCTGCTTGAGGGGGGGAACAGTCTTCTGTTAAAAAATTTGGGCTATCAGATCTTGATTTAGTTGGATACTCTTTGCACTGATCTGCTTATTATGAATGGATTTAGTTTCAAGTAATCTTTTCTTTCCATCCCTAATCAGATACTGTCACTTCCTTATCTTGCCTTTGTTTGCTACAAATTTTCATGTCAATGTTGATTGCAGCTCCTCTGCATGGATTTGCTTTTTGGTTTGATGTTGAATTCAGTGGGTCTGGAACACAACCTACCAATGGTCATGTACCAGGCTTGCTAAGTTGCTCATCAAACAGTCTTCCTCTTGATGGGAGTCAAAGGAAGAAAAAGATGAATCCAAATGATGCACTTGTGCTCTCCACAGCTCCCGAGGAACCGCCAACACATTGGCAACAGGTAGCTAAAGTTTGTCCACGCATCCAATTTATGTGCTCTTCTTTCTGCAGTTGACTTCACAAGTAAAGCCACACATTTCTGATTATCTTTCCATTGGTTTGGTTTGCACCATCTGTGACATTTGTGTAATTACTGAGGGTTACAAAGATAAATGAGCCATCCCAAGATTAAGTACAACAATTTCTGGTAATAAATTCACCTGTTATGGATATATAAAGATTCCCTGCAGATAGAGAAGGTACAAATTTAAAAAATTACATTTACAGTGAAATAAATTGACACGAGGTTCTTTATTCGATAGTGGGACCTTCATGTTGGCTTTATTCTAACCAGTTGATGTGATCTTTATGTTTGAGTAATGTACTCTGCCATCAGTTAAAGGGTTTAACCATAGTTGAACAGCAGTCAACCCAAATGATTAGATGAATCAAAATATGATTTAAATATATAAAGATGGGGTATTTTAAAAACTAAGACCATTGGCTTAGTGGTTAGCAGCTGGTTCCTTTGGCGTGGAGTCCCAACCCTGATTATGCATTTATTCTAATGGTCAAATGCTGGTTGAACTGACTGGTTGGGTCTCAGTTCACTTGGTAGTTTTGGTCAAGACCCAGCCTGATATTGGGTCTTCTCTGAACCTGCGCAATGACCGGTCTATGAGTTTTCTTGTTGTACTGGACAGTCCAGTTCAGGTTTGAAACCCATGGTTTTAGAGATGATAGTGGAAAGGTTGACAGGTAACTGACCTTTGCTACCGCAATACAGAACCATGCATGATATTTTCAAGTTGAATGACTCCTTGTTCAATTCTTTCATTGCCATTAGGTTCTTTTTTTTCCTTGAACTCCTTGTTCAATTCTTTCATTGCCATTAGGTTCCTTTTTCCTTGAAAGAATGTCAGTTCTTGAAGAGTGAATAAAACCTGGTCATGCTTTCCACCTCCAATTCTACACTGTTCCTTTTTATTTATATTATAAAATGAAAAATCTCATTGACTTTCCATTAACTGCTTAGAACTAGAAAGCAAACAGCTCAATGTGGGATTATCCTTGTTTGGCAGTTTTTCTTAATGACAATAAGATATTTGAATTCCTAACTTCACTGGAGAAAATATCAATCGCAGTGATTTGAACATCAAGGTATAACTTGGATAATTGATGGAAAGCTGATATTGACGAGGATGTTAAATGGTTTATTAATGTTTTTAGCTTTATTTGCAATTAGTTGCTTGTCTTCATTGTTCTCTTTCTGTGCAAAAGTGTAATTAAATAAGAATATGTTCGAGGAAGCTTTGTCTTTTGTGTGCTCATTTGTGGTCTGATTATCTTCTGCAGACGCTAATATACTTTTATGACCCAATTGACGTTGAGCAAGATCAGCTGATTGAAGGCTCAGTAACTCTATCACAAAGCAAAGAAAACCGTAGATTCATGAACATTCACCTAGAATACACGTGAGTCATTATACAAGTTGAAGCTTGTAGATTTGGTTTCCCTCCATGGTTAAATTAAAATTTCCACATATTGTTGATTAATATTCCCATGTTTGCTCCTTCAGTTCCGGTGGCCGGTCTTTTGTGAAAGAGTCAGTAATGAGATGATATCATTTGAGAAAATTGTTCTTAGGCATGAGGCTCTAAGTTGATTTCAGGGTGAGATGAACGTCATACGTTATGAGTCATCAAGTGACTCAAATCTCCAGCTGTCTTGCCTGCAAAATAGAGGAGTTATCACCTGTACCCTGCAGACTGTGTTGTCCTTTTAAAGTCATAATCCTTCCATAAAGACCATAAAAACCAAACTGGGCATGGTTGTGCTAGAGGTGAAAGCAAACTATGAAACTAATGCTATCGTGAGGATCTCAGATTGTTGCTTTGTTTCATGTGATTGTATTCATTTGTAGAGTTAGTTTGTGAAACCGGAGACCAAGTCTGTCATGGGACTGATACTTGGTTCCTATATTGCCAAAATTAGGGGGATTAGTAGTTATGGAATATGAAAGCACTAACTTGCTGGTGAGGATCCCTTCTAACCCTGTAACAAAACCATACTAAAACTAATCTTTACCCATTTGATATACAATATTTGAGAATTTCAGTCTCTTTTCCATGTATTCATCAGATTCCATGCTCTTTTTCTCACCTTCCTAGTTGTCATTTGCATGTAAAACCAGCTCTATTTGGGTTTTCCTTGGAGATTTGAAATTTGTCATAAGCCTATCTCCTTTTCTCTGTTACTCGAACTTCAATACATTGTTTAAGTGCTCAAGCCGTTGGGTTGGATCTTGACACCGAATTCAGAAAGTAGCTAAATGGTTGTGTGAATCTGAAACCTGGTATTGTTTGATGCTTGCCTGAATCCTGGATGGCAAGACTTTTCATCTGGGGATACTGTGATGATATCTTGTACAATCAATAGGACTGAAATTGGTTATGGTCGTTAAGGCACCACCTCATTGTCCTCATTTTAATTTCTATTTGTTTGTTTGTACTCAAATATAGTTAAAACATGAATTTGGAAGATTTATTTCATTATAAAGCTGTCTGTATATGACTTGGGCATGAATTCGGGAAACTGAGAGCGTTTCATAAATTATTGGGTTAGCATATATATTAAATTAATTTTCAAATTTAAGATAAATAAGCTTATTTACAATTTTTAATTAATTAAAAATAAAAGAGATGGTTAATTGCTAGTAAATCTTAATTATTTCAAAATTCTGCATATTAATTAATCTTGAGAGTGTATATATTTATAGACAATATTGAGAGTGTATATATTTATTTATAAAATTATTAAGATAATTAATCTCCTTATTAATCATAATGTATCAATATTTAACAGATTATAAAAGTAACTATTATCATAAAAGCATGCATGTATGATATATTATATTGAAAATAATTATTATTTTATTAAAAAATAATATATTATAAAATAAAGCATATAATAATTATAATATAATATTTAAAACTTTTTACATATTTATCAAAAGTATGCATT
>JANZLC010000200.1:6604062-6617873 GCA_026413385.1 Erythroxylum gracilipes
CTTTATTTATTCATAAAGTCTGTACTTATGAACAAAATGCGCTAAAGGGGATTGCCTTTAGGGCACTACTCTAACAGCATCAAGAGTTTATTTAGCAAGAAGATACCACTCATGTTAAACAGTTAGGCTGACCATGCTCTATGAGACGAAGCGTTAGTCTATTAAATAGGTGCATATTCATTAGTTAATAGTGACGGAGATGAGATGCAATGTATAACTTTACAAAAAGAGATAAGGTCAAAAATATAGTGGTATTGGACAAGTTAAGAGTGGATAACATTGATGATAAGTTAAGGGAGATAAGGCTTAGGTAATTCGAACACATTAAAAGGAGACATCTTGATGCTTTAGTGAGAAAATGCGATAAGATTATATTTAGAAACTATAAGAGAAAAAGAAGAAGACCTAAACAAATTGAGGAGGAGATAATCAAGTATGATATAACTCTACTAGAACTTATTGAAGAATTAGCCCTTAATAGAAAGCTTTGGAGAACTAAGATACTAGTGGAGGATCTTACATAAATAGGTCACTTTTTTCATAAGGAGACTATTTTTTTTCATAGATTTTTTTGACCTTTTCTTTCCTTTTTCTTCTTTTTTATGTCTTGTAATTACCTTGAATACTTTCATTATTAGTATTCACCCGTTAAATTTTCTAATTGTGTGTGTTTGATTATATTCTTTTTTTGTATGTTTATTTATTTACTTACTTTAATATTTATTTTAATTATTTTTAACTTTTATTTTCATTTATTTATGCAATAATTTGATTATGTATTTAATTATGAATTTTTTCTATGGGTCTATCAACAATAATCTCTCTAATAGTTAAAGATAAAATTGCATATTATTCAATCTCTCAATATTTTATATCTATATTACAATAACATCGTTATTGTTGTTGTTAAACAAATACATGATTCTCAAACATAACATGAAAAGCCACCCTGTTCATTGCCATAGCCCCCAACTCCATCTTAAAACAAAATGAAAAAGGCTATTGCATTTTGGGCATAAGAGGACGATACATGAATATTGACCTACAAAGAATATTTAGAAAACATAAAGCGATTCTAATGAAACAAACGACTGATTCTTGGTTAGTTGGATTAAACTACACTTCCATAACTTTCTAAAAATATCGCAGGAAATAAATATAAATCCCTTTTTTAGAAAGTAATATTACAGGTGGCATAAGTTCCAATTTGAACTTGCATGACTTTATAATATGATTACATGAATTATGAATACTTTAATTTAATATTAATTAATATTAATTAATTATTAATTATTAATAAGAAATAAGAATAATTTAATTTTATCAATTTTGTAATAAAATCAATTTTAATAATTATTAATAAATATAATTATATTTCAAATATTTCAAAAGATATAAATTTCAAATAAAAGTTGATTTAGTAATTAAAATAACTATTAATTTATAAATTATTTATTTTAATAAAGTAAAATAATTTATTAATAATATGTTAATAAATATTATATAAAAATAAAATAAATTTATTTAATTAAAAATAATTTGTAATTCTCCGGGGAGGTGATTGTCATTTGTCTAAAAGTCATCACTCTGTATAAAGGAAAAGTCGAGAACACCCCTGCCCTCCAGTTAAATCCAAAGAGACCTTGAAGCTTAAGCAATAGTTGAGCTCTGTCAGACAGAAACTGGTGAGTTGTGTTTGTTTCCATCTTCAACTCACCCTCTTTTTTGTTTGACTCCTTAAAGCAGACACCAAATAAATACTAACACAAAACCAACCCAAACTCTTCACAGATCACCATAAGAGACAAGGCAAGGCACTGATAAAATTCAGATTAGGGTCTCTCTCTAACCCTGATCCCAATCCTATTCCCTTCTTGTTCATTAAAAAAAAAACTTCTGTAGTAAATTCGCCTTTTTCTGTTAAAGGTCTCAACTTTCATACAAAAATGGCTTCAATTTGCATCAACGATAAGCTCACAGACGAGGATCTGCGATTGATTCTGTCAAAACTGGAGAGCGACAAGGACAAGGAGACATACGGCTTGGTGTGCAAGAGGTGGCTTTACTTGCAGAGCACTGAAAGGAAGAGACTTGCTGCTCGTGCTGGGCCCCACATGCTCAGGAAGATGGCTGACAGGTTCTCAGAGCTCATTGACTTGGACCTCTCCCAGTCCGTCTCTAGGTCCTTTTATCCTGGTGTCACTGACTCTGATCTCTCCGTTATTGCTGAGGGCTTGAAGTGCTTGAGACTACTCAATTTGCATAATTGTAAAGGTATTACAACTTTATTTGCTTCCTTGCTTGCTTTGAATGAGTTTGCATTTTTGAAGCTACATAAGAAATTATTTGGTTTGTTTCTCTTCGAGGAATTGGCCGGATTTGTTGCTTCTTTTTGCTTAAGCGAGAAAAGATTAATGCTTTTGTTTTATGGTTGTGCATTGCAAACTGGGTTTTCTGTGACTGAATGAACTGATGAATTTGATCATTTATCTTTCGGTTGTGGTGATGATATTAAATTTGTTGGATAAGAATGAGGATTATAAAGTTGACGGTTTGTGCTTCGTTAATCGTTTCTCTGTTAGATTTTACATCTGGTTTTGTATTTCTCTGATTCATTTATGTACAAATTAAATTATAACTAAATTTGGCTTGAGTTTGTATGTTATTGTCTTCCTCGTGCTCAAAATAATAAGGTCTGGCCTCTTTTCTTCTTCAATTCATCGTTAAATGAAAAGAACAAAACACTTTATCCATGTTCTTACTACTTTTATATGAGACTTGCTTATATTTGGACCTCTAATGTTTGTAGTTGTACTGCAGGCATTACTGATAATGGGATAATGTCCATTGGACGTGGTCTTTCTTTTCTACAATCCTTGGACGTATCCTATTGCAGAAAGCTAACTGATAAGGGATTGTCAGCTGTTGCTGAGGGCTGTCAAGACCTTCGACGTCTGCATCTGACTTGTTGCAGATTTGTAACTGATAGCATGTTGAGATCTCTTTCCAAGAACTGTCCTAAAATAGAAGAATTGGTCCTGCAAGGTTGCACTAGCATAACTGATTCTGGACTTACAGATCTTGTTATAGGTTGTAAGAAGATTCGATTCTTAGACATTAATAAGTGTAGCAATGTTGGAGATAGTGGCATTTCCAGTGTTGCAAAGGCTTGTTCATCTTCTCTTAAGACACTTAAGCTGTTGGATTGCCACAAAGTTGGTGACGACTCAGTATTGTCCTTAGCTAGATTTTGTCAAAATCTAGAGACCCTTATTATTGGGGGTTGCCGAGATATTTCTGATCAATCTGTTAAATCATTGGCCTCAGCCTGTAAAGATAGTTTGAAGAACCTGCGTATGGATTGGTGTTTGAATATCTCTGACTTTTCATTAAGCTGCATCCTCACTGAGTGTAGAAGCTTAGAGGCTCTTGACATTGGCTGCTGTGAGGAGGTTACAGATGGTGCTTTTCAATGTTTAGCAACGATGGATATTGAATCTGGGTTGAAGATTTTGAAGGTTAGCAACTGTCCAAAAATTACAGTGAATGGAATAGGTTTGCTTTTGGAGAAATGTGACTCTTTGCAATACCTTGATGTGAGATCGTGCCCATTTGTTACCAAGTTCCGTTGTGAAGAGGCTGGATTGCAGTTTCCTGAATTTTGTAGAGTTAATTTCGATGGAAGTTTAAATGAGCCAGACATATTGGTTTAAGATCTCATACATTCAGATGTTAGGATCTGGGGTTGTTTTTTTTTCCTTTGTAAAGCTTTAATACTATCCATGGATTGCCAGCATGAGCGAGGACTCGTTTTGTAGTCCTTTTCTGTTCATGTATTAACCTCCAAGAAGTGATTGGCCTGATTTATATGCCTGTATTACATTTCTCTAAATTTAAATGGACATTGTTTCTTGCAGTACTTGTATGCTCTCTCTTCCTTACCTGTTTATTTTCTGCTGAAGATTGTTCCCCTATCACCAAAGTCTGGACTTAGGTACAGGAACAGGATTCTGTAGATGCTTTAAGTTTCTACTTTTCTTAAGCTTCATATGGCAATCAATGATATATCTAGTTTTCACCAAAGTGCCCACTTGCATGGTTAGGGTTTTCAACTTGTGATGGTAGACAAGTAGGTCGTACTTAACGAAGTTATGGAAATCAATCTTTGCTAGGACATGAAGCTTGGATGTTATCTGCGTACTGTCACAGAAGATTGCAGACCTTAGTAATGCTAGGAAGCCCAATAGCAGCATTTTCATTTACTATTTAGTTTAAGAGAATTAAGAATCCAATCCAATTATGCTTCAGCTTGACATTTCAAGGGTCCATACACTGACAGTTTTGGTTGCTGACACGAAATGATTTGTGGGTCCTGATGTTGGAATTTTATGGTGCCTGCCATGTGAAGGAATCTGAATCATTTTCACCATCTCCGTAATACAATTGCAGCTCCTATCATTTGATAGGCTGTGTCTGTGTGATAGATAAGTAGTCATTTCTTGAAATACTTTCTGTCATCACTTTGGACCATTAATTAAGGCGATAGCTTTTCTCACCAACCACATTGGGTGGGACTCGATTTATTTATGCAACCAACCCTGGACCCTACTGCTCCACTTAAGATTTGTCATTTTATGATCTCATCTGTGAATGGGAATAGACCTAAAGTTTTTGACGATTACCTTGCTTAAAAGTTCTCGACTATTTTACCAAGTTTCGAGTGTACTCAGTCAGCTCAGTTCTTATACTGAAGTCGCTGATCTTTACACATCAATTGATGTTGAATTGGCATTTAGCAAAACCTTTTCTGCATTAAATAAAGAGGATGGGTTAGCACAAAAAGCAAAACCCGTCATATGCTACGATGCTCTGTCGATTCGAACTACACTTTAGAGTAGGTAGACACTAACAAGTAAAAGACGATTGCTTGAATAACAGGTAAGTTCAAATATCCAAGTTTACCAGAAAGATTACACATGGAAAAAAGTGTGAGTGCCGTATACTTTTTCTCTGATTAAGTTATATATAAATAGGAATATAATAGTACGTATATTAGGAAAGAATTCTATATAAATCAAGTATCTTAATCATCTCCTAATGTATTTACTTTGATTAAATCTTCCCTAATATCTCTCTCAATTGTTAGAATAGATTTCCTCCTAATTAGCAGCCCCTTGATTTTGTTATCTTCCATAGCTAGCTTGCTTATTAGGAGATCAAACTGTTTCTTCGATAGTCTTTTAGTGAGTATATCAATTGCTTGTTCACTGATTGGTATATAAAGAACATACGTTAAGCCACTCTTAAGTTTCTCTTTGATAATGTCTATCCACTTCAATGTGCTTGGTTCTGTTATGTTGAACTGAGTTGTGAACAATTGAAATAGTAACCTTGTTGTGACAATAACTTTTATAGGAAGTGACATAAGAATTTTCAGATCTTCTAATAACATCTTAATCCACATTCCTTCACAATTCTTATGTGCGAGAGACCTAAATTCAGCTTCAGTACTACTTTGTGCTACTACATTTTGTTTTTTACTCTTATAGGTGACTAGATTTCCTCCAACAAAAGGACAATATCTTGAAGTTGATTTTCTATTAAAAATGTTACCTGCCCAATCAACATCTATATAGATTTCAACATGTACATTCACGTTTTTTAAACATCAAGCCTCTTTCAGGAGTCCCTTTTAGATACTTCAATATTCTGTAGGCAGCTTCAAAGTGCTCTTGACCTGGTAAGCACATAAATTGACTTATCATGTTTACAGCAAAAGCTATGTTAAGCCGAGTATGTGATAGATATACCAGTCTTCCTACCAGTCATTGAAAATTTTCCCTATCAATCAAATCTTCATCCTTAGCGAGAATGAGTTTTAGGTTAGCCTTAACTGGAGTTTCAGCTACCTTGCATCTCAATAGCCCAGTTTCTTAAGGTAAATCAAGGATATACTTCCTCTTATTCACAAATATTCCTTCTTTTGATCTTACGAATTACATTCCAAGAAAATATTTCAATGCTCCCAGCTCTTTAATTTCAAATTTCTTCACTTGCTTCCTTTTCAACCTTGCAAGTTCTTCATAGTCATCTCCTATTAAGATTATATCATCCATATAAACAATTAGAATTGCAATTTTTCTCATCTTAGAATGCTTATAAAATAGAGTGTGATCCACTTGACTTTGATAAAAGTCATAGCTTTTCACTGCCTTCCCAAACCTTCCAAACCATGTCTGTGGAGATTGTTTCAGGTCATGTAAAGACTTCTTGAGTCTACACACTTTATTTTGGACAACAATTTTTTCAAAACCTGGTGGTGGACACATAAACACTTCTTCTTCCAAATCACCATTCAATTCACATCCAGTTGATGTAAGGTCTAGTTGAAGTTATCTGCAAGAGATAATAAAACTCAAATAGAGTTAATCTTAGCTATCGAGGCAAAAGTTTAATGGTAATCAATGCCATAAAGTTTGAGTAAACCCCTTGGCGATAAGTCTCGCTTTGTATCTTTTTACACTTCCATCAGCTTTGCACTTCACAGTAAACACCCATTTACAGCTAACTGTTCTTTGGTCTTTGGATAACTCTATAATTTCCCATGTCCCATTTTTCAGTAGAGCACACATATCCTCCAGTACTACTGATTCCCATTTCGGATCATCAACTGCTTCCTGAATGTTTCTCGGAACAAACAAATTAGAGATTTTTTATGGAATGCCCTATGACTCTAAGATAGTTTATCATATGAGAGATATTTTACAATACAAGACCAGGTACCTTTTCTGAATGCTATAAGAATGTCAAGATCATAGCAGGTATCAAGAACAAGAATAGTATTGGATAGTATAGGCTTTAAAGTGCCTTGCATGTCTACAGGATAATCATTTGGGATGTCTGATTGATGTTGTCCTATTTGTGTAAACTATAAACTCAAGTTACTATCCTTTAAGATCATCTGGTAGTATTTCTCCTCATGTCAAATTTTCAACATTTTTAACTTTATAATATTAGGAACAACTAGCTTTTGTAGATTTTCAGTGGATCCTACAGTTTTAGGCAAAGGAGTGGGATTAACTTCCCAAAAATTTTCTTCACTTTGCTTATCTCTTTGAAGAAAATTTTCCTTTAAAAAGGTTTATTTTCAAAGAAGGAGACATCTATAGTGACAGAGATTTTCTGGGTTTTGGGATTAAAACATTCATACCCTTGTTGGTTTGGGGCATAGTCTATAAAGATACAATTTCCTTACTGAGATCTAATTTAGACTGCCCCTAGTAAGTAAATGGACATAAGCAGTACACCAAAAACTCCTAGTGGTAAATCATAATAGATTTGAGCTTTAGGAAAAAAAATTTAAAACACTCAGGGGTGTAATATAATTAAGAACCCAAGTAGGCATCCTATTTATCAAATAGGATGTTGATAAAATAGCTTCTGCACAAAGTAATTTGGGAACATTTTTTGAAAACATAATGGCACAAGTCACTTCTAACAAATGTTTGTTTTTCCTTTTAGCAATCCCGTTTTGTCAAGGAGTATTGACATAAGTAGATTGATGTTGAATATCCTTTTGCTTTAAAAAATTGTCAAGAATCTCTTTAAAATATTTAGTGCCACTATCAGTGTGGAGAATGCTAATTTTTTTGTTGAAATTGGTTTTCAATCATTGTATAAGAAATTTTAAATAAGGTTCCAGCTTCTGATTGTTAACTCATTAAGTAAACCCAACACATACGAGTATGATCATCAATAAATGTAACAAACCATTTTCTTCCTGAAATCGTGCTGATCCATGAAAGACCCCAAACGTCACTATGGATTAGATAAAATGGTTTTGAAGGTTTATAATGTTGTGACGGATAAAAGGACTTATGACTTTTTGACAAAATGCAACTCTCATAATGAAATGTTGAACAATCCAATCCTTGAAATAACATAGGAAGAAGTCTTTTCAAATACAGAAAACTAGGATGTCCTAACCTATAATGCCAAAGCATAATTTGATCTTTGATAGAAAGAGAATTGATAATACTTAAGCTCTAAGATATTTTACCCTTGGAATCTTCATTATCAAAATAGTAGAGACCATCTATCATCCTAGCAATGCCAATCATCCTCCCTAAACTCTGGTCTTGAAATACACAATGAGAGTCAAAGAAAGTAAACCGACAGTTAGAATCTTTAGACAATTTACTAATAGATAGGAGATTACAAGTAAGTTTAGGTACATGAAGAACAAATTTAAGGCACAAGGTACTAGATAAGGTTACTAAACCTTTACTAGCAATAAGAGAATGTGACCCATTGCCTATATGGACTTTTTCATAACCAGAGCAAGGGTGAAACAAATTTGAAAGACTTGTCATATAATCAGAGGCTCCTGAATCATTGATCCAAGTAGCAGAAAAAGAATGACATACTAGGGCATTAGGATTACTACTTGAATGTGCCAAAGAATCCTTAGGTGTAGCCAACAATCTAGAGTTAGATTTCAACAGCTTTAGGATGTGATCTTATTGCTCTTTGCTGAAAGAGGCAATTTTAGATTCATGAGCAGAGCCTGGCCGACCCTTGTTCTCATTTCCTCCCTTCCAATTTATTGGTTTTTCATACAACTTCTAGCAGGTTTCATGTGTGTGCTTTGGTTTATTGCAATAGTCACACCAAACATGAGGTTTTTACTTAAATTTCCCCTGGACCATTCGGCTAGCACAAGCCTCTGCATCAAGGGCAGAAATTTTCATTGTTTTGACAAGTTTTTTCTTCCCTAATATAACAAGCCTGCAGTTTTCTTCCCTCTGAACTTCAAAAAACACTTCTCCAATGGGGGTAAGGGGTTGTCTGCCAATAATTCTGCCTCTAACTTCATCAAACTCAACATTTAGTCCAAGAAGAAATTTAATCTTGTAGTGGTGGTAATCTTTTGATGATTTACACTCATAATTATCACTGAACAAGTCCAAATCTTGCCATAAACGTTTCAAAGTATTAAAGTATTTGGTAACACTTTCCCCATCTTGGAGATTTCTCCAAATTTTAGTGTCAACTCAAGCACTTGAGACTGAAGTTTGAACACAAGAGATTGATGTTATCCCATAACACATATAGTTGGGGTTGATTTCCTCCTCCATAGAATTTACCAACTAAGTCATCACAATGAAAATTTTCAGCATCCCAAGTGGTATAACTTGTATCCTCAAGGGTATGTTTCTTCTTTTCTCCTGTCAAGTAGTCAATTTTTCCTCTCCCTTATATATACATCCACACTAATTGATACTAACAGAGATCAATGCAGAAAAATCTCTTTATTCAGCCATATAGTTGTAATTTGGATAGAAGGAGAATCTAAAGTAGGTAGATGAGAGGTATTTTTATTGGTAGAGTTGTGATTTTTTTTTGTTTCCCACGAGGTGTCCTAGGAGGGTTCTAATTATGAGAAGACACCTTTAAGCCTTCCACACCCAAACTATTCCCTGCTCGAGCCAGGTAAGGTTGTGAATTTTAAAAGAGCTTGGTTGATTGGTGGAGATGGTAGTGGATGTTGATACATAATCAAACATGATTATAGACAATTAGGGTTGCCAAACAGTTAAGGTTTTAATTTATGATAGGGATAAGGCTTGAAGGAGACGACTAGGGTTTAATTTCTACCTAGAGCCTTAATACCATGTGAGAAAAAGTGACTTCCTCTATTTAGGTCACATATAGATAGGAGTACAACGATATCTATAGTAGGAAAGAATTCTATACAAATCAAATATCTTGATTATCTCCTAATTTATTTACTTTGATTAAATCTCCACTAATATCTCACCTATTTTGTTAGGAATAGATTTCCTCCTCTTTAGGAGCCCCTTGATTCTGATGCTGTAGATTTCTCCTTCTCATCAGAATCCTAGTGGGTTCTCCACGATGTTTTGTTGGCATTAGAATTTAGAAACCTTTGTGAAATCATACAATAGGTTGGTAAAGATCCATATACTTTTTGAAATTGTAGATACGCAAAGTTTGGCGAATCAAGTCCCCGGTCTCGAATAAACTCATATAAAAGTATAGAACAGTAAACCTTAACACCACGAGTGATGCTAAAGCGGAACCATGTTCTATCACTGGACTAAAATCAGATATGCAGCAATATTTGACTAGGAAATTTAGGACTGTTTTGGAAAATATTATGGTTCGGAGTTAGAAAATCACGGGGCATTTTTCTTCCATTAAATTTGTACAATTGAAAAGCTGACATATGTTTGATTCTAGTTACAATTGGCATACAGAGAAGAAAAGCTTTCTCCTTAAATCACATCTGAGTTTCTTGTGCTCATCCAAGCTTGAGATACTGCTTGCTGAAGACACTTCAGAGATTTCTGATAGTTTAGGAAACCCATGAACCAGAAATCAAAATTATCTACAGTAACTATTTCTATGAACTTCTGTGATGGATTCTTCACGGTTTCACTTTGATTAGCAGCCTTAATCTTTCTTAGTGGAATCACAACCTGCAGAAATTTAAGAACATTAGACACCAGAATCACAAAACGTTACTTCTCGAAGGAAGTCAGAAGTTGAAGGATGTTTTTGATAAACAATGTTCATGTTTCTTACTTTGTAATGGACTTTAGCCATTTTCCCATCCGGAGAAGATAATTTGATTGATCTCTCGCTGCAGAAAGCGATCTTGTCGGTGGAGATAAACAGCAGACCTGCAATAGGACCAGCCGTAGTAGACAAGTAACACTGGCTTGCTTTTAATAACCTCTCTCGTTCTCCAACTGTAAATAACTGTCTAAAAACTTTCTTCACTCCTCCTACTTGAATAATTTTAGCCCCCAAGCTCAACTTCCCTTTTAGGATCTCACTGATCTTGGTCCCTAATCTCACTGCAGACACACAATTGCGGGTGACTTTAGCATTTATCCATTATTTACTTATGTATAACAGACATGATGTCGTTTAAATCTCCAGATACTTGTTATCAACTCACCATGTTCTCGGATTCCATGTGCAAATTTGTCAGCCTTTTTCCCTAACTTGTTCATTCTTTTAAGCACTGTATCAAGTGCACCTGTAATACAAAATATTTTGATTAACATTACAATTCTCAGTTAGGAAAGAGATGGTGAAGATAGAGAGGGGCTGGTAGAAACTTACTTTGCCTGAATGCCAGAGACTTATTTGCGGGAGTTGTATCATAATCCTGGCAGGCTTGCTCAAGTAATAGCCTTGGCATTCTTTCAATTCGATTTGCTACTGACTCGATTGCAATGCCAATAACTTCCATCTTTCGTGAATCCTTCATGTCTGATGTGAAAGAACAGTTAATTTGGACTTGATGCTTCAAGTATCTTCCGTTGAGTGGCTGCAATACCTGCAGACTGTGCTTGCTTGGCTTGGCTGTGAGAGATGTAGAATCTGGTTTGTTGATAGAACTTGGTATTCTACAAGTATATATACTAAGGATACTTGTGGTTGGTGAATCTAACTTTTTATTGCTGAGTAATCAATGGCTCACTGACGACAAGAAAGGCACCTTTTTTGACTCTGAAAGATAATTTTCTTAAGCAAAGGTAAAGAAAGTTGGCATGGTATGCTGCTTTAAGTACAGATAATTGTATGTCCAAATCTTCCCATTCTGAAAGTCTTCAAAATGTCTAATCAAAATGTTCCTGAAACTTAAATTTCATTCCTACATAGCCCTGCAATTTAGAAATTAAACACTGTTTTAACATTCTAATTTTACATTTTAAATTAAACCATAGGATCTTCTCCTGAGATGGTTGTAAGCAAGGAACCACAACATCAAAACAATTGCATGAATAGTAGCATCTCAACTTGATATTTTGATTAGTTCATAGACTCGGGACATCTCAGTAAAGAGGCTTTGGTTATCAGGCGGGCGTAACTTCCTGAAATCATCAATACAGAATGCGGTTCAGTTTGCATAGACAGGATTCATGGTATCCTCTATTGTTAGCTTATTGTTAAAGAACAAGATGTCAGATATTGCATTTCCTTGGTTATCATACTATTCTCTCGGTAGTTTCAGGAATGTCAAATCTTTGTAAGATATGCATGGGGCCAAGATAATAAAGAAAGGATTTCTTGATTAGTTGGGACAGTTTTCAGTTACGCAATCAATACAAACATCAATTAGCTTCTTCTATCCTGCATGCTGACTGTGTAATGTGTGTGTTTATAGACTTTTGAGCTGTCAAATTAACTTTCTGATGCTACGTCTCTTTTCATTACAAAAGAAGAAATTAAACAAAAGAAGGGTATCGTGGCAAGACAAAAGTTATTGGATCAACTGAATGTTGGTTATTTGACCTTTGAAAAATGGATAGCATGTTAGTTCTTTAGATGGAGTTGCCAACGTTTCTTACATATGAGGGCTGTTTGAACAGGATAAGGAATAGTCCTTGGAATTTGGAAAAGAAACTGCACACACTGTCAACAGAAACAAGATTTCTGTATCTGACAAGCTTGAATTTGAATGGCTGATGTTGGAGTAACCTCCTTTCCTCACAACTTCTTTATTGGAATGCTGAGGTGCAAGTCATTGAGCAATATGCCAAGCTGAAGAGGGGTTCAGATCTTCTATACTCAACACCCTGTTTCAACAGAAAATCCGATACCCTGAAGAGGACTACTGTATTTCCAAATCAATCTCATTAATATTATTCATGCTTGCGTACCATCTACTTAAAACGTTTTGGCTTTATTCTCTCAAAGATATATATCAACCACAAAAGTTTTGTATCAAGTGTAAGTGTCATGTCATGTGCTTGCATTCTGACGTGTGATTGAAACTTTCTGAGTAGACCTTTACGTATCAGGCTTTCGTGCCTCATATCAAACGATTGATCCCCTTTTTTTCCGTTCTTTTTCTTTTCATAGATTTGATACGAATTAATAAGAAAAAAGATGGGTTAAGAGATCGAATTGGTACTAAGATTTCATATAACAGATAGAACAGAACTGAATAAAAAAGAAATCGAGTCACTAGCCATCCAAGATTTCAGGTGTTTTCCATAAATTTCCAACAAGCGACAGTGAGGTCCAACATAGTTCCGGTAATGCATCAACCGGAGACCAAAAGAAATGCAATAAGCTGCAGCATAATCTACAAGCTCATGATCTTTCTACTTGAAAACAAACGGCAATATTGCAGACGAGAAAGGAGAGCCGAGACTAGAACACAACTGTGTCTAGCATGGTACCCAGAGTCTGAACTATGTTGGAAGACATCAAATTAGAAACATGCTCTTCAAGGTGCTTCTTCGCGTCCTGCCTTCCCACATTCGCAATCGCTAGCTTCTCAGGGGGCAGCTCGTCCTCCTCCTGCACCGCCTTGTTGTACTTAATAGCCAAGTTGAGCATTTCCTGTAAATTTAAGGATAAGCAATCCCATATCACTTGAATACTGAATATTACAGTAATTAGTTTATTATCTCAGTCACACACTAGGGCCCCCGAGTGCAATAGAAATCTCCGCCAACAATTTTCAGTTAAGGTGGCTACTCTAACAATGGAAACATGCAAAACACTTATTCTAGAGTAGAGAAGTGCGCATTTCATTCCCTCAATCGAGAATTTACTCTAGATCACACTTTAATTCCCTCACCTGAACAGTTTGTTCATTGGTCTTTGAATGAGTTTGTTACAGACTCCTTCATAGGTTAGTCTTATTCAAGGCGTAATAATCTTATCTCGTCTACAGATTAAAGATAACATTGGTTTAGTATTATCTTTTAACTTAGGATAGCAATTATCTTTTATCTCTCCCGGTGGTTATCTTGTTTCCTTCC
>JANZLC010000200.1:6626495-6649051 GCA_026413385.1 Erythroxylum gracilipes
CAATGCCTCACAAAAATAATAATTTATCGACAAATCGAATTTCACTAAATCCCTTCATTTCATAATCATAACCTACACAATAAAATCCTCAATTGATTCCAACCAAAAGAAGATTATCAAACTACAACTTCAAAATAAATTAAATAAGCCTCAAAATAATTTAAACATGCTTAATGCGAATCGGGGCCCAATAAACGGGAAGAAAAAAAAAGACATTTACTTTGGACGAATATGGAATAGCTTGAATTGGTTATTATGATCTTTTATTATGAAATTTCAATGGAATTTAATTAGATTTGCCCCTAGTAAAATAAATAGGAATTGTAGAAATGTGATAAGGTTGGCATGCCAATTATGGAGGTAGCAGTATTGTGCCATGATATATGTTACCGGATTGTATGGCTTCGAGAGCTTGGTTCTGATGTAAGACATTTATTTGTGTTATGAACTGCATGGCTCCAAGAGCTCAGTTCCAATATAAATATATATAAAAAATGGATCATATGGTTTCGAGAACCCGACCGCCTATCCGACTCGGTGATGCAATTCCGATGGATTTTACTTTGGGGCAATTACAAAAAGTAGATAAATGCATGATTAATGATTAAAGAACTTCAAATGAAAGTAGTAGTTGAATGTAAAATTTATTGTTCATTGTATAATTAGATATGAATTATTAAAATAGATATATGCTTGTATTTCATAATTTGATTTTAAATGCCTATTTATGCTTAGAAAGAAATGAAGATATTTATATGTGCAAAGTATTATATATTATGCATGTTATGGTTGAATGAATTGAATTGAATGTGAAATAGAATTGCTTGAACATCACTAAGCCTATAACTTAGCTTATGGATTCTCTTTCCGCGTGTAGGTTTTGAAAATAGTTAGAAGAAAGTTGTGGTAGATCTACTACAAGACAAGTCACATAGAAGATCTCAAAAGAATTGGAGGTAGATGTACTATAAATTTTTATTTTGTTTTTGGTTATGACATGTAAACATAAAGAAGTGAAGAATCTTATAGGATTTTATTGTGAATTATATATGAATAAATGAAAGTTATGTATGAAATATGGTTTAGATGTATTGAAATGTATTGGAAGATGGGTAAATTATGTTGTCAAGCAGTTTGACATAGACACGGATAGTTGATTAACATGCATGAGAAGTGTATATTTCCATTTCTACATTTTGAAAGGAGAAATTTTCTCAAATATTAAACCAAAACTGGATCTCTCATAGGCAATGGGTCAACTCTTGAAGATTAGGGAAAGAATGAACAATGAGATAAAATGCAGAAATAAAAATGGATAATTAACTTATTTCTACATGATTATTAGTGTGAGATAGATCATCTTCATAAAAGACCTGAATTGTTTAGCTAGAGGCTTATGCTAGTAGATCAATTCAAAATAAAAGAGAAAGTTTATAAGTATGAATAGCTTTGCAACAATGTTCTTTAAGAAAAGATTACTAAGAAAAAGCTTAATGTTTCATATAAGGCTCATTAATGGATTAATATATAAAGATATGTAATGTGTGTGTATACATGAAGGCTCAAATTCTTACAGGATCATTTAAGTCAAATCAAAGTATAATTACTTAACAAAATCAATTTTGTAGTATTTACAAGGTCAAGATTTGCAATGTAATCACTTAATCATATTATGCATTTACACTTTATAGTAAATCTCAACTAGAATAATGCATAAGTGTATGTCTTCAACATAAAGCTATTAATAAGAACCTAAAAATATAACCTAACAAAAGCTAAAAATACAAAAAAATCAAAATCAAAACGATTAGATAAATCCAATTCCACCCCCATATTTCAAATAATACTTTCCTCAATATTTTGCAAAAAGAGCAAATCAATAAAAGATGTAGAAAACTCAATTAAATCTAACATAGCTAAAATAAAAAAAAATGTCTCGAAGTGCTCAACCAAATAAAAAATTTGCACTATAAAATTATAGAGGCTCATAAATAATAAAATATAAATTGCATTATAATTTTCAATATCTCAATTCAATAAAATAAAAATAAATAAATTATAAACAATGCACAATATGATAAAAATTGACAACATCTTCAACAAGAACTATATATATGTATAAAGCATGAAGCTCAAAGTCACTAACGTGGGTAGAGGCAGTGGTGAAATCACTATAAGTAGGTCATCATTGAATCCTTCTTGATGTTCATATGCATAAGTTCCACGTGTAGTCTATCGATGGACAATGCTAGCTATTGCCTTGTAACCCTAGGTGGCTTATCGATGCACAAATGACAATAGATTACTTTCAGGGCATTCTGAGTTTCTCCCCCTTGGTACCTTCAACTGATACTGCTAGATTCTTCACTCAGCGGGTCCCAGAGAATATGTTTACGTCCCTAGTGAGCCCAGTTTTAGATGAGGAGATATGTACTACTTTATTCTTTATCCCAGATGATAAGGCTCCGGGGCCTGACAATTACACCTCTTTTTTCTACAAAAAGGTGTTGTGACATTATTGGAGCACACTTTAGGGTGGCAGTGCGGTATTTTTTTCTCTACTTCTGTTATACCTCAATGTGTGAACTCTACTAGGATCACTTTGGTTCTCAAGGTGGAGATCCCACAGACACTTAATGACTCCAGACTGATATCTTGATGCAATGTCCTTTATAAGTGCATCTCAAAGGTCATTGCAAATCGGTTTAAAGTTGTTCTGCTAAGGTGATTGGAGGAGCTCAGATGGCTTTTGTTCCAGGGCGGCAGATTGTTGATGTTATTTTTCTTACTCAGGAGTTGATGCACAATTATCACCTTGATCGCTCACCTCCACGGTGTGCTCTCAAGGTTGATATTCGTAAGGCTTTCGATATAGTCAATTATGAGTTCATTCTATTGAGACTGAGGACTATTGGTGTTCCTGACTACATGATTGGTTAGATTGAGGCATGTTTTAGATTTTCACATTTCTCTGTAGACCTTAATGGTGCATTGCACGATTTCTTTTCTTCCACAAGAGGGGTGCAACAGGGGGATCCCCTCTCTCCTTATCTGTTTATTTCAAGTGATGGAGGGGTTGGATGGGATCTTGAGAGAAGCCACTGTAGTTTTAATCTATCGGTATCATTGGCGATATAAACAGACTTCCTTCACTCATTTTTGCTTTGTGGATGACTTAATGATTTTCAGTCGGGTAGATTTAGCATCTCTTAACATTATTCGACAGGCTCTGACAGATTTTTAAAAGAGTTTCAAGTTTAGCTATGAACTCGATTAAGAGCCGAGTTTTCTTCTCAGGGATCCCCGAGGTTGAGTCTTCTTCTTTACAGAGAGTATTTGGGTTTCAAATTGGTTCCCTTCCGATCACTGCCTGGGCGTCCCTCTTATCACTACTCGACTGAGATACTCAGATTGTCTTCCTTTAGTGGAGAGGATTCTTTCTCGGATCCGATTGCGGACTTCAGCGTCTCTTACCTATACGGGTCATTTGCAGCTAATCAGATCTGTCCTCTTCTCTATACAAGTATACTGGTCAAGTATGTTCATTCTACTTGCTAGCATTACTCGCCGTATTGAGAGCATATTGTCAGCTTTCCTTTGGAGAGATACTTCACTATCCCACATTGGGGCTAAGGTGACATAGGAGTCAGTCTATTTTCCGAGGCAAGAGGCTGGTATGGGAGTCAAGAGGGTCAGAGACTGGAATAGGGCTGCCACACATAAGTATGCGTGGCAACTATTCACAGACAGATCTTCTACATGGACTATATGGATACACATTGTTTTAATGAGGGATAAATCTTTTTGGCATATTCGAGTCTCGTCGAGCTCTTCCTAGGTTTGGCGGAAGATTATGTTGAGTTGAGAGTGATGCAGAGGTCTTAGAGTTGATTGTATTAGTGATAGTCAGGATACCTCCCTATGGTAGGATTATTGGTTACCGAGTCAGGGGATATTGTGTGACCGATTTTCGTTCTGAGTTCTCTCTTCTACTAGGCTCTCTTGGGATGCCCAGGTCTTAGAGATTATACATTTCGGTGAGTGGACTTTTCCTGAGGTGAGCAGTGAGCTACAGTAGGTATAGGACTCTATCCTCTTTAGACCACGCATTCAGCATTCCGATAGTTGAGTTTGAACTGGCCACTCATCCGAAGTTTTTTTTGTTGACTTTGTATGGAACCTTCTCCGAGCTCGATGACCAGTGGATCCAATCCACCATCTACTATGGTTTTCAGAGCATATTCTGCGACACTCTTTTATCCTCTGTTTAGCATCACAAGGTCGCCTCCAGACTATAGACAGACTCCAGATGTTTGGTGTTTTGTCTTCTTCGGCTTGTGTATTATGCGGCTCCTCTCTAGAGACACATGATCACCTTTTCTTTCAGTGCAGGTTCTCTTCACTAGTTTGTGGTTCTCTCTTGACGAAGACCCCCTTTGTTTGGCCTTTGACTTCTTGGTTTCCCCTCCTCCAGTGGGCTTCCACACGTCTTTGCCGACGAAAGGATTTCAGTCATATACTATCACGGTTTGTCCTCTCTGTCACTGTTTACTTTCTTTGGCATGAGAGGAATAACTGCATCTTCAGCAGACGGCACCGATCACCTCCGAACATTACCGATTTTATCAGTTCTCGACTTCTCGGCCTCGAGTCTCGTTTTCAAATACCTAATCTTCGACGACATATTTGGAAACTCCCTACTTTGCTTTGTTTTTTTATTATTATTGAGGGCCTCATGTGGCTTCTTTGTTTTCTTTGTATATAGTTTTGAGTGCCTCATTTGGCCTCTTTGATTGTTTGTATTGAACCTTCCCTTTTATTAATATATTTTTGTTTATTCACTTCAGGAAAAAAAAAACTTTTTAACTACCCCTATGTTCCCTCTTTAGCCATCAGCTTATTCATGGCCATCATTCCTCCTTGCCTCATGTCTCAGATTGTTTAGATGTCCTCTATCACATCAATATGGATTAATCCACCCATTATTCTCACAGGTGTATCTAAACAACCTCATCCAATCATTATTAATATAATTGTCTTCTCTGATCTTTATAATCTTAAAACTGGAGATGTCCACCCTATATCAATAGTTGACTAATTAACACTAGGAACACAATTTTTATCTAGGGACCTATATCAAACCACATTGCTAACAGATTACAACATCAAAGATGACAATCAAACCAATGGCTTTTCGTATAAGCCATTGAAGAGCATGTCTAAAAGGTCAAATCTATCTTTCAAAGTTAGTTCAACCTATTAGATGGAGATTATGGCTCAAGATGTAGGCCATTATCTGTGATTATATGGTTAGCTCCTTACACCTAAAAAAACCATTCAC
The DNA here is from genome assembly GCA_026413385.1 of Erythroxylum gracilipes. Taxonomy (NCBI): domain Eukaryota; kingdom Viridiplantae; phylum Streptophyta; class Magnoliopsida; order Malpighiales; family Erythroxylaceae; genus Erythroxylum; species Erythroxylum gracilipes. The sequence continues at coordinate 6,631,837 of JANZLC010000200.1, forward strand.
CAACTGAAAAGATAATATCCAACTCGAACTTATATTGTGGATCGCTATAACTTCACTCATGATGTCCTATTGGCCTTACACTGTGAAAACTCACTCTCCTCCCCTTTGATGATAGCCTGAGATGCTCCTTAATTGTCTCCTTTAAATCATAACCTTAATGCCTCAAATTTAGGAATAAATGACCAAGAGTTCAACGTAGACTTCTCCCTAATATTGGTATAAAACTCCTTGACTACCTCTAAGTAGTAGTCTCCTTGTAAAGAACAAACAAATTCTATAAGAGACTTTAAAGTATGTTCTTAATCCTAAAGACTCGATCAATATTTGAGATTATGGTCTTTTTAATGATTATGTGATTGTTGTTCCTCTTGTCATACAACTCCTCATTCTCTAAATTGCTGAACCTTGAAATATCCTTCTAAGTGATTGGTGATAAAACATCAATCTTATTAGCATTTGCCTTATATCTTAAAGGTATTTTTCACACTCCATTAATCAAGTCAACAATCCACCTCAATCCACAAACCTCACTTTACAAAACACTTCCACAATACTTCAACATCCAAAATATAAGAATTAGGTGTTTCATTGTCCTAACAAATTAATTAGGTATTTTTATGGTCAAAGTATTCATTATAGTATAAACAAATTCTCTACATCCTCTTGCAATCCCATAAATCATAAATTTATAATTGAGTAAAAGACTATGGTGTGGTTAAAGAAATGAAAAATAATATGGGATACACATAAAAATAAATGCAGTTATTCCATGTTAACTATTTATGTCATTTACTTAGTACAAGCAAAACATATATTTTCAAAAGTATTTTTCCTAATATTTAAACACCATGGGAGGAAATTTCTCAAAATTAAGATGGACATCTAGTTAAGCCTAGTCCTTCCCACTATTAAGAAATCAAATTGATGTTCTGAAGCTATCATCAAATGTAGATTAATGGTACCTTCTTACATTAAAATTGTCAGACAACATTACATCCATAAGAAATTAGATTACTGAACATACCTTTATTAATTCATTTTTTAAACACAAAAAATCTCTTACAAAATGAGAGACGAGGGCAGAGAGAAAGTAACAGCAAACAAAAATAAAGAGTATGCATATATTAAATTATATACTTACACAACTCAAGAATATAACATGACAAAATAAAAAATAAGCTTGACATTAAATTATCTCATAACCCTTATTTCATCGAACTCCCAATTTGTCATTTAACCTTAACACTAAAAATCCTCAAATATTTTGAAGAAAAACTTAATGTCTACAATCCCCAAATATTTTATAAAAGTCTAACATAAAACAACTGAAATTTCTTGTAATTAAAACACAATTTGCCTAAAATCATATTGCAAAACGAGATTTTTATTGAATATTGTTGTTCTTGTTGATTAAACAATATTCCTACAAATGATTATACTTAATAATTTAATATAAATTCTTTATGACTGATAACGAAATACTTTAAGATATGACTAGAAATAAATATATTAAATGAAAATATGAATGATGTTAATTTAAATGAAATTAATAAAATAGTGCAGAGCATACTCTTTAGCATTAAACGACAGGGAGAATACATGGAGCCACAAGGTATACATTGGATAATAACATTATACAGAAACAATGTGTCCAAAAAGAGAGAGAGAGAGAGAGAGAGGGTAACCCTAATAGCTGCATTTTGTACTGAAAAATAAAAGGAATGATGTACATTTTAAAATTACGCACTTCACCAAATATACTTGTACAACAAAACTCACATCTTTAAGGATGGTTGATGTCATACAATATAATCAAATTGCCAAGTATAAACAGCTATTAACAACAAAACAAACCACAATGGCAACCCTCCTAAAACAAACTTCAATCATACCTGGAGCTGTTGTTCCTCCTACCCCACCACTTCTTTTTCATCTTGTCAAGAGCACCTTCTTCACTTCCAAGTTTATTCAATACCACCTTGGTTTCTCTTAGCCTTGATCCATAATCCTTCTTCCAAGCCTCAAACATCTGTTTTAACCTTCTAAGCTCTCGGTCAGGGTTCAAACTTGCATCAACTTGACCTGATTTCACTTCTACCAAAAATTTCGCATCATCCCCAAATACTTGAATCCTCTGCTCAAATTCTTCTGCTAACCGGCTTATAACGCTCAAACCTGCACTCATTGGCCTCACACCATTGCTTTCTTGACCCCTATGGATACTTCCAGTATCCCAGCTGTAATCTTTTTCGTCACCTGCATTCACTGATGCATCAGAATTTCTTTCAGAATCATCAACAGCTAGGCTTTTCTTTGCTATCGATAGACTGGATTGTAGAGATCTCATCTGTTTCTGCCACACTTCTTCCATGGACTTCATTTTAAGCTCATATTCCGACCAACGGCTCTCATATTGTTGGAGCCGTTGGCTTAGGATGTCATTTTCCTCTTCTTTCACTCTATGAGCAGCCTCAGCTTTAAGAATTCGTCGCTGTAGTTCAGCTAGAAAAGATGCCTTCACTAACACCTCATCTGACTCATTGTCCTCCTGTTGGAATGTTGTAATAGTTTAATAGGTCAAATGGAACCAAAACCATAAGCTCGAAGGAAAGCAGGAACATTGCTTGCACACGAAGCTAGTAAATGATACTCAAGATGACTGAATTTCTAAGATCAAGTATTTCCACATTAAGCACAGAACCGAGAAAATTGGGATCAACAGATAACAAGATTAGACAGGCAAACAGTGTTTCATTTTTCAACATTATCCATAAACATGATTTCAATTTGAGCATATGGAAATACAGAAGTTTAAGAAGTACAATGTGGCAAGTTACCTTCGGTACCTCCAATTTCACTAACCCTATATTGCCCGAGCATCGCCTAACCAACCATCCACGAATAACTGCAGCAAACCACAGACTATAAACTGTAAGTATGTACAAATATTATTATAACTATAAAGCTGGTAATAGCTCTCTATCTAATTCAAACCCTGCCCGGCTAAATTAGAAAATACTATCCAACATTGTACACCGGTTGTTGCAACTTCAAATTTTTTGCAGTCTTATTAAACGAATCAGTAGTCTTTTCTTTAGTGAAGTTTAATTTTAATCATGCAAATGAGGAGAAAATTGCAACATTTGACAAGAAAGACCTGTAACTAGTAAGACCAAATTTACCTGATTGTATTGCAATTGATGCCTTTTGAATATCATTATATCTTTTTCTACAGGTCATGCTTCTGATCTGATTTTGTATAACCACAACAGCTTTATGTTTTTGAAGTAAGACAGCATATTCTTTTCTACCTTTCTCTCCACGAATAACTGCACAAGAAAATATGAAATTTTATTGCAAACTTATGTATGAGACGATGATCCTTAAATATGAACAGAAGTAGATACTGAATAGGAAAGAAAACTACATGACTGAAGCATGACAACTCCTCTCTTAAGCTCCCTAAGGTAACAGCGAGATCGGTGCGCTCTGAAACAGCTTTGAACACGTAAGATACCATGAAGAGTACGGTTTCTTGAATCCTCAAGCACTCCAATCTGCGAAGATTTCCTCGTTATGCTCAACAGAGATGCAATAAAGCATACCAACTACCCACCAAAATATAATTTTACATTGGATTAAAAATCATAATAAATAAAAAGCAATGGTGGATCTTTTTAACCGCATTAATATCCCACATGAATTAGGATAAAGAACCTAATAAGTCTTGTAATGTTTAGCCAATACTCCTCCCCTTAAGATACCTTTTAGAGTGGAGTTCAATTTTATAATGAAATCACAACCAAGTTATGATTCTAGGGACCTAAGATCTTTTTTTTCTTCTACTTCGGATCTTCTCTTTTGTCTTTCATTCCTTCAGTCCATTGATAATGCTGTTACCTCTTTACTGTCTTTTCTTCATGCATCCTCGTTGAGGATGCAATTACCTCTATTATATCTTTCATCACAGAAGCCGCTATCTCTATTCTTTCTCTAACTTGTGTTCTATTTTTCCTCTTCTTCTGGCAAACTTTTCCTTTTTACTCTCAGTCCCTGTTTCAATCACATTACCGCCACTGTCCTCTCCCTCAATAGATATCCCCCTCTAAAACCATGCTGTTTCCTTCACTGCCAAGTGTTGTTTCTTGTGACTGTAGGGTTTTGGACAAAAGGAAAAGAAAAACAGCTAGCAAAAAACAAGAGGAAAATGGCCAAAAAATATCAGCCAAACAAATAAAAAATATTGGTTATTTACTTTTTATTTTAATCTATTTGGAAAAAAATCACTCTTCAAAATTCATATACAAACTTGACATGAAAAGCATCACACCCACCTACCACTCTGAGGAGGGCATGTTAAAAATTATGGAGATCAAATATTTAGTATATTCCATATCAAATATTTAGTATAAGAATATATTAGTATAAATAATATGTATATTTTAGGTCCTATTAACCAAATGCTTAGCTTGGCACAATAGACTGGATCATGTATTCTTTGTTAATATGACCCTTAATTGAAAAGCCCCAAAAGGTCGGAAGTGCGGATGCATAAGGGAGGATAATAATGGAGGAAATACATGAGAGACTAGGGAGAAGGGGATGCGACTTAAACTTCCTGACCTTTTAGCATTTAAGGTTCTCATACCATCAAATATTATTTAATCCAAAACTTCAAATCATTGGGTAAAAGAAAATTGATACCAGATAGCTTAATAGACTTAACAGTGTATACATATGAAAGTGCACAAAAGTGAGATCGCAAGCATGTAATCAGAATTTTAACACAGGAACACATACGACAAATAGTTTATTTATACCTGGCCAGTTCGGAAAAATAGTTTAGTGTAGCCAACTTGACACATCTCAGGCAGAATACCAAACTGATGAAGAATTGCAACTGAAACACTGAGTGGATCCTGAGATGCGACATTTTCCAGTAAAAGAAAACCATATCTGAGGCAAAAATTCAGATCAGGCAATAATTCATGTAATAGTAAATGAATCAAAATGTGTATAGAGCCATTTAAGAACTTGAATAACTATTTAACTGCAATTGTTCTGCTTTACCTTCTGGAAAACTTTTTGTGAGACATTCTTGTAGGAAATCCAGATCTCGAGATACGGACTACCTCCAGGACTCCGCAACATCTCAACTGCTGCAGCACAAGTCCCTGTTCATATGATCCAGGAGATTGAATATTGTTGGGCTTTATACACCGAATGAAATGTGGTGTGGTGGTTTCTAGGCGCTGCATCAACTGGAACAATTGCCCCTAGACATAAAACTTCTTAATTAGTAAAAGTGAACCCCTAGACATAAAACTTCTTAATTAGTAAAAGTGAAGTGATAAAATCAAGCTAAGTTAGATTTGGATTGTAGTCATAGAAAAAGAAAAAAAGGAAATATAACCCTATATCTTTAAGAATTATCATTGGAGTGTGCAGTAGCATCCTGATATTGACAAAGTTACTGGCACAAAAATACAAATATCTCCATGCCAAAGCTTAAGTGACAGAATAAGGCATGGCCCCTCCATATCTGCCTTCACAGCCCAATAACAACATTTTTGTTCAGCAGTTTAAAGAAGTATAATTTGCAGATTACTAAATGCAGAGTTTCAAGTCACCAGAAACTACCAGATTAAACTTGTATTGCACACCTCCTAGCAGCTCAGAATCTGAAACACTTGCTGATACACTACCTTCTTGAAGCTACCTGTATGCAGGTTAAACTACTTTTTATTACTTCTAACAACTATTTATTGCTGTAAATCTAGATCCTTTTTTTTTCTTTTGTCATCGAAAGGCACTAGGGCCTAGGGGACCGCACCTACCACTGAGCTAAGGCCCTCATTTATAGGACTGAACATTACCTCCAAAAAAATAATTGGAAACATGAAGGGTACCCTCCCTGTCTCCCTCCATCCCTCACTGAGAGTTAATGTTGCTATGCATTTGCATTAGGTACAACTCCTATGAAGCAGCAGAACACATCTGCCGTTCAGATAGGACTACAACAAGGAGGATCGCATGACTCAGTTTGGTAAAGTCTGCTTAAAGTAACACGGTATTTACGTGATTTTCTTGTACAGTAGACACCATTAAGCAGTATAATTCTTGCACAATATCAGGAAAAGGACATCAAGGAGAAACTTTCAACTTTCAGCATAAATGAGTAATTCCATTGAATTAATTACATAAGACTGATGTTGACAAATTACAGTCCTGAAAAAAGACTTGGGACCCAACATAAAAATTATGCAAGTATGCAATGCAATTTGGCCTTTCATAGTTATAATGCAATCAGAACCAAGTAACCTACTTCTGCAATAAGGTTGGCCACTAAACATCAGAAAGTAAATACCTTAAATTTAGTGGCTACACTTAGCTTCTGAGAATCTGCACCCCCTGCTTTGTACAGAGGACCAACAACATGCTTCTCAGATTGAGCAAGCAAAGCAGAAGCAAATATCTTAGGAAGATGGCATGAACATGAAGACAAAAGCTCAATGGAATCCAAGTGTAATAAGTCCCTATTCTTCTCGAGAAACCCAGTTGTATCATATGTAACCTGAGATCAGAGTAAAAGAAAAGCATAAATCCATCATTTATTCTTTTCAAAATCTAAAAGTATGCAAGTCTGAAGACCTGATTTCAGTTTCAGAAACATTTTATTGTTGTAACTCTTGTTACGCTTTCGAATTTGAAATTGACCTGCTAAAGTACATTGAGACACAACATAAAGCAAAGGGTAGCTTTCGATCTTTTTTCATGTTTGATCCCGCATAATCTAATCTTGGTAGGTTAATCCAATAAGTTAATCGATTTCATACAATAACACGTATGAACAATATCGAATATCGATCATGTTTAGAAAGACAATCACCTCCCCAGCATAATGGGAGACTGTGAAGGCTTTGCTTCGCTCTCCTCTGAAACAAGAATTCACATTCAGATGCTGCTTGAGCTTGTTGGCAAATGTCAAGTCTGTGCCATTTGGAAATGTGGACTCCTCATCCAACAAAGACAATAGCCCTAGTGGTCTCTGCATGAAATGAGATAGGAAGACTCAACATATGTCAATTTAAATAGAAGTTACGATGAACAAACATACCATTTCCACTATTCTCCAATGTATTAAGATGCACAAACATACCATTTCCATTATTCTCCAATGTATTTACTTAATCCAGAAAAGAAAAGAAATATGGAAGTAAAAGGAACCCATGAAAGGCACAAAAATCCAATTTGTCAACTCCAATGGTAAGACAGCAAAAACAAAACATAGTGATGAAACTCCCTTACAAACAAAACAGCTCCAAACATAGGAAATGAGCTGAAATTAATAACACAGCCAGAGAGAGGAAGGCATTGGCCTACTTATCATAGAGATATGTTTTAAACTTTAAGAATGATTCCTACAAGATGAGACAGATGAATTTAATCCTATTGCAGTTACAATGGATCTCTTAGCATTCCATATCTCTACCTCTTAACAAATTGAAATACAAATGCAAAAATTCAAAGAATAAAGAACTTCTATCAGATTTGCATGTAACTTATCATAGCTGTGGAGGACAAGAACCTTAATAATCCAAGGGAATACTTACAGGAGCTTCCAATGATAATAGTGCAGGAACAGTATGCTAAATTCTATACAGCCTAACATAATCCATGCATTAAAATTACCAGTTTCAGACCCAGTACCTTCTCAAAAAGATTGAGACAGTCTTGATTGTCTTCAAAATCAACTCTCGCCCAGTCAATGCCATCTTGAATGTACTCCTAAAGAAGAAAAAGGGCACTATTGTAAGTACAGTAAAATCTCTATAGATTATTATTTATTACTCAATAAAAAACTAACAGTAAAATCTCTATAGATAAGTACTCGATAAATAAATAACCACTATCATACAATAACTTTTACAGTCCCGACTTGGCTTAATAGGCTAAATTAAAATTTTAATAAATTAATAAGATAATACTTTTATGTAAAATCTTTATATATTGTTTTACGGCCCTATCCCTATCATAAATTAAAATTTTACTTAAATTGTGAATATGTGTAATTGACGATGATATCTTCTTAAGATATGACACAAAGTAATTTATTTTATTTTAAATTTAAATCTAATTGTATTTCATTTCTAATCTTTCTTACAACACCTGAAAATGCTGACGTTGAATATAGTGAATATTTGGACTTAATGGTTCATATTCAATTGATTAGATTGGTAAATTGTAATTTTTTAGTTAACTAAATATATGTTATTAACTTATGAATACACTCTAAATTATTGATTTATCAATTAAGTAATAAATTTTTAAATTAATAGATTTTATGCAGAATGTTAGGTTTTACTGTATTTGAATATAATTCATGTTAGAATAGAAATGCTGTGCTCTAATATATTCCTTTCAACATGGTAGTTGCAAGGAACAAAAGCTTTCAAATGCAAGCTTATTGCATTGTTAGCGCTTTGAAAAGCTGAGCTTAGAGTTGTTTTACTCAAACTCTTGTCAGCACTCATGATAGTTAATAGGAGTAAATTACATTTGTTGACTGAGAATCAAGTATCATAGAAAATTTGTTTTTGGCTCTTCAAACATATGATAACCTTACGACTAAGATAGGCAGAAAATAGGAGAAATAAATATTTCGCCACACTTTTTTAATTAACAGCCTTGCAAACCTATATATACAGAATTCCTACCCTGCAAGGAAATCCTAAAAGTTACAAAATATGGTAAATCTAAAATAGGCAGAGATACATGTATATGTTGTGAACTCATAGGGGTCCAATCCACATGAAGAAGGAAGTTCAAAACTTGATAATGTTAAGCAGAAATTCCATTTTTCTGGCGTTGTAAGTCTAAGCGAATATAACAGCATTTCACAAGTCTCTCAACTATTGCAATCCCTCGAAATGAGGGTTTGATGAGTATAGGAAGAATCATGTAGGCATGTTTCCACAAAGTATAAATCTGTATCTAATTTAGTAAAAAGGGGTTAAAATACTGGCAAAACATATATAGTATGCATAGTCATAAAATTTTCTCCAGCTATAAATGATGTGCCCATCAAGATGTTCATATTTCATTTATTGCTTTCTTTCTTCATTAAGATGAGCAGAGAACCAAAGAAACAAGTACTGGAGTAAAAAAATCAGATGCTATAGAGGTAAGAATTAGGACTTACCTCCTGCTCTAACTTGAATAAGTGGCGGTTGAAATGCTGTTGCAATCTCTCATTTGCATAATTTATGCAAAATTGTTCAAAACTATTCCTCTGGAGAAGAGCTTAAAAACTCAGAATTTACAAATCGAAAGAACTTTAAAACAGAATGGAAGAAGAAGTTTCACAGAGGAATAGTGAGTGGAACATACTTCAAATGACTCAAATCCATAGATGTCTAAAATGCTAATGGATCTGCCAGTTCTGCGTTTTCCAACTGCAAGAGATTTGTTGATTTGTTCAACTAGCCACTCAAATAAACAAGCATAAATTGACTTTGCCAAAGCGTCCCTTGCATCAATAGCCTGGCAGATAAAATTTAGGCAGTTCAAGTTACTTTATTTGGAAATACAAAACAATTCATGGAACTAGAAATTTTTCAAAAAAATAAAGCATAATGTGATTTAACATCAAAGGGCCAATTACTGAATCAACTAGATGCTAGTAGAAGCATAAGCAATAATCACACAAATATAATATGTGGTCCACAGGTGGGTCTGTGTAGACTTGTGTGCAAAGGGTAGCATTTTTAGATTATAGTACATGCTCACTCGTCACCTCACATTATAGCTTATGTTTTCTTGACTGCTTGGTTTCTTGGAAGGAAGTAACTTCATTACTTGTATTTTACATTCCTCCTACTTGTATTTTAGATTCCTCCAGTATTAATCACTTTAATATTTATTTATGGATTAATCAAACATCCAGTCTGGTCTTCTTACTTCAGTCTGCTTTCTTAACTTCTTTTATTAATATCATCTCACAATTTAAAATATAATAAAAATTCCTCATTTACTTTGTTAAAAATTTCCATATCTTCCGCAGATTACACAACTTTGTTAATAAGCTTTAACAGTAAGAAGACTTCAACATAAAGGAAATTAAAGTGAAAGGATTGTCACCCAATATAATAGGAGGATTAACAAGAAGTATTCTCCAGTCTGATTTCTAACAGCCAACATAATGTCAAGTTGGGACATAAGGCAATAAGAAACTATGCAAGAAATAAGAAATTCTTGAAGACTTCAAAGAACAATTATAATCCAGATTTCAAAGTATTATGAAATCAAGCAAATAAAATTTTACAACCACCTAAGTGACAAGGTGAATCGAGCTGTTATCGAATTGTAAGGAGCAGATGGAATGTTAAATCGAATTTGACTTCCAAAAGTTAACCCAAATAAAAAATAAAGAAACATGAAAGGAAGTCTGTTCAGTGGCATTAAAATATTACTAATATATCACACAACCAATTATGTAAATGGATCAGTTACCCCAAAATTTTGTTACCTGTGATAAGGTGAGCTTCTGGATAATATTATCATTTCCAACTCTCATTTTTCGAGTAGATAAAGCCAGTTTAAGCTCAGTGACATCACATCCTATCAACTTGGCCACAGTTTCCAGACCTTAAAAAATCCAAAATTTAATCACTGGTCAACAACACTTTCCTGAACAAATTTCAGGAATCATAACTTGCTGAGGGAGGGAAGACAATCAAGTGATGTTGATGAACAAGCTTTATTGAACAAGGGTTATAGAAAAAGTAACATTTCCAACAAACTAAATAATAGAAAAGAAAATGCACATTAGAAGCTAATGGGACCAAGCTCATGATGGAATAGCTCCAGTTATGGGCATCTCTGAGATCACAAATAAATTTCTGCCAATAATATTTCAAAACATAGAAACTAGCTGTACTTTTTAAGAGATTAATGAAGGAGAAGATAGTGCTACTGGAAAAGCACACAGCAATAAGCACCACAGGAGAATTATTGTTGTTTATCACTATTATTAGAAACTAAGTTTGAAGACAATTCTGCTTGTAGTCCACATCATTGGAAACCTGCAATGTTTTAGTGCACTTCAACTTCTTCCCTGTGAAGGCAAGCTAAGAAAACCAGAAAAAGTAAGTCTCCTACAGAATTACTTTCCAAAGCCAGTTTCCTTTTTGTTTCAAGCATTTTCCTTCTCACGCTTTCTTATATTCACCCTTTACCTATTGATTTAGTCATGTTCTCTTTATCTTGGCATTGCTCCAGTTAGCAGTTTCTTGAACCAGGAAATGTTTGATGGGAGCTACCAACATTTCAAAAGAAAGTAACCAGTACTGATAGCAGTACAATTAAATAACCTGCTGGCTATAAACATTATAACAGATAGATGCTTATCTATAGTCATGTTCCTGCTGTTTGTTCCATCAAGAGTCTATCATCAAAGAACAAGCTATTAGATATTTTGGTTATAGATAATTGAATCATGATGATAACCTTTATGTAGGACCACAAGCAGCTCACCTACATGCACAAGCCTCCAGCCCGAGAAGTCTTTGTTATCTTTTCACTCAAATATTTCATAATCTCTCCTAAAATTACACTCCCCCAGCATAAGAGATGTCAAAATAACAACATTAAGAATAGAAAAGGAAGATTCTGATTTTGAGAAGAACATCCAAAATTAGTGGATTTATCCAAATTAGCTACTGAAAGAATCTTACTTTCATCGACCACTGGTTCAACATGATTATCATTATCAACCACAGCAAACGAGATGTTTCCCAGCCACAGTACAGAAGAAAGCATCGCGAATACACTCTCCTGGTCTTCCTTGCCAACATGAACAATGTCCAGAGCTTCCTGTTTATGGGCAATCGTCATAGTGTGACATGCACATGGCGATCTCAAAAACAGAAAACCCAGAAAAGGAAAATCTGATAGTTGTAAAGCATGAAAAGAGAAAAATGTACCATTACAACACCAAAGTGTTCAGCGTCATCAACCCCATTTATTGAGTAGCAATTACTCTGGCTCAAGTACTTATACTCACTTGCACTCTTCAAATTTACCTTCCCTGTGTTACATGAAAGAATAGGTGAATGAAGTTCCAACTTCCAAGACCACTGTAAGAAATTTAACACTTGAGTAACAGGAATGGTGTACTGGTCACTTAAAGATCCCATCGTTCAATTCTTTCAGTGGAATACATATAAGAGTTATAGAATTGCAATTTACAATGAGCAGAACAATATGCAGTTAATGGGAGATTCATCTTTCTCAAAGTAAATAGTTTACCAATAGACTCAAATGGCACAAATAGTTGGACTTTAAAGACAACACTGAAAAAAACGTCTTTAGGCAACCAAGCTGAGTAGAAAATAAAATATTAGTTTCAGCTAATTCCAAAAGGTGACCCCAATTTCACTTGTAGGCTGCATATACCTTGATTATCAATATCCAAGAAAATGCCAAGAGCTGATGACACCATTTTCTGAAGTTCATGCATATACAGTTTACAAGAGTATATGAACTTAGTCTGTGTGTCCCAACTATCATACAAAAAATTCATTCAACCACCATGATCATTACTACTGATATCAGTTTTTATGAAATAGAAAATTTATATATCAACTAGTTACCCATGTTAGAGGCCACAAATGCATTGAAGATTACACGACAAATTGAGCATGAAAGTAAACAGCAACGAAGACATGGAAATAGGTACCTCTAAGTGCGTGTGGAGCTCCAGCGCAAAGCTGATAAAATATATGATATGACCTTTCTCCCTCAGAGCACTGGACCACTCTAGACTGCTCAATAACAGGTTCAGTTAGCTACTTAGATCAGAAAAAAGATGCACAATATACAACAAAGAAGCATTACCTTTTCAAGTAAAACTGGAGACCACCAAGCGTCAAGGAGAGATTGAAACAAAAAATTGTCAGTCATGCATTATCAAAATGAATGAAAAAAGATAAGATCTTAGGAACTTAGACGTTTCAGTAATCTTACAAGTTTGAATTTTGGCACCAGATATCTTTCCAGTTTCACTAAAGTGGATTTCAATCAACTTTCCCTACAGCATATTTAGAAGGTGAAACTGTAATCAAAAGATAGACAACATCTAAATCTGAATTTTTCAAGCCATTTAATATCAAAAACCATCTATATGGATTGATCAGTGATCTGAGGGATTCACTTAAAAGAAGATGGTGCTTACGAAGCGGCTAGAGTTGTCATTCCTCACTGTCTTTGCATTACCAAAGGCTTCTAGGATTGGATTAGTCTTCAAGATTTCGTACTCAATTCCACTGCCACCACCAAGTGCAGCCAGATATTGCATTGCTATCTTTGCAGTCTCTGTTTTTCCAGCTCCACTCTCACCACTGAAGAAATAATTGACAAATGAGTTTAAAATATGCAATGCTATATTCAATAGAACAAACTTCAATGTATTAGTGATGAAACTTCTAGGTGCAATCAAGTTATAAAGCCAACAACATGAACTGAATTTCAGGAAGACCAAAAAATTAGTAGAATCTAGGCACCTATAAGCACACAAGCCCTAAAACAATATAAGATAAAAATTTAATTACACTGAAAGAAAACATGCAGTAGTACGAGGGCTTCAACTTGTCTCAAGAAAAGAAGCAAGATTTGGAATCTGCCTATCCATTGATAAGGAGAATAGAATCTATCCAAAACACAGAAAGCATTCGTTTGGTCATACAAATGGTGCTTCAAATGGAGGATCACCTTTTCATTTCTTGCCTTAAAAATGATAATATCCCCAATAAATGTATCCATTCTAAATCAAAAAATCCCTAAATGCTTTACTTGTTGTGGGTTGCATAGAATATAAGAAGCATCTAAACAATAATTAATGTAATTTATGAAGATACATTACAGAATACACGGAGCTCTACCTAATGCATAACAGAGACAATTGGTAGATGGCAAAAGTAGATGCCAGTGAAAGGGATAACTACTCTAAACTAATGGAATATGTCACTAAACAGACTAAATAATGAACACATTAAGTCAAAATATTCAAGGTACTCATACTCTACCAACCTTATGATGATAGACTGGTTTACTTCATCTGCAGAGAAACCAAGACTCAAATATTAGTTCCATAAAATTATAACCATTTTAAGTCCATAAGGCCCTGATAATTCAATCTTAAAATGTTAAGAAAACTACCTCGAATCATTTCATTAATGGCTGTGTCTGTAATGGCATAGACATGTGGGCTCTCAATAGATTTATTCTTATACGCTTCAATGAAATCATTCCCATATAAAGGAACTTCCTTAAAGGGATTGATGGCAACCAACACTGGCCCTGCTTTTGTCTAAAATATGCAAATTTATTCAGCATACAAGTCAGTAAAACTTATATTTTAGCATCAGGTTCGAAGTACAAGATCTTATTAGAAACCTTACATAGATCATATCTTGATTGTATCTATATTGAAGATTGTACAATACCGACGGCTCATTTAGGTAACTAAGTTGCATGAGATCATCTACACCATCAAGAATATCAGGATTCGCGGGTACCAGACCTTCAGATTTTAATTTCAAAACCTACAATTGAAACAAAAAGCAGTTTTTAGAGCAACAGCTAAATTTGGTTTAGAAAATCATTAAAATTATTTATAATTGGTCTACTTACTCTGCCATCAGGTAGAGAAATAACAGTTTCACTACCCGAAGTTTCTAATATCTTCCCCAATGCCCAATCCTTATTTGGAAGTTGAAACCATGATTGAACTTTCTGAGATTAAAAAAAAAAATTAAATAAGTAGGTGACATGATCAGTAAAATGAATATCGATAGTTTGTACTTGATGACACAACATAACAGAGCAAAATCCTGTGGAAATGGAAAAACATTTGCAACTGCAATATAATTATTCTGCAATCGCATAACCACCTCATGCAGTTCATGCATAATACCTTTTTGGCAGCATATGCATTGGTGTCAGCCCACCTATGTTCACTACGAGATGGTGAGATTGAAGGAAAGGATGAAGCTCCAGAATCCAGGTCTTCATCACCCACAGAGGGCCTGCCTTCAACTGAAAAGGTATTGCCACTATAAGGGGAATCCTCATTTGCACCATTTACAACTCCTTTCCCTACGCCCTCACCATCCTTGTTCTCTACACCATTGCTTTGGGAAATGATTGAATACAAGCTATCAGCATGCCGTACATTATCAAACTCAGGTCTTTGTAATTGATCAGATGGTGTTGAACCTATGAACGTAAAATCATCTGGCAATGATTCAATTGGCTGGGGGGACGGGGGAACCAACCATTGCTGTGACATTCTCTGATCCTGAGGATTAGTTCAGACAGACATCATGAGGTAAAGATGAAATGAAAAGCTAACGCTTTAGTGTTTGCCCAAAACAAGACCTATCAAGCTTTAGCAAAAGACGCCACTCGCCAACTTATCTGACTAACGTAGTGGACGGGACCATATTCGTAGAAAAAGACCCTAACGAACTTGAGTACTTAGTCACCATTGACAGCAACACAAAGGTGGGCAAGTTCCAAACCGAAAAGTGGTTCAATCTATCAATTATGTTTAGCTCATTAGGCATCCATTCAATTCATCAGAAACGTATAAATGCTTCAATGATAGAACAATTATATGATCTGATAAAGTACTAATCTTCACATATCAAAATTACAGTGCTTCTGAGAAATGAAAGCAAAGCAACCAACACTATACTTTAACCATAACAGTTACTTTTATCATGGTTAATATCTAAGTTTCAATAATAATATAAAGGACCTTTTACCTTGCCGCACCGAAGATGAAAGTGAACAAATAAGGAAAAAATAAAAGAAAAATCCCACTTTTCATCTCCATCATAAATTTTATTAGAAACCAAACAAAGGATAAAGCCTCAAAGCAACGGATCGGTGCCAAAGCTGAGGGTTTAACAGGAAAAGAAAACATATTTCTGGTTTAAAATTTAGACGGACAAGAGAATGAAAAGAAAGAAACAGAAAGCAACAAATACACGAAAAATCAATTCCTATAACGCATTCTTTAAGAGAAACGAGACAGAAATCAAAATGACTCACCTTAACAAAGTAAAAAATTAAAGAATATTAGGATCCCAGTGAAGCACTACGAATCTCAAACTAGCCTTGTACCCTCAACACTAAAGAGTGAAAGTTAAGAAGTGTTACGAAGAAAATAAACTAAAAATGAAGTGGAATGCAAAGGAGTAGAGCCTGGGAAGGTTGTACAATGTGGAAGTAGAGTATGTAGTACAAGAGTAGTGAGTAAACAAGGTGTGCTTGGTTTCCGAGAAAGTGAGAGAGAGGAGAAAATTTTGAATAGAAAATCCAATGGCGTGTAGAGATGCAGCAGCTTTTCTCTTCGTTGCTTTGCTTCACACAAAAAAAGGAAAATCCGTTTACTTTGGAATTTGAATTTTATTTTTGAATTTGGGAATCTCATTTTACGTCAATAATAAAAGGGATATTTGGTCTTTTTGCTAATTTATTCTTCTTGTTTGGAGAATCTAAAAATGCAATTTGATTCTCTAATGTTATACTTAGAAAATATATATGATGTCAGCAATATTTTCAAAACGGAAGTTAAACTAGGTAGATGCAAGAAGTTTAAAGTTTAAAAGTTCAACCGGTATTAAACTATTATAAAATCGGCTAAATATTAAAAAATAAAAAATTATAAATATGATTAAAAGAGTTTATCCTTATTTATCAAAATTTTAATGTTTAATTAAAAAAGATTGATAAATAAAAATTAATTATTTTATTTTAATTTATAAAAACTTATTAATTTACAAAAATTGACCGGTTTATTAATAAATTGATTAATTTTTAACCATAAAAATTATTAAAATGAATCAAACTAAAAAATTAAAAAATTAAACGATTCAAAAATTTTACAATCGATCGAACTAGTTGGATTTTTTTAATCATTCATTATAAGATTTTTTTTGTTTCCCATGAGGTGTCTTAGAAGGGTCCTAATTATAAGAAGGGATCTTTAAGTCATCCACACCTAGACTAATCCCTGCTAAAGTGGGGTAGGTCCCTTGCAGGAAGCAAAGCTCTAGCCCTAAGTTTTAAACGACTGGATATATGAGGGCAGTTTGAAACCACAACCTCACTTAAGTCAGAAGAGCCCCTTATCAACTGACGTATGCCT
>JANZLC010000200.1:6680124-6693153 GCA_026413385.1 Erythroxylum gracilipes
AATAATAATAATAATAATAATAATAATAATAATAATAATAATAATAATAATAATAATAATAACAACAACAACAACAATAAAATCTAAACCTAGAAAGCAAAATCTATGGTTAAACACAAAAACTATTACAAGAACATCTATCAAAAGTTCCTTAATCTATCACCAACAAAGTATGAAATTAGAAACCTGATTGCAGAGATAGTTAACAACACCAAGACCACCCCAACTTTTGGTGGCTAGTCATGGGGTGACTTATTTAGTCAACCCGTGAGCATTTTGCAGAGATGGTTGGCAGCGCCAAGACCACCCCAACTTTCTTGGCTAGTTACGGGAGTCACCCCCATGAGTATTTAGTCACGGTGTGACTAATAGCAATAGTTCAAAACAACATAAATAATAACGAAGAGTAGCCAAGAATTGAGGGTAGAATGGTCATTGCCAAACAACTAATTCAGTTGTTTGTTCTAAAACGCTCTATATTTGGAGCTTTTCACAACTTAGTTGGTTGGGTTGAATCAGTCAACCCAACCAACCAACAACCAAACAAATTAAATAGCTTCTTGATAAAGTCAATCAGCTGATTTTAGTCAATCAGCTAAAAACATAGTTGATCAGTCAACAACTAAACAATGCCAAAATTATATAAATTAAGCGTATCATTATAATTATGTATATAATTTTAATGACATCTACATGAATTTTATGTTAATATACTAGTAGGACATGTGGCATTACAAATTTCATGAAGTCACGTATACTAAAATTCACATATTTCGTGTAATAAATTATTTTATTTTAATTAAAAAATTATTGAAATTTATTAATAATAAAAAGTAATTGATAAAATTATTATTATTTTATATAATTTCAAATATCATATGTTACATGCGTGACTTAGCGTGTGCATTTGATTTGAAGGTGATCTTTAAAACAACCAGTAAGGTTAATCCTTTATGATCATAAGATCTAAAGATTGTAATTTGTAAAAATTGCTCAATATACTATTTGTTTTCTTTGATAAATTATCGTAATTATGCCTTCTCATAATCAACAACGAGTTAAGCATAAGCTGATTCACGTACAGATTCAAGGGCTTGTGACGCTTGTCCAACACTTTGATATGTTCCTAATAAAAGCAACAGAAGAAAACCACGTGCTCGCAGGCAGATCAGAGTTAGCAACTATTGACTTGGATGCCAGAACTTGACACTTGGTGCAGAGTTCAGACAGTAGATCATGAATCAAGTTGCCCGTTGGAGTTGGAGACATAGAAACATCTCTGCTGACACATTTTGACCCGTTATACGCCACGATCTCAAGCATGCTACCTGAGCCACTAGTTCGAATTAGCCATGGGTGAGAAAAGAGAACTAGCACGATGGCATGCTTCAGAAAATTAATTTTTAGCAATGG
This sequence comes from Erythroxylum gracilipes, assembly GCA_026413385.1. NCBI lineage: Eukaryota > Viridiplantae > Streptophyta > Magnoliopsida > Malpighiales > Erythroxylaceae > Erythroxylum > Erythroxylum gracilipes. Next base: position 6,681,538 of record JANZLC010000200.1, read on the forward strand.
ACAATTATCGATAGAAACGAAACTGTTAGTAATAACTGACAAAAAATTATGTTTTATTAGGTAAAATTGTCAGCAAAAATTTCCACTTGCATCGGAGCAAATTTTTTTTGGTAAATATAGAGGAAAATCAACTTGAGAATATTTTTCGGTAGAATATAACGACGGTAAAAAATGTCTATCAGTAAAAAAGCTTTACCAACGACCCTACTGTCGGTAAATTTTAGTCTTAAACATCGTCATTTGCCTCCGTTTCAATATTTAAAAAAGAACAAAAACGATGTCATTTGGTTCGTTTGTTTTAACACCAAACGATGTCGTTTTGATTTAAGATAAATCTCCCACAGTGTCTTCCCCCATTTCCTCTCTTTTATTTCACCCGCAGTCCTGTTTCTCTCCTGTCGTCGCCATCGTCGTCGTCCCATTGCGCCTCTCTTCGTTCGACCGCCAGTCATCGTCACCGTTGTCCGACTACGCCTCCTCGCCGTCGTTAGACCGCGCCTCCTGACCGTTGTCGTCAGATCTACTTCAGATCCGTCATCGTCATCTTTTTGTGTTTTAATTCCAACAATATCAAGATATATGATTGTAATGACTAAACGTAAGTGTAGGTATCATTAGTTCATATTTATAGGTAAATGGCATTAGATTTATGTTTTGGAAAATAATCATCGTTGGTTCAGATTTATAAGTAAATGATGTTATATTTTATTTTTATCTTCGTTGGATTACGCTAGTGTATGTGTTCGTACTCCATGCATATCTCCCATGAAATCCTCTTAGGTTCACCGAACAATTCACAACAATGTTGGATAATTTGTGAATTGTTGGATTTCCTCTTAAATTTGTGAATTGTTGGATTTGTGTAATGCTTTGTATATTGAGAAACTAATCCTGAAGTGTAAAATGGCACTAATGATAGATAAAAAAAATATAGTATTTTCCAAAGCATAGGGAGACATTGATGATGGAAAAAGAAAAGGATAAGGATGTGCAAAGAGAAGAGGAAAGTATATATTGTACGAAGTTTTGTTAGATGTGATAATTATATTGTAATGTAAACAATCAAGGATTTAAAAGTGAGTAATGGTGATATTACACACATAAAGTTAGTGGTAATTAGGAAGTAATCTACATCTTATATGAGAACTCCAACTTTCAAATTCATGTATATTGAGTTCATTAGAGGAAAATTTGGTTACAAAATGAGGTAATATTATTATTATGGTTTGGTTTAATGATTGTTAGTGAATATTATTTAACCTTATTACTTTATTGGTTAAAATGTTATTACAGATCTACTTATAGTGAAGTTGTCAAGGATCTTAGATTTGGACTCATATTGAACAATTTCCTTACATGTTGTAGACTTAGGTGTCATATAAGTAATAAGGAGGGTAATATTTAATTTATTTCTCCAAAACTTAATTTCTTATGTATATCTTATGCTATAAATATGTAACAGTTTGTTAGTAGCTTTTCATCAATTCTGTTAGTAGAGAGTATGGTTATTATTCGTAATGTTAACATGTTTGGTTTTAAAGAAACTAATTAACGTCATAAAAGATTTCAATGACATATATGCTATGGGTCTCTTTCTATCGTTCTTACTTTAGTCTTTACATCTTCATATATATCTTTAATAACCCGTACATAGGTCATAAGAACTCTCTTAAGTTTGACTATGTTGTAAGCCTTCTCTAAGTCAATAAAAACTATATGTAAGTTACGTTGTCTTTTTTCTGTAATATTATATTAATCTTCTAAGGAAATGTAAAACTTTTATCGTGGACTTTCCTAACATGAAACCAAAATGGTTCTCGGTGATAGGTGCATCATTTCTCTCTCTCTTCTCAATCATCTTCTCTCATAATTTTACAATGTAACTAAATAGTTTGATGTCTCTATAGTTATTACAATTTTGAATGTCCCCTTCGTTTTTGTATAGAGGAATTAGCAAATTAAGTCTCCACTCATATAATATTTTGACATACCAGGATCATATTAAAAAGTTTGACTATCCAAGTAAGACTATTTCTGCCTAAGCTCATTCACACCTTTATGGGTATCGTAGTAGATCCTACTACCCTTCCACTCTTCATCCCTTTCAAAGTTCTTTTAATTTCTTTCCATGTGATTTGTCAATAAGTAAAATTACGGTACTTTTCAAACGTGCTAAAATCACCTAAAAAGATGTTATCTTCTACGTCTTTATTAAATATATATATCATCTTTTCTTGATATCATTTTCAGCAATGAACTCACACGCTGCTTCATCTTTTATATAACGAACGTTATCTAAGTTTCCTAACACTCACCGATTTATATGTATCTTTTCTTCATCTTTAATTTCCAATCGTTGGTATAATTTTTCATAAGCTTCACAATTAGCAAAGTGATCCTTTAACTATGAAATATATAAATTCAGATTATGGAGGCAATTTAGATAATAGGAGATCTACCACAACGTATGTATTTAATCTTGCGAGAGGGCTTATTTGTTCGAAATTAGCAATTCAATTGATAACTAAATTATCTATAATTGAAGCAGATTACATAGTAATAGCTGAGGCTATTGAAGAAGCTTAATGGCTTACACCGTAAGTGGAGAAAAATGGATATTTAACAAGGTGAAGTTCAGGTATACTGTGACAGTGGAAAAGGTTCACGCTTTTAAAAATGTAATTGACATGTCAACAAAGCCAATAACCATAAATAAGCTCAAGCATTCTTTTGAACAATGTTTCAAAAAATATGAAATAATGCAACTACCCAGCTTAAAGTTTTTGGTTGAAACATACGATTGTTTGCCAAAGCGTGTTTTAAGTTCTATTCCTTTGTGAAACCGTAAAGATACAGATTGACGAACAACTCAAAGGCCGTATCACATGACAAAACATATACTAAGAAGTACATAGCGTAGAGAACACAAACGTATTTGTGTCCATATCCCTCTTTGAAAGCAAACACTAAGTTCACGTCGTAAAACATGCATATGTCTATATCGTTTAGTTTTAAGAAAGAGTTACGCAAAATACACGTCTTAGAACATGGATGTGTCTATATCGTATTGTTAATTGGAAAGAGTTATGCAGATGCACACCTACAAATCGACCTCAAGCATATCAAGGATAGCATCATAAATATGAGATTATCAATACAAAAGAAAGCTCATATATACAATCAATGAAACAATTAGCACACAAACTGGAGACTGAGCACACTGAGCAACAAAATGAAATGAAAAGGAAAATGGGTTTTTTATTCACACAACAGGCAACCCAGACAATGCAAGCCACTTACATACATCGCAAACAAGTTATTTTCTGGCTGATTAATCTAAGAAATGTCTGAGAATACCAAAGGAAAATTTCAAAACAGAGGTCTTATAGAGAGGCACCAGAGCTTTGCCCACACAGTCTCCTTTGAGATTGTTCCACCAGCAAATACCCTGAAAGTGGAGGAGAGAGCAAGAAACAATCTACAAGCATCACAGCAACCAAGAATATATATATATATATATATATATATGCCTTGAAATGATGGCAACAAGGAATTCACTCAAAATACCAGAGCCCTTTATTAATTACTATGCTGAGGCATCATTCAATGAAGTGTTTTAAAACAATCCCAAGAAGAGTGATCGCAGCAAGCTGCACCGAGTAGAAGAAGATCCATCATCACTAAAACATTATCCTCCAAGGCTCCAATTCTTCATTCCCTCTTATCCTCCAACAAAAAAACCTAAGCAATTTGACTAAAACAAGACTCTAAACTAATCTCCAGCAGACTACTCAAAAGAAAACCTAATTCAATCCATCCATTCCATTCATTACTTGATTTCCAGAATTCCTCCAAACCCTAAAAACCCTACACTCACTGAATTAACTTGCACTACGATCCTTCCAATATCCATCATCTTCACACAACAATCACAAAAAGCAACAGTTCAACATCATGCACATAAAAGTTTATATATATATATAAGTATATACCATACAACATAGACAGCACCACCACAACAGCATCTCAACGCGGATCCTCCTCTCTCCGACCTGAACTACCCGACCCGCCAGATAAAGAAGCTAGCAAGTTCAAATGCCCGGGAAGGTAATTTCCCACCCTCGCCGCCGACGCTTCACCCATGGCCGCCGCCGCCGCAGCCTGTTGTTGAACAAACAGCGAAGACTGTTGAGCCATCGGCTGCACAACCATCTCCGGATGGCCCGCCGCGGCAAAACTCCAGAAATCCGGCCTGGCAGGCAACGCCCAAAACCCTCCAGCCGCTGCTGCCGTGGAAGTCACCAACGATCCCATAGTGGGGCCTACTGAATTTCCGCTGTCCTCCTTACCAGGGCTGTTGTCGTCTTCTGTTCTCACTCTCTTCCCTAGAATAAACGGTGCGGGTGCCAACAAGGGTTTGTGGTCCATGCCGGAGGAGTTAGAGCAGGGCGAGAGAGGGGAGGTAATAGAATTGGAATTTCCACGAAGGGAGACTGAGACGGTGGAGAAGTTCGCCGGTGTTGTGCCGGTTCCGGTAGCTGCAATAATGGAAGGCTCCGCTTGGCGGAGCAGCCACTCGATGGTCTGGCCATCTGACTTGTGGCCAAGCTCGCGGGTGAGCTGGAAGACACGTGCGGCGCATATGATTGGCATGCGGATTCTCCGTCCACGGCCGTCCACTTTGCTGTGACGGTCCTTGGAAGGTGGTTTCTTGACGGCTAAAGCCCCGTTAGTTCCCGTCGTTGATTGTGGCTGTTGTCTCTGAGAAATGATGATAGCAGCGCCGTTGCTGACGGGGTTATTGGGTCCGCTGTCTGAATTGGACATGCTGTTCAATTTTTAAAAAATACTAATTGAAATTCAATTAAGAAAGTTCAAAAGTGTGACTGTAACAAACAGGGAATGATGAGAACAGGGAAGATGAGGTGAAGCTTGTTGTTAGATTGAAATGGAAATGAGGAATGTAGTGAGAGACAGAGATAAGGGATTACAGTTCATTTGATTTAGTGAGAGAGTGAGAGGGTTTTGATTTTGGTCTTGAGAGAGAGCTAATGATTGAGAGGCAGCAGCTGGTGGAGACCGGGGGGGGCACATGGGTGGTGGCTCCCACCTCTCTTCCCCCGCACAGCTCATCTCTTCTTTTCACTAGTAACCACCCCCTTCTTTGCTCACGCGCGTCCACATGCAGTAGAAGTGTAGAACAACACTAAACGACGAGAATTAACCGATCAAATCTTCCGGACAAATACAAAAACGAGAGGACAAGGACACATAAACGACAGCGAAGACACAGCAACGTGATACGCGTTGAAGCGTGCGGAGCACGCTCTAATAGTGTGCACGTGAACTAACCATGTCTTGGCTTTTAATGAATTTAAGTCAGTGTGTAGAATTGACACCTGGCCCCTTCTTTTATTTACGTAATTTGCCACTATCTTTCCAACAACAACCGTCAGGCCTCTGTTTCTCTCGACATTAGTTTTCGGCCGTTCGATTTCTGCGCTTACTCCATCTAACGAATTGTACGCCGCTCTTCTTCTCTGAGGGAGCCGGTTTACTGTAGAATTGACATGCTTCAATGCCAAAATGACCCTTAATAGACTAAGCTTAATTATATAACTCGAAGGGTTTAATTGTCTTTCTGTCTTCAGATGTGGGAGGGAAATTGGATAGTGCTTTTTTATAAACCTATACTTACATGTCTAAATTACGAAAACAGCCTCTGAATTTAAGATATAAAACTTATTATATAAATTTTATTTTAATAACTTTATGATAAGTTTCGCAACAAAGTAAAGTCTGAAAAGATTGATAGTACGCGCAGTCTTACTTTACATAATAAAGAAACTATTTTCAATAGATCATAAATATATATTTTTATATAAATTTTCAAAAATACAAGTGGATACTCACTCTTATTTAAAATAAGTGTTATTTTAGAGAGATTTTAATTATTTAAAATAAGTGTCGTTTGTAACTTTTTATGCATATTTATAATTTTACTTCTAAAATTACCCTTTAATTTCTCTTACATCTTAATTACACAGATTACATATATTATATTTTTAAGACACTTTAATATATAATTAATAAAAATATATCAGACATTTTATTAATTTTTTTAATAAGTATACATTTCTTTAAAATTACACTTATTTTAAATAGAAAGAAGTACTTAATTAAGGTTTCATTTTTATTAAGTTAATGATTAGAAATGACCTGCACAACCAATCCAGATGCGCATTTATCCAGATGCGCATTTATTTTGTTGCCAATAATGTTACAACTAGGCTGTTTTTTTTTTAATAATTTGGTGGTCCCATTGCCCAATTTAACCTCCTTTACAAAATAAAAAATGGCTTTATTCAACATTAACAATTTATTATGTATTTTAAAAATTTTTGGATGGGGTCTATCAAATCTTAGGTCACAATAACACCACTACATTACATGAAAGTGCAACATTGTCCTCTTACGAATTAGCAAATTAAGGCCACTTGAAAAGAGGTCAAACTCGGGGACCCATAAGTCATGACCCTGATTAGCTGCAACAAAAACTCCTGAAATCTTACTTTTGTCCGAGTTACATTCGCAAAAACACCATGGGCCACGTTTAAAGTCAAAATATAAACTAATTAAGTAATCAGTCTACCTTTTACACCCATTGACTAGTGTCAGTAATTACTGTTTAGATTATTTGTTTCACTTTTATTATTTTAATTTATTTTATTTATATATTTATATTAAATATATTATATAAAATTTATTAGAGTAATTACGAAGAGGTGTATGTTATTCTACTTTTATTGTTTATCTCTTCTACACATTTAAAACAACGCTGAAATAGTAAAAGTGAAACAACATATATATCTTCATAAATATATAAATGAGATAGGTTAAAACAAGCGGTAGAACAACAAAAGTGAAACATTTTACACATCTTCGTAATGACCCCGACAAGTTTCATATAATGTTCATCAATTTTATAATGCGATCCCACGTTGGTCCAAATAACACGGTTTAGTGGGTATAATATATGATATTAATTTATATTAATCAATACGAGGGTTGGCGTTTAGAAATTCAATAGTCACACGAGGGCATATAATCCGCATCCTAACACCGTGTTTTATGCTTTACTTTGATTAATCAATCATACTATTTGTTTCCTTTCCTAACCACTACCGTTAAAAATGGCAATTGATTGCTGTGCTACGGATTTGATGTACTTTTTTTTTTGCTTGAAATCATGTTGCTTTAGACAAAAACGTTTTGAACATTCATTAGTGAGACCATTATTATATTTGATCATGATCTTATTATTATATACATAAAATTTTATAATATAGTTTCATGTCCTCCTTATATTATGGAGGCCGTGGAATGGGAATGGCCCTTCCCATTTACAATTACTCAATATTTCTCGCTAGCCTAGGATGGATAGGTCAGCTCGTCTTGGTCGGATCGGAATTGAGCCCGGGTCGCTCCTAACCCAACTTAATCCTGTTATATTTAAAATAATTAAAAAAATTTTGTTTGGTATTTTGGTCAGATCACGGGTTAAAATCGTGACCCGAAAAACTCTGGTCAAAATTAGGTCAGACCGAATCAAAATTGATATTCTTATTTATACTTAACTTTAATAGTAAATAATTGAGCTTTTAATTTAAAGATATCACATATTATAATATCAAAGTCTCATTAAATATCTGTTATGTAACAAAAATTAAATTTAAGAGGTTTGATTAAAATATTAATTAAATCATTGAAATATTTTTTATTATAAGCGTGAATTAAAACTTCATTACAAAATCTTAAAATTTCTCTTTTGTTCATTTTTTTAAAAGTATCTTTTAAAATTTTACATATTTAGCATACTTAATAATTGCTAATTCAAAATTATTTATTTTTTAAAATATTATGCATTTTTATCCAGTTTTAGTGGATAGAATTATGAACATAACTTATGTGTGTATATACGCTTATACATGTAGATGTGTTATTTAACTATTAAATAAATACCAAAATAATAATTTATATTTTATTAATTACAAATTAATAGGGGAATAGTTTAACATTTTAAAGCATTTAAAAATTTTAATTTGAGAGATCTGAACGTTGAAACAATTTGTAAGCCTTGTAGGTTGATTTTTTTGCTTTAAACTTTATTAGGGTTTTATTAATATATTAACTAATTAAGTATTTATTATACATGCGATCAACTTTTGAAAATAAATTTATCATTTAATATCAACTTCGTTATTTAATATTAAGTTATTATTTTTATAATACTATATTTAATTTATCTCCCGTACCTTACCATTTAATTTGTTTAGTTTGCTCATACTATTGCTCCTTTAGCTCTCTTGCCAAGTTCATCATTTGGTTTGTCACAAATTATTAATTTATCTTTGATAGGGTTGTTAGGTTTTTGGTTTGTGTGATTTTTGTGAAACTCTAATATTTTGTGGCACTGCTGTGTTCCAGCTTGATATGTTTTGCCTTACCATTGTTTGTGTTTATTAATTTTTATTGTTACTAGACTTTTCATTCCAGGCTGTCATCATTTTGTTTATAATTTTCAATATTTTGTTTGTTTTGTTTTAACTGTTCAATAATGGATTTTAATATTCAGCAAAATCCTAATTGTTAGAAGTGGGCAAGATTTTGGACCAACGAATTTTTGTTTTGTTTGCGTTCTTCTATACTTGTGATTTTTTTACAAAGCTCTTTTTGGAATTTATTAATAAATCCTTATCTCCTTTTTGGAGTTATTTTGGAGTCATTAAGGGACTTGCCTTCTTTAGCTTGTGTTAGGCATTGAGATAAGAGTGGTGACTTTGACTACTAATGATAGAGTAAGGGCAAGTTTTTCGGTGAGTTTTGAATATAAGAGAAAAGAAGATGTTAACAGATTACTGATAAATTCTTAGAATATTGAGACCTTTACAGGAAAGTTTGTGGAATTAATGGAGATTTTAGACAAATGTACAAATCATATAACGTACATCCTATAGACAAAATAGATGGGGGCTAAAGCGAAAGAGATTAATGGGTTTAATCTTTGGTACTCAGGAAGTTCGAGACAGCAGAACATGATAGGTATCTTGGTTGTTAGGAACTTATAAATAATGTTGTGGGGCTAAAAAGGACTAATGATAAGATTATGTCCGTAAAGATTATGATAAAAGGTGTTCTTCTCAATGTGATGTGTGCATATGCACCTCAATTAAGTTTGGAAGAACAATTTAAATGCTAATTCACGATAAAACTAGATGAGGTGATTCAACATATCTCTCCTAACGAGAAAGTTATTATAGGAGGAGACTTTAATGATTAGGGTCAACCTCGAACAGGTATCAATGGACTCATGGAGGTTTTAGGTATTAGGATAGGTATAATAGTGAGACTGCATTATTGGATCTTACCATAGAATTAGAGTTAACGATAGTCAATTCCTTTTTCAAGAAAAAAGAGGAACACCTTATGACTTTTAAGAGTAGAATCACAAAAAATCAAATTGACTACTTCTTTGTAAGGCGGAGCGATCAATCTAGGTGCAAGGAATGTAAAGTGATATCGAATGCTTACTGGTTAACTTATCATAAACTGTCAGTTTAGATCTTAGAATTAAGGGATAAAGGAAGAGAAGTCATGTGAGGTGTATCAAAGTCGAATTGTGATATCTAAATGGGAATACGGTGAAACAATTTAGGGATAGAATAATATGTGAAGATGAATGGAAATTGGAAGGAATGCTAATCAGATGTGGGATAGAGTATCAACTCTTTTAAAGAATACAGGTGAAGAGATCTTGGGGGTTTCTAAATGACCTAGGGTAGTATGATAAAGTCTTAGTGGTGAAATGAAGATGTACAAGGAAAAGTTAAAATCAAGAAGGGTGCTTATAAAGCTCTATTGGATAGCACTAAAGAGGTAGAGAGAATGACTAATAGAGTAGCATACAAATTGGCTAAGAAAAAGATGAAGAAACAATCTCAGTAGTTAAAAGCAAAGCTTACAAGAAATTGTACCAAAGTTTGAAAACTAGCGATGAAGAAAATGACATTTTTTAGTTGGTGAGAGTTAGAGAAAGGAAAACAAAAGACTCAAATCAAGTTCGTTGTATAAAAGATGAAGTAGAACGGGTGCTCGTGGTTGAAAATAACATTAAGAAAAAATCTCAGAGGCAATTTTATAATCTTTTTAATGAAGGCGTAGAAGACAATATCTCTTTAGGTAATCTTAGCACATCTGAGAGGTTTCGTAACTGACTCATGGTAATCTTAGCACGTCAGATTACAAAGAAAGAAATAAGAAGATATTTAAGGGAGATAAAAAGCAAAAGAGTAGTAGGGCCTGATGAGATACATAAGAGGTGTGGAAAAGCCTAAGTGAAGAGGGTCTTACTTAGCTAACTAAACTTTTTAATATGATCCTTATGTCTGCCAAAATATCGGATAAGTGGAGACTTAGTATGTTAATTCCCCACTACAAGAACAAAGGTAACATTCAAAACTGTAAAAACTATAGAGACATCAAACTATTTAATTACGTTATAAAACTATAGAAGAAGGTAATTGAGAAGAGAGTGAGAAGGGAAAAATTGTCCCACTTAGAAAATTTGTTCTACCTAGAAAGCCAATCCAAATGCTCAGAACCATCAAAGGTAGGCAGGTCTATTTATTTTTTTTAAAAGGAAGATAAACATTACAAATTACATGATAATTCTCGAGTGACAGACCCCCAACTCATCCTCTACGAGGATAGGTATGCATCCCCTAGGTGGGTGCTCCAAAACAGTGATCCCTAAGGAGAACTGTTCTATAAAAATTACGAGACAGTTCGTACTTCGATTACCTTCACGATAAATATGTCTAATTACTACAACCCAATTACGGGACAACAGTGCATGAATGCTCAACACTAGCTTGAATGGTTATAAAGGCAAAGTATTAGGAGAGTAAATCATGGTGTGGGAAGAATAGGGACCAAGGTTAGAAGTGTAGGTTAAGGTGGGTGGTGGATTGACATTAGAAATAAGTGAAGAAATAGGGCCATCATTGTCGAATTGATTAGCGAAAATAGTAACAATTTACAAAGTTACCATATTAACTAATGCTTCAAAATGGGTGTACATAGTGTATTTTGCTAGTACCATTCTTCCAATTGATCCAAAAGAGTTTCTAGTTGGGCTTTAATTGCAACAATAAGATCACCGTTCTTACGAGGCATTATAGACATGAAAATACCAAATGTTAAGACGAAAAAAGCAGGGTATCCTCTCTAAAGCTATTAGAAATAAGGATAATAATTAGGCCGATTTTAACCCGACTAGACTAAATGTAACACCCCCTTACCCTAGGGATACACTCCGGGACGCCCGAAGGTCATTCCGGTATATATCCTATGATAAGGGCGAGCTACGATCGATCACTACATTCACTTTGTATGGCATCATAACATTATTCACTTGCAAGCATCATAAGAAATCACAATATTTTTAAAACCAACTTTTTCTCATTTCGATTTTCAAAACCAAAAGTCTACATTGTATCTTTCAACCTTAAATACATGTACATTAACAAAACCTAGTACAAAAGTACTACATGAAAG
>JANZLC010000200.1:6693253-6707286 GCA_026413385.1 Erythroxylum gracilipes
GAGGTTGACGTTCCAGTTGCCCCTCTATAACAAATAAAATACACAATATCATAATTTGTACCATTATAAGTATTTGATAATGCATATGTATGGCATGAATTATGTACAATGCATGTTCATGATAATCTCGAGTATTATCCGTCACAAAATTGATCTCGTATCAAAACTGATCTAAGTATAATTTATACTTAGGTTTATGTTTCACTAGAATCATTGAAATCACAATTCATTTCAGTGGCTTAGTTTCAGATTTTCCAAAACACCCCTTTCGGGTCCACTGTTCACATATAATAAGCAGGTGAAAATGAAGTAATTTGGTCAAACACTCTTCTAGAAAAGTGTTCCTCATATGTCTCATCTTTCCATTGACACCAAAATCACTCAATTTGGTTCAGTAATTTGGAAGATATGCCTAAAACATTATTAGGTTGTTCATATTCAAAGATAGTGTACTATGCCCAACCTCCATTCAGAGATTAAACATCTTAGAGGCTGAATCATAATTGGACTTCTAGATAGAATTTGTAGGCCTATATCTCTAGATTACTCCAAATTAAAAATCATCTCATTTGGATTGCTATAGATCCTGATATAATTAGAATACTGAGATGAGTTCAGTGGAATAACCCCAGTTCATATTATTTAAGACCACACTCACTATACCTGTCCCACTCTTTTCACTCAATCTTTCTCCATTCAATTCAGATAGCTATGATTGGTGGACATGTATATCAATGTCTTACGAAACCAATGCTTCAAGAATCAAGTCATTTGGAGGTCTAAAGAAGAAGTTATGGCCAAAAAAAACAACCATGTTTATGACCTCAATCAAAACGAACATATTTTGGAGAGATTTCCATAACTTTCGCAAACAATGTCGGATTGATCTCATTTTTGAGCCATTAGAAAGAGAACGTCGAGATATACAACTTTCATGAAGACCTAAAAGACTAATTCTATTTCCTAAGGCTCAAAAATAGAATAGAAATCAGAAGATGAATAGTAACTTCGTCTTAGAACTTCATCTTACTTTTGCATCTTAGAACTTTGTCTTACTTTTGCGTCTTACAACTTCATCTTACTTTTGCGTCTTACAACTTCATCTTACTTTTAGGTCTTACAACTTTGTCTTACTTTTGCATCTTACAACTTCGTCTTACTTTTGCGTCTTACAACTTCGTCTTATTCATGAATGCGTGTACAATTATTTTCATGTGCAGATAAGTTCACTATTCAAGTATAAGTGTATGACATATTATGCATGAACATGGAAGGGCATCTCTAACTCTTATTAATCACTCACATTTACCTTCCCACAAGTAATGGGATGTTACACTAAACCCACTGTCATCACTAACTAAAAGAAGACAATGATGACGTAAAAGAAGAGAAATCACTATTTCATATAATCTACAATTCTTCAAAAGTCACTTTTTTAATATAGGGAAAAGAACCAAAATTACATAGCAAGTCGGGAAAGACTGGTTCCTGATAAATCCTCTGAAAGGATCATGTGGCACTCGATAGGAGGTGAGGTAAAATAAGTGACTCCGACATCAAAGTGACCTGCATAATTGGCAAGCCGGTCGGCGCATTTGTTGTTCTCTCGATAGATGTGTCGATGAACAACAGTCCAGTTCCTAGTGAACAGTTCATTGATGCCTTGAACTAGAGAGTTGAGAGATCTGGTCCGGTGAATGGGGGAAGATAGGACATCGATCACCGCTGTGGAATCCACTTCAAGCTCGATCCGGTGGTACCCTAGATTCCACGCAAGAGTCAACCCGGTATAGACGCCCTAGAGTTCCGTAGTGAAGGGAGTGCACCAACCAAGGTGTTGCGTAAAGCCTCCCTTCCAGGTACCATCCCTATCCCGGAGAAGCCCACCTGTGGTAGCTACGGCCGAGGCTCGTTTGCACGCACCATCGGTGTTTAATCGAAGCCATCCCGTGGGAGGTGGGGTCCACCTGATGAGTCGGTCCAGTCGAGGGCAAGGACCTGCGGGCCGTGCTCAATCGTGCCAAGCTGCTACCTGGTGAAGAACACCTACATAAGACAAAATATGAAAAATGGGTGAGGATGACTAAGAAAACTGATCATCGAAGAGGGACAGATTCTTCCATTACCAGAAGAACCATGTGATAACATAAATACCCTAACATACAATTAAGCCATACACTTATCTTCATTTCTTAGATTGGCTAGTGGACAATTATTATTTAGCATATTTTATAGGAATTAGGGATAATAATTTTTGACCCATAAGTCTAAAATTAGTTGTTTTTAACGAGTCGATCCATGAGTTAGGCCTAAGTCTAGATTAACTCAAAATCTAATTATTCAAAATAAAATATTATCATTTTATTTAGAAAAATAGGACGTCAAGTAAGCCTAGACCTAGACAGCCCAAGCCTAAGTCTTAACCAAATTAAAATAATAAATTATTTTATATTTTTTAATATTGAAAAATTTAGGGGTCCATTATCATCCCTGAAAAGAATCTCCTCTTCAATCAACGCCAGACAATCATGTGTCCATTTAGACTCACGTCTTTCCTTAGTTGGACAGTTTTGAATTCCACCTGCAAGTACCAGTGATGGAGCCAGAAATTTAAAATAAAAGGGTCCGAATATTTAATTTTTTAAAATTTTAGGAGGGCCCAATATACCACTGAGCTCCAAATAATTATGTACTTATGTATGTATATATATCCAAATTTTTTTTTTTAAAAATATATATATACAATTTATATGTATAATTTTTTAATATATATATATAATTTATATATACAATTTTTATATATAATTTTTTAAAAAATATATAATTTTTTAAAATTGTAGGGGCCAGTGGTGTGGCTCCGTCGATGCCTGCAACTAACCCATTTGCCGATTCCTCTGAATTGTTAATAGGTCGTTGGATTTGAGCGCCATACAATATTATTTGTAAGAAAGAAATCGAAGTTGATGGTCCAAGTCAAACTTGGAGGCTGGTAAAAACTAAACATAATATAGATAATTATTAATTGTATATGTAATATCTAAATATCAGGTACCATATGGGACCCGCATTAACAGGAAACAACTAGTGTGTAGATAATCGACGTAAGTTGGTGATCGAAAATGGAAGGTAACAGGCGCAGCGATATAATAAATTATCAACAATTCAGACAGCTGGACCCAACTCTCGAGTTCTTTTCTTTATTTTTTTTATGACAATTAAAATAAATAATCGAATCATTATATTTATTTTAAAATTTCAATTAGTTAATATTACTTAATATTTAAAATTTAAAATTTAAAAATAATAAATAAAATATTTAAACAAAATTTTAATTAAATGCTACAGTAAAAATTTAAAATTTAAAATTGTTTAATTTTTTCAATTAAATTTTTAAATTTTTATATCAATTTATTTTAATAACTTTTGTTATTAAAAATTAATCAATTTCTTAATTAATTAATTAATTTTTGTTAAGGATGACTCAACACGGCCCATGATAAAAAAGAAACGTACAAAAACGACATCATTTTATCTTTAAAAATAAAAAGCTATAAATTAGTCCGTAGTCCGACCGGCCTACACGATTTAATCTATTGTTACCTTTAATTTTTATAAATTAATAAAATTAATTAATTTAACATTTTTTAATTGTATTTTTAACTAATGAGTAATAACATATACAAGTACATTTCCGCTTGGTTTAAATTCTCGTCTTAGTATTTTCCAAACAAGTCTCCGCTTGACTCTCATGTCCTTCGACGGAGCTTCCACCGCCGGCGGTGATGCCGCCAAGCAGTTCTTCTGTCACCAGTGTGATCGTCCGGTTACCGTATCGATCTGTCCATCTTCCGAACTGTCTTGCCCTCTCTGTCACGGTGGATTCATTGAAGAATATGAGAACCCTGATTCTAACCTCGATTTCCAAAACCAGACCACTCCCTTCAATGTCTCTTACCAAGACCCTTTCTCTACGATTCTTCCTCTTATCTTCTCCTCCGCGTCCGCAGCTCCGGCAGATTTCCAAAACCCTAATTTCCCAAACTCCCCTGAACCTAATACGTTCAACCCTTTCGATTTCCTCCGAGACCACCTCCAGAACCTACAATCAGGTGGCGCTCGCATCCAGTTCGTGATCGATAACCATCCCTCCGGTCGCCCTGCGGCAAACCTCGGGGATTACTTCATCGGACCGGGCCTCGAGCAATTGATCCAACAGTTGGCTGAGAACGACCCGAATCGTTACGGAACGCCACCAGCGTCGAAGTCGGCCATTGATGCGCTGCCAATGATCGAAATTACCGGTGATTCCTTGGACTCTGAGAAGAATCATTGCCCTGTTTGTAAAGACGAGTTTGTGAAGGGTATAGAAGCGAAGCAAATGCCTTGCGAACACATATACCACCAAGATTGCTTGATTCCATGGCTTGAATTGCACAACTCTTGCCCAGTTTGCCGGTATCAGTTGCCCACGGATAATGCTGATTATGAAAGCGTGAGGCGGGCGGATCAAGATGGAGCGAGAGGTGGTGATGCTCGGGAAAATCGTGCGGTTGAGAGACGGTTCAATATTTCTCTGCCGTGGCCCTTTGGTAGACAAGGGTCCTCCAGTGACGGTGGGTCTGGTGGTGGCCGAAACAATGATTAAAAAGATTGTGGGATTCAATAATGTGAGTATCATCGTCTACTCTTGTTTTCTTTTAGGGTTCTTTTCTTCTTGATGAACGATTGGCTGAATTCTTTATCAAAGTACTCTCAATAAAAGTTATTGTTAGACACAAGACAGTATATGATAAATTAAATGCTCCGGCCTCAAAGTAATAGAAGGATCCGATTCTCATGAAGAAAGTTTCCAGCCCAATTTAGTCGAGAATTCCGTTTAAACATATTTCTTGCTCTAGATAGAAGGATCGTTTTGTACGTTTTAAGAGATTCTTGCTTCATATCTCCTTAGGGAAGCAGGAAGAAATTCTTAAGTGATATCTATTCTCTAAATCGCCTTTGAAGAATGAAAAATGGTTGTTTTGATTTTGTTTCCTTACTTTAATTACCTTTCTTTGGTTTGCTAATCTATCGAGTAAAACCTTCTGTTCAAACTAGTTTCAACCAATCTACAGTAATAGATCTTAATGTGGTTGATTCGATTGGCGTAGCCAAATACTTATACCTTTGGTTCATTATGTCTCCGAGTGGAAAAAATAATCAAGTTTTTTCTGTTAAGGCAGTATTGATGAGATAATAGTATAATTATTTGTCTCCATACTGTTTACTCTAGCTATGGTTTTGACCTTAAACTATAGGCACATGTATGTTAGTGTATATGCATACAGTATGATGGAACGATAATTTGGTTGAGACAATTGATTTTTGAAGGTAGGACTTTTCAGTACAAGAGCCAAAGCAGTGAAACCTTCTTATCAGGTTGTTTTGAAAATGGAGAATAGCATGCATATTCTTACCTGTAATGTTCTTTTAAAAATCCAACATAGAAACTATCAGGACCTGGCGTTTTCTTACTTGGTGAGAACTGAACTTTCTTTCTCTCCTATTTAGTTGCATTGATCTGAGTCGAGCTCTTAGGTGAGCTATTATGAACATGTTACTGCCATTAACAGCAGGCCATTCTTCTTCCAGAAAAGTTTGAAATAACGGCGAGCAGTGTCCTTGGGATGCTTTCTGGGTTGGTAGGTTTTGTTTCTTTAGCATCATAGAGAACTCTTACAGTACCTTCGGAGTTTTTGGACTTTACCTTTTCTCTAGAGCGTCTTTTAATCTTAAGATTGTTTCAAAGGAACTTTTCAACACTTAAAAATATTATAATCTGGATTTACTCATATTTCGTTGCAAAATTGTTGACCTTCTTACATAAATCAACATAACCTATCATATTCAACTTCCTCACCAAAGGCTTTAGTGGCTCCAACTTTTGTTAAATTCATACTATGGTGTTCCTCTAAACATCATTTTTTTAATTGAATAATGTGAAGCAACCATTCAATTCAAAAGTTTAAACTTTTGGTGAGGTCCAGTGAGTGGTTCAAATACTATTCTAACACTCCTTCTCGTACAAATTCTACACAGATATAATCGACCACAAACTCACTAGAAATGAGGCGGTACAACTTGTCTAGAGAATTGCAATCATTCAAGGCTCTAAGCTGTGTTAAGGATCCATTCAAACCAAAAGTTGAAGTTATTGGGTGAGGTCCAAGAAGGGTTCAAGTATCATTCTAAAGTAGAGCTTGACTAATCCACCTCCTTGTATTGGTTAGAAGGCATGAGGTCTGTCCATGATGGGATATTTCTAAACAGCCCAGGAGAGAGCTCCAAAATTTAGAAATCTGACACTTACTGGACAAGAATCCATTAGAATAGAACTCTTAAAAATGATATGAGTTTTGTTTGAAGTAGGAATTGGAGAAAACTTTTAGGACCCCAACATGGACCTCGAGAAGAGTTCTTTCTATCTTGTTCTGACTAGAAGGTGTTTCTTGGACCAATTAAGCCAGGCCAATTTCATTACAGAAATACCGAAAATCTTTGATATCAGTATGAGATGAACTGTTTGATTCCTTCACTTTTTGCTACATTGAAGTGCCAACCAGGTATCCATATATTGTAGCCACGAATACAGATTATATCCTTAGAAGAGCTAGGCATGTCTTTTTTCCATTTTTTATTCTCCATAAACAAAAAGTTACGGGGAATCACATTGCACACCAAAATATAATAAGGCGGCTGGTAGTTTGAAAACGGCAACATTATATTTGTCAGTCCGAAGTATACATATTCTTCCGGTTGAAGGATAAAGTATTTGGGAGCAGACCTTTGGTCCATCCAAATACTGTAAACATATGATTTTAGAACCACTTGCCTTTTGCACTTTAGAGTCATTCTTAAACCACCATTTTATTTACTAATTGGTGCTAGTGATGCATTTTGTTTCAAGTGATTGTGGGAACCCCTGATATTTGAAGTTTAGTGGTCATTTTGGATTTCTGAAAGAAATAGATACTTTGAAATTAGAGCTCTTACCAAATGGACTAATGCCTCTGCACTTTGTTGCAGGACATTCATTATACTTAACTTCAATCCCTTGGATAGAAATATAGTCATCCAGAACAGGGGCAAATGGGTCAGGATGCAGAAAATGATCAATTCTGTTACTGGAGATACAGGGCTAGGTAAATGATCTGGTGTGGAGGATCAGGAAGAACTATTTGTTGATGTTTCGTGGGGAACTCTCTTTTCTAGATTGATCTGTCTCAAACCTAACAGGAGATTTAATACTTTAAGAGATTTGATAGGATGCTCATTTTCAGTTCTTTCCCTGCAAGTGAATTTTTTAAAATCCTTTTACATCTCTATGGATCCACTTCAAGGACAGTTAGAAGAAGCATGTTAAAAAGTAATTCCTTGGCATTCTTAGCTTCCACAGGTAATCAACTTTAAGATCAAGGATAAAACCACCATATGGTTGTGATAGGAATACTGGAAGGCAACAAAATACGAGCTGGAATCTCAAAACATGCACCCTAACGTTCTTGAGTTTGACCATTCTCTTAGTAACTTTTGGTGCATAATTTAACCCCCTTTGTTATAGAGATCAAGATTGTTATGCATAAGTCTTCCAAGTAGGGGTGTGATTGCAGATCTGCCTTTTTCTAATAATTAGATGAATATTTGAATACGGTAAGGGCCATTTTGGACCATGGCCTTCTATGATCATTAGGAAAATATTAGGCGCAAGGACATATGTGAGTCACTATAGTCTGACCTACTCTTCCACAAATTCTTTTAACTGCATTAGAAATGGATCCCAAATCAGGTGCACGACCTAGAAATGGACCCTCTTAGTTTCTGAAACTTGACTGGAAATATCTTAATTATAAAAATCTTCCACTGGAATTGGCCCGCAAGGCCTCTCTGTCTTAGTTTTCATTGTCAAGAAGAGGATATAGATATGAAAAAAAGAGCCTGTCGAGTTGATTTGATAGTTGGATGAATAGAATAGCTGTTGGGAATATATAGATTTTTTTAAGATATATGTTTGAGTTCTTTTTTCAACTTTTGCCCGTCTCTTCTAAGTATTTTTTTAGGAGTAATATAATACACACACACACACTCTTTTTATATGTTCTCCAGAATGTAAAGAGATTTTCTTTGCAGTAGTGTGGATGAGAGTTATAATCCAAGTACCGATATATTACGGAGCTAATCCTGATAATTGAAATCGCACGGGCTTCTTTCTTTCTATTTGAAGTAGTCACTATGGAAAAAACTGCAGTAATATTTCAGTAGTGCGTAAAAGATTGCCATACATGCAATTGAAAAATGATTACCTTGTGCCCTATGGATAGGAGAGAAACTAGAGAGAATGAGTAGCCTTATTCAATTTCAGGATGAACTTGTCTTTCTTTATACACATTGAGGAAGAAATGAAAAACCCCAAAAAGCTTGTGGTTGATCCTTGGTATATGAACCTGGAGTTAAATAGTTTTAGAGAGCACTTTGAAAAGAAGCAACATTGTGATGTGTTTTTTAAGCGATTTGAGAATGACACAGTATGATGATCTCTGAACAAGTGAAGTGAATTGTTTGTCAGTTAATTTTATTTTTATATTACTATTGGTTAGTTTGTTTGATTACATCGATATTTAGTTCTTGAATGGACTTTAACCTGTGGCCAAATTCAACCCACTGGTGTTATTTCAAGATGAAGCTTCTTCTTGGGGATTGTATTAACTATAGATGCATCTATTTTTTTAAAAAAAGAAAGAAGTTGCATGTTTTTGTTGCTACTGTGAAGTGTCTTTGGAGAAGAGTGGTGACTTGTTGTGCGATGCTTACCCTGATTTTGTGATCTTTTGCAGCATATCACATCACATGTGGAGAAATGAGGAAACGAGAATTCTGAAAGGAAAGCTTTTTACTCTATGCTGGTAAATGGAAAGCTGTGTTGTGTGTGAATTTAGTGTGTAAAATTACGTATTAATAAAAGGAAAATTACACTTTCATTTTGACCCAATGTGGTAGCTTGTGTTTTAAGATTTACAAATACCACTTCACATATTATTAGTTCTTCCCCGTTTGAGGTTGTGTTGTCCCCGTTCCCCATTTTATGTAAAATTCAATTTTAACTATCCTAGTTGTATGCTTCTGGATAAAAGGATCTTATTCCCCTTCCTTTTTGGCACATTTGGAAATATATTTGCTTCTACACCTTACTCTAATATTTGGTGACAAGAGGTGTGCTTTGCTTAAGATTCCGTGTCGAGAGCAAAGTGTAAGTTTAGCTAAATGTTTGAAAGTTTCTGATAGTTATTGAATTTAGTATTGTTTTGAAGAGTTTATGCTTTTAATCTATGCGAATCTAAACTTTTTGTATCCAAGAAAAGTTCCTTGAAGATGGTGATATATGTATTAGAAGAAAACAAGAATGATCATCAAGCACCCCTCAAAATCAAACTATTAAACCAAGTGAAGAAGATATGAAGGAATAGAAATTTCTGATAGATTGAAAATTTAAGAAGAATCATCATCTAAATCACTTTAGAAGTAAAACTCAACAAGGAGTCATTATTAGTTTATATTTTAGAAATTTGTCACTTCTTACTTTTATTTATCAACTTGAGTATAAACATTTAGTGCTGAATGTTTGGGTTTGCGCTATGAATAAGGGATTAAACAATTTTTTGATGATTAGGTTAAAATTTATTACTACACTAAACCAATTGGGCAATAGTTTTACTAAACCAATAAATGAGGATATGAGGAGAAAATTAGGCATGATTTTATGTGATTACAGTCTCTTTTTATGCTTATGATTGGTTTTGATTGATATTTCCATGAATTATTAAGTGTTTTAATTTTTAATTTTAATTTTTGGGTTTGATTTGCAAGTCCTAAAGTTGTATTGGTCAATTAATACCTATTATGGTTGACCAGTTTAAATCATCTTTTCTGTCTTTCTTGTGAGTTTTTAAGGAGTTTGGTCACTTGTCTATTCAACCACTTATGCACATTGGTTGACTAATGTTCCTTTTTTTAAGAATTTTTTTTTTTCATTTAGATGAGTTTGTAGCTTGGTTGGTCAATAAATATGGTCACACAAATATTGGTCAACTAGTCGAGCTATATAGTCAACCAGTTCAGCTATATAGTCGACCAGTCCTTAAGTTTTAAGGGCTTCCTCCTTTTCTTTTCTTCTATTTTCCATTTTGTTTGTTTGTGTCTTCCAAAACCCTAGACAATTAATTATTTTCTTTGAAGAACCCCTATTTGATAAGAATCAAGATAGATTGTAGTAAATTAAAATTTTCTTATTTTTAGGTTTCAAATTTGGGGGTTCTTAAAATAATTTGGAGTTATCCTTGATCAAATTGAAAAAGGATTCAAGATTGTTTTCATTTCAATTGTATCTATACATCTTTGATTGTATTTAAAATTGACACTTTGTGTACATTGTCATATAGTTTTTAAAAATTTTTGTGATTTCAAAATTATACACTCCTTTATAAAATTAATGGTTGGATACTTCAATTATGCTTAGCTTTTTACAATTTCAATTCCTAATTTTGTCAAAATTTACATTGTTTGCTTTAATCAAAATTGGAACTTTTTAAAATTAGACACAATTAGGAATGTTTATATCAAAATTGACCTTTTAACAATTGGTTTAACACTTTAAACATTTAATAACAATTTCCCTTGAGCAAGTTTATCAATTTTGGTGTTTTTTTATATCATTTAACCAAGTTAGCTTAATACATGATACTTTACATTTTGTATTTTTGTACAATTGATTTCTTTTTGATGATTTCAAATAGGAGGATAAGAATTAGAGATATTAGCCTTAAGGGGTGTGATGACATTTAGGAGAAGTGATTTTTTAATTCCTGGCACTTTATGTGATATTTTATACTTGAGTAAATTTATGTTATGTTTAAGTTAATACGTGGATATATGTTTTACACTTGATATTAAATATTTGATCCTTTTCTTGATATTGAATTGTAGATTATACATAACTTAAGGGAGAGCTAATTTCTATCTTGATTGTATGCTTAATCTTATTATTTATCTCTTATATCACAAATATTTGGTTATTGTAAAAAGGTAGAGACTGTTGAACTAATGAATTTATTATTTTCATGAGAAGCATTATAAGAACAAGATGTAGCCATAATTTAAGAAAATAGTTCTTGAAGACGATAACGAATAGTTGAAGTTTACATCCTTTGAAGTGAGAATTAATTCAAGGGCAAAAGAAGATCAAGGCACATCAATTTCATTATAATTTATAATATCAATTGTAATCTTATTTTGTTATTTTGGTAATTTTAAAGCTCACCATATATAAGCATTTCATTTTACTTTATTATATGGGTCCTTTTACTCATTAAAAGGAAATGAAGCTTTTGGTTTTAAAAGAAAAGTCTTTTATCTTTCAAATACTTTTTTAGGGACATTTTGAGAGCTGTTTAATTATAATTACATTAAAAATCAAGTTTGAGCATTGAGAGTTGTTAAAATCATGTTTTTTACGGGATTGATTGACTAATGTAAGTTAAATGTGTAATTGGTGAGTTTATTAATATATAGATCGACTAGTATAGTGATGTAGTCAACTAATGTGTGAGGACACATTGGTCAATTGATATGATTTAGTGGTCGACTAATATGCAATAACTAGTAAATTTTATGCGTTTAATACACAGTAGTCAACTAATATGACTTAATGGTCAACTAGTGTAAGTTAAACTTATAATATAACTATTTTTTGATACATTAGTCGACCAATATAATGGTGTAGTCGACCAACATCCCTCTAGAGGATACATTAGTTGACCAATATGTCGTAATGGTCAATCAATGTTTTAATGACTTGTAAATTTGTGTAATTAATGTAAGTTAACCAATATGCTACATTGGTCAACCACTCCTCTGCAACTAGGCATTGTAATAGCTAATTTTGGATCCAATGATTAGTAGGAGTCCCAAAATCCTATAAATACTTGTTTTCTTATTAGTTCTTCTATTAAGAAGCATTTGGGTTTCTTTTAAACACATTTCTAAGTGTTTATCAAGTATTTTAAATATCGTTGTCTCATATTTGTAAGAAAAGCCCATTGGAGTTATAGAGCTGAAGTGAGATATTTTGAGTCATAAGATTTTTAAGATGTTATATATTATACTTGGAAGTATTCCAATTGACATTGAGTTTTCTATTCGTCATGAAGGAAGATTCTAAAAGAATTCATCTTTTACGGAGAAAAAATTGTACAAAGGTTGTTTATCTTTTCAAAGAAAATTTATAGTAGAATTTATAAAAGTTACGGGGGTGGAGGCAAACAAGGATTGTATGATGAATTAATATAACTTATTTTGCATTTCTCATCCCTTACCCTTCTTTATATTATTACTTAAGTGTGTTATTTAAATTCATTATTTTATGTCATATTTTTAATTTTTATAAATTGTGTTCACTAACACACTAAATTAGTAATATTTTGTTTAAAATTTATCATCACTTAATTCAACCCCCTGCTAAGTGCCATTAAAGACTAGCAATTTATTTATTATGTTTATACGAAAGTTTATAGGAGTATATGTAGCGCCCCATTTTAGGGGTTAAAATATTAAGGAAAATTAGTACGTTTTATGTTTTGTCTATTTGAATATTTTCTAAATTGTGCATAAGTATTTTGGCATGCATTCGTGATATTTTTTGGATAAATTGGTTTAATAAGATTTCTGATTTATTCGTACTGTATTATTATAATTTTGGCAATTTTCGTATACTTTGAATATTTTTAGAAATTGTTGGTGAATTATTTTTGATGAGAATATTTATTTGTAGAGTCATAGTATTATTTTAGAATTTTTGGAAATTATAGAAAATTTTTCTAAAATTTTGGGGTATTTTATTTTTGGATTATAAATAAAATAATAATAATAAATATATATATAATAATAATAATAATAATGGACGAAGTAGACAGTGGCATATGGTAGTTTTTAAACGAGACATGTAGTTAAGTGATTTTGACACGTACATGATACATGTCCTTCATGCAAACCAAACCCGATATCATATACTTTAGCTTGAAAAGAATAAAAGCCTTTGGAAGTTGTTACTCTATTCTTCACCGAAATGCTCCTTCTCCAAAACCAGCTCCATATACTGCTTTGTTATTGATTAGTCTGTTTTGCTTCGGTGGAGTTCTGTCGAAATAAGGTAAATGATAGTTTGATTTTTTAGGTCTGTAACTGACTTCATGCATGAGATATATAAGGAGATATTAATGATAAACGTGGGTTGTTGTGGTTTTTGTAACTGGAAGTATAATACTCTGTTTTTATAGTGTCAATATTAACGTGCATGCATGACTTTGAAAACTTGAGATATATATATGTGGGTTCTGTTTTATGTTAGAGAAAAATTGTCTATGATTCTGTTGTTCATTTGTTTTGCATGCTTGGTTTAAAAGATTATATACATAAGGATATATGGTTTGGGATATGCTCTGTTTTCCTACGTTGTAAAATCATACTCTGTTTTTGCTATAAATATATATACATAGGCATGATCTGTGCAAGGAGTGATTCGGTGGTGTGATAGTAATGAAGTGTAAGAGAAGATAAGAAATGAAAGAAAATGCAATGGATGAAAATATGAACTTATGTTTGAGGTTTACCGTAGAGAGAGAGAGAGAAAGTTGGAATGATAGTTTTGTGATCTTTGGAGTATAAAGTTGTTTCAGATGATTCTGATAGGTTAGTAATGCTGAATAGGTTAGTTTTAAAGTGAAGAAGTTAAAGAAAAATGGAAGAAAAGTCTGCTGTTTCGTATGGGTGGTGAAGAAGAAGATGAACAGTGCAGGATGAACAGTGCAAGATGAATAGTGAATAGTGCAGGATAAATAGTGAACAGTGATAAGTCGACTTGTGGTGGTGTAAGTCGACTTACATCAACGTTTTTCATGAAAATTTCATCTCCGCTCTTCAATAAGTCGAGTTATGCAAGTGTAAGT
>JANZLC010000200.1:6728321-6749989 GCA_026413385.1 Erythroxylum gracilipes
TTTTAGGCAATGTAGGAGACATCAAGGTCTGCTATAGTGAAACCAAAGCATTACTCCTAATCTGACTATCAACTCCATATTAATGAAAGCTTCACACTAACTGTTGTAGGAATTTAAAAAAAAACTACTGATGGATAGTAAGGGTAAAAGCACAATGGAAAGACAGATATCTTCCAAGTATAAATTTACCTATTGGGCATTCATTCAATGGATATTGAAATGACTGTTCACTTCCTTTCTGGTTAAAGAGCATGTGGTTTCTGAATGCACACAAATTCAACACTTATTTCATCTTGGCTTTTAATTACTTAAAGAGAACTATGGTTGCTTCTGTTTAAGCAATATCAACCTACACCAATTTCTTCAACAACAGCCTGGCTCATCCAGCTTACTCATTCCATTTTCATTAGCTCAAACTTACAACAAGAAAATAAAAACCAGCATGAAAGTAAACTCAAATTTTACTAGCTCTGAAAGCAAGCAGCCAAACTCAAACCATACAATAGAACCACACAAGAATAGTCTCTCCAC
This sequence comes from Erythroxylum gracilipes, assembly GCA_026413385.1. NCBI lineage: Eukaryota > Viridiplantae > Streptophyta > Magnoliopsida > Malpighiales > Erythroxylaceae > Erythroxylum > Erythroxylum gracilipes. Next base: position 6,728,853 of record JANZLC010000200.1, read on the forward strand.
TTGCAGAAGAGATTCCTTTAAAAAATTTTAGACCTTGTGGGACTCACTTGGGACTCCCACACAACCTCCAACGTACTGCATGTTGAGACCTGATAATCCTGCCGAAAATCAATTTCCCCAAAAACAATTCAACGCAATCAAGTCAAATATATCATAACGAAGCAGAAGGAACGCAATAAACACAGTATTTCCCAATTCTCCGAAACAATCAATCAAAGGCTCAATCTTTCCCTTCTCAAATTTCAAAAAATCAACACTAGGAAAAATACCTACATTCCTAAATCCTCAAAATACCCTAAAAATCAAACCCCAAAATCACACATATATGAAGTAACAACATCATATACATTTTTTTGGAGAAAACAACATCATATACATGAACACGAACAAGCACTGAAAAGAAGAAGGGAAACGAGAATGGGGGTGGAAATAGGGGGTTACAGAGGCGTAATTGAACTGGGGATTGGATTCGTGCTCGGAATCGATCTCTTCCTCTTCTTCAAATTGATTGCCGAAGAGGTACTGCATCATCTGGTGCCTCTTCTCGTCACTTCCATCTCTCTCCCCCAGCGATTAACTACGATGTGAGATTCAGCAACATTCTGGACAACCTAATGAGAAATGAAACCGAGAGAGAGCAGAGAGTAAAATGAGAAGAGGTGTGGACAAAGTTTGTTATTGGAAAGTCGAAGGGCAAGAACGGCATAAATGAATCAGTTAACTCTAAACGCTGTTATGGATGAGCTTGTGAAAAATCAGCTGGTTGGGTTGAATCAGCCAACCCAACCAGCTATTTACCAAACGGTTGAAGAGCTTTTTAATATAGGTCAAACATCTCATTTGGGTCAAACAGCTAATAAACAGCTGAAACGTTGTTCACCAAACACACCCAAAGTAAACGATCCAGGAAATCCATCATCAACACTGCAAAAATACAGGGAAGCAATAGAAGAGCTAAAAACTGAGGAATCGAGACCAGGAAGAGAGAATCAGAGAGTGCAAGCGTACCGTGTGTGAAGATCTGAAAACGGAGAGAGCAGATCTGAAGAGAATCAGAGCACGTACCTGGAAAGATATTTCCGTAAAACTTAAAACACCTCGTGTCAAGAACTATGCCGCTCTACCAGATCCACCATCACCGTAGAAACAGTGAAACATCCCATTGGCCTCACTTCCGTCGGGTTTTCTTCATGGAACGCCTTGGCTTCATAAATATGTTTCTAGTGAGAAGGGAGAACATTTGAGACTGTCGGTTAAAAATAGCAACCATCAGATGAAACCCTCTTACCAGATCAAACAAAAATCAAAATTAAAGAAAACCCCTTCCAAGAAACCCTAAAAGGCTTAAGCAAGTTTACCAAATATGAATAGAAGCTTGGGGTACTCTGGTTCTCTCCAGTAGAGAAACGTAATGGGAAGAGTTATTAATCGGTGAAGATGAAGATAAGAGAGATTTAACAGGGCATTATTGTTGCGCAATTGCACAACATCACTCTGCTAGTCTTCATAAAGGAAGACCTTTTATTCACAACATGTCAGTTTCGATCTTTTCTCTCTTCTTGGAATTTTAGTTTCAATCCTATTTCATTTCCATGTGCTCCAATGTTGGTTTATTCTAATTTTTTCGGAGCTTGGACTCCAATTTTGGGCTCGAGTTTTTTCGTTTAATGCATCCAGTTGCCACTCTCCTGCTCTGCGTTAACCGAAGGTGTCTGGTCTACCACATCAGGCATTCACCAATCGTTCCTCAGTCGCTCTCTGGGTTTATCTGCAATGGTGATTTTGTGCTTGTGGGGGGTAGTATTGAGGGTGATAGTGAAAAGCCAGTGGAGGATTACGGGTTGAGTGTGAGGAATGTGGTGGATTTGGGGGTTGTAGCTGCGGAGAAGATGGGAATGATTGGGTTGAAGGAATTGGTTAAACAAGTGCTGGGTATGGAGGTTATTAAGCCCAGAAGAGTGGGGGACAATTTGTGGTTGACTCCTGATCATGTTCAAAACGCTTGCCTTGATGTGTTTTTGTCTTCTGAAATTGGTAGGAGATTGAATACGACGTCTGGGGCCTAGATTGGGGCGCTTTTGATGTTGTTTCTGTCATCTGTGGTTTTAGAAGATCAAAGTTTGGATTTTTATTTCATATTAGGATGTTGAGGAGCTCTGGTTGGGTTTCTGATATGGGTTTGAAAGGTCAAATTTTGGGTTTCTATGCTCATCTTAGGATGTTTCGGAGCTTTGGATGGCTTTCTGATGTGGGTTCTGTGATTTTGGAAGATCAAAGTTTGGGTCTTTATGCTTCATCTTAGGATGTTTCGAAGTTTTAATTGGCTTTCTGATGTGGGTTACGTGGTTTTGGAAGATCAAAGTTTGGGTTTTCATGCTCATCTTAGCATGCTTAGTAGCTTTAATTGTCAAGTTGAAGATGATATCAATATTAATGTTAATTTGTTATTGCTTACGTACATTTTGACAATTAAATAAGCTCATTTACCTTTAAATCCATTAAGAAAACAAATAAAATGCACTCCCAAGTCCCAGGAAATCCAAATCAGTTTTTTTAAAAAAACTTTCCATTTCACCCAAATATGAGAATAAAAAGAAAAAAAAAGCCAAAGTTTAAAAAACCAGACCGTCCGATATGACTGAAAAAAGTTTAAACTGGTTAATAATTCACTTCAATTTCACTTAATAATCTCTATGTATAAAAATTAATCTGTTTAAATTTTTTTTGATATTTTAGCAAAAAAACCAAATTTTCATTTCACTATGGGTAATCCTTGCTTGCATAAATACCTAATATGTTATGGTGTCACATCCCACCAACACTAGTTACCAATTCACTAGCTATTGTTCTCTCTGCAATGGTGAAACCCAGAAAGTGTCCTATGCAAAAACAAGAGACGAAGATGCAGAGGTGTATCACTTTCTCCAAAAGGCAGGAGGGTCTTTTCAAGAAGTGTGCAGAGTTAGCTATGCTTTGCGATGCTCAAGTTGCCATGTTCATGAACACGCCCAATTTGTTAAAGCTTAAGATTTATCTAATTAATGAGTCACAGCGACACGTTAGCTAAAAATAACGGTGAATTAAAATTGAAAAAATTTAAATATTTAATCATTTTATTACTACCTTTTAAAATTCGAGCTATAATTTAAAAATTAACAAAAGTATATTTTTTTTAATAATTAACCTTTATTTTTATATACTTGTTATTAATAGTTTTTGTTTAAATATTTTCTACACAATTCATTCGCTAACATTAATATTAGAAAATATATCAGGGTCTTTTAAGGCAGAAAGACATGAAGAGAATAATATAAACTCATTTCATCATGTGTAGTAAATGGCGCATCAATTGGACAACTGCAGTAAATCTGTGTATCAGATTCTGAAATTATTTCATCATGTGTAAATCTGTGTATCAGATTCTGAAATAAACAATCTTCATCATCAGTTCAACAATTCTTTCAAATTCTGAATCAATGGAAAAAAAAAACCCTAGCCAGAGCTGTAGGTTACACTCAAGCCTAAGGAGGGCCAAGCTTCAGAAGCCCATCAATCAAAAACTGAGGTTGGTAAAAGTCTATAGAAAAAGCAAGGAACAGTTGAATGAACGACAAGAATCACATTTTTTGATTAAGCTGGAACTAATTCACCATCCCCCTCTTTTTGAACACATCATACATGGCAGTACCAATCTTAGCTGGAGATTCAACCACTGTCACACCAGCTTCCCTTAGGGTCTTGATTTTGTCCTGGGCAGTACCCTTCCCCCCAGATACAATAGCTGCAAGTGCAAAATAACAGTTACTAAGTACATCTATGATAATTCTGAAGGAAACAAAAGCGAAGTCATGATCAACCATCACTTAAAGCACTTGAACACAGATAAATGCTCACAAATCTACACTATGTTCTGAAACTGCGGCATATATGTAGAAGTTATGTTCTGAATAGTTATGTCAACTGTGGTATGATTATTGACTACTCCCAAGTAAGTGGGTGTCTCATACCAACTGTGGAGAATGAAATATGGAAACAAAATTATAAAGTGAGACCCCAAGATAGTACCTCCAGCATGACCCATACGACGACCGGGTGGAGCAGTAAGTCCAGCTATGAATGCAACAACAGGCTTGTCAGTTCTACTTTCCTGTTCCAGTTGCAAAATACCAGATACTGAGCACCTCATCTCTTTGAAAATAAAGAAACTGTATGATAACCTTGAAAAGTTTGAAGAACCGCAGCTTCATTCAACATATCAAATAATTTATTTTCCAAAAGACTGCTGATATTTTAGAATTATACTTAAGTAGCCCACAGATTAGAAAATTAAACTCTTAAAAGAACAGTTCAATACTTTTTAAGAAACAAACTGCACTTCTCCCTCTCATACAGAGTTTAATATGCTGACTTCCTTCCATTGATTATGTTATCAAAATTAGAGCCCATAAATATATTAAAATATTGAATAGCATACCTTAATTAAGGCAGCAGCATCTTCCTCTGCAGTACCTCCTATCTCACCAATGAGAATGATACCTGCAATCCAATTCACATAACCAGACTGAAGCTGTGTTTGTGCCTGCTTTAAGTTCAAAGTGTTCTATATATAGACCCAAATCCTTCCATCGAATAACTTGACAGGTAATAATTTAATTAAGCAGAAAATTAGAGAAAATGAAGAAAGAAGCCAAAAATATGTTAGAAGGGAAAGGTTATGATTTCATATGTTAGAGATAGCTCAACTATGCACTTTTAAAATAGAGCTATACTATTTATAACTTAAAGAGATATTATTTATTATATTTTTTAAGGAAAAAAAGTAGAAGAAATGCCACAATGTTGCAAAAATTTCAAGTTTTGGTAACACGAGAAGTGATCTGAAATTGCATGAAAACATTATTCTCCATTATCTTGGAGGATCCTGAACACCTATACAGAAATTGTAGCAATGATGGGGAACCATTTTAAAGTTATCAAGTCAATTTGACAAAGAAGTTGAGAAGGATAATGGTTTCTATTGGAAGCACATTGGTAACTCTGTTTTCAGGATCTTGGTTAGGAGATCTGTTTTCAGAAAGCACAAGTTACCATGAAAAAGAGATTGATTTCATTAGGATCCCTCCCACAATTCAGGCAACTGTGCTTTCTTTAATCACTATAAGAGGATTTCACTACTGCAATAGTTAGTTTGTAAATTGAGCATAAATGTTATTGACCAACTACAGGAAATTCAAAAAGATGGAACTTGCATTCTATCATTGCAAATCCACGAGCTGAAAAACCAGAAAATAGTCTTCACATCGACAAAATGAACACTTAAAAAGCACTGGGAATCACAACAGAACCTTAAATGCAGATTTGAAATGCGACACATACGCATATCTGAAAACCTCCAAGGCTATGTAGATACTAAAGGAATTATTATATCAGTGCATACAGTGCATATCTATACATGTTGCACATAGCAGATACCTCCATGCCAACCTATGATGAATGTAACATTGATCACAAAACTTCAAAACTTGCAGCATCAGGAACTGTGCATCTTTATTAAGAAGAAAACCAGAGAACGATGCATGCATCATTTATTCTGTTTCAGAAAATATAATATTTCAAACTTAAAAGATTAGAAAGTCCAAAGCAGATTTTAAAAGCAAGGGGGTGAGATGCTTACCTTCTGTCTGAGGATCTGCAAGAAACTTGGTGATGCAATCGACAAAATTTGTTCCATTGAATGGGTCACCACCAATACCTACGCAAGTAGATTGCCCTAGACCAACTGCAGTTGTTTGGAAAACCTAAAAAATCATAAAAAGATGTTTGAATTGTAGATCTGTCTAATCAAGTCGAAGGCAGTTAGTAAAGCCTCAATGGACAAAACTTCTGCAGGAAGTTGAGGTCAAACAGCAGGAATGTGGAACAGGTTATGGTTAACAAATGGATGCACAAAAAGATTTATCATCATAACAACAACTAAATGGAAGGGGGAAAAAAAAGAGAGAGAGAGAGCTCTCTGGCCCTGAGCAAAGGTGAGGCTTTGGATTAGGGAACAGCTGGAAGGGGCAGGAGTGCACAAGAAAGAGTTAATTATCGAAACTTCCTTCAACTTCATAGCTCTCGTGTAGACCAAAACTTTTAATGCATGCATGTAAAAGCATATATACAGTTATCTGTAATCAGTTGTATTTAAAATTTGAAAAAAAAAATTACATTCAGACAATTATATGGAAACAGAAGTAAATGCAAGATTGCGTGAATAAGTGCCAACTTTTTAAATTCAGCATGCACAAAATTGCATAATAATTGCCAACTAAAAAAGGGCTTCAGAATTGAGACTGATACTCATAAAAGAGCTTATACAGAAACTCAAAGGTCAAAATAACAAGCATTGGTGCACAGATTAAAATATATGTCAATAATTTACAAAAGGGTCTAGAAGACAAGTTTTAATGGAAATTGGTTATCATGGAAACAGAGCACAAAACTAGATGTAAATGCAAGAGAATAATTAAATCTCAGAAGTCAGAACTCACAGCCTCATAAGTCAATGTGCCAGAACGAGAAACAATTCCCACACGGCCTGGTTTGTGAATATACCCAGGCATTATTCCAATCTTGCATTCCCCAGGTTTGATAATACCAGGACAATTAGGACCAATAAGTCGGGTTTTGGATTGTCTGTTTATAGCTGCTTTCACACGAACCTATAACATACATTAATCAAAACTTTCAGTGTGACAGTTTGTGTATCAAAAGGATAAATATGGCTAGAGCCCCAGTTGTATATAATTCCTGCATTTCAAAATTTACAAAAACTGCAAATAAGACAAGCAAAACTACTCCCAGATATAAAGAAGTCAAAAAGATTTTGACAGAAATAGTAAAGAAGTCAACAGAAACTCGTCACAGGTGAAAACAGTGCCTAGTGCCTATATCCTTATGACTGATGGCATTAAAGTTCATCATTTGCGTTGTTTCCAACATTAACTATAAAAAACATAAAATTTCATATTTGAGTATTTTAGAGAACCAAATACAATCATAGCAAATCCTTCCCCTCAGTGACAAATTAAATATGTCAATGGCATAAAACTGGAATATGCACTATTCATCTGCAAATAAAAAAGGAAAAAGGAAAGCAACAAAGGAGAAATTAAAAACAAAGGTAGTTAACAGACACCATTAATTGTAAAGGAGATGGCAAAAGGAAAAGGAGAAATAAACACCCAAGAATTCATCAAGAGCAAATTATTTTTGTTTAGGTGATTACTAAATTAAAAATATTATTTACCATGTCATGTTGAGGAATTCCTTCGGTAATGCACACCACAAGATCCAACTCAGCTTCAACCGCCTCCATAATTGCTGCAGCAGCAAAAGGAGGAGGAACGTAGATCGCTGATGCATTGGCCTTTGTTTCAGCTTTGGCTTCTGCCACTGTATTGAAAACAGGAAGTCCCAGGTGTTCCGTGCCACCTTTCTTAGGTGTCACTCCACCAACCTGTAACATGAAACCAAAAAGATATAGAGATGTTAGTCTAACACACATGTCTTGCATGCAGCAAGCTGAGACATAGCCAAGTACATAAACATATATCAGAAGGGAGTGCAGCCAAGAATGTGTACAGAAAATATATCAGAAGAGAGTGCCAGGTTGAGAGAAAAGGAATGTAATCTTGTGAGACTTTCTGCAGGCAAAAAATGTGAAAAAGACGGAAGTCAAGCAAATTTAAGAGTCACAGGAATAACAGCAAACTGACACAGAAGCTTAAATAACATTGTTGAACTGGAGTTTTCAAAAAAAAAATGTAGAACTGGGAATTGAAATGCCACATATGATAGACACCTTCAGCATCAAATAACATAGCAGACAATGGAACTGTCTCTAGTTTACAACAAGACGTGTTTAAAGTAGTTTCCACTTTGGTAATTCTAAGCTCAAGAAAAGATAAAAATTCAAGACTATTTCTTTTGATTCATGAATTTATGTGACCTAAAACAAACTACTATGGTTAGAGGGAGTGAAACCAAAAAAAAAAAGCTAAATAATAGACATATCATATTAAACAGAAGTTTGAAACAATGAATCGACATGGAATACATGTAATTTTCCACATAGGCATAACAATGACGTCAAAACAACTGTAAAACCCATACTTAATTACTGTTAAGTTCGAAATCTATATTTCTCCTCCACTACACCATTCCCTTTTCTGGTTAAAGAAAGAAATTTTGTCTGAAAAGGTTCTCACAAGTCATTCGGAAGAGGCATATGATAATAGTATGTAGAGATCAAATAAAAATCTTCAAGTGAAGGTCCTTCTTTTGCCTTTCCTCATATACAATAATCTCCACGGTTCTCATTCATCATTCCACTGGATTATAAGTAGTCTTCAACCTAACACATTTAATACAAATCAGCAAAAGATTCTTTGTTGATGCATCTGAAAAGTTGGGGGATACATATCCCCTCTTCATCTCATTCCCCAACACGTAATCTGATTGCTGACGGCAATTGAAAGCTCATCAAAAGCATAATCGACTAGGAGCATGAAACACTTTCGGAAAAGACCAATTTACAATTTCCTACATCGTTACAATCAACTAGGAAGTACAGCAGCTAGAATGCTCAAACAAGAAGTCGATAGAGTTAGAAAAGCACATAAAGCTTTAAAACAGGATAATACTCAAAACAGCCGCAAAATTCAAAGCTGAGAAAAGCCATGAAAGAAAATAATCACAAATAAACATAAATATACCATCTTGGTGCCATATTCAATGGCTTGCTCGGTGTGGAAAGTTCCATTTTTGCCAGTAATACCTTGGCAAATGACACGTGTATTCTTGTCCACGAATACCGCCGGCGGCGGCGGATTTCCAGTGAAAGACCGAGACTGTAAAAGAGAAGAAGAAGAAGAAGAAGAAGAGGGAGTGAGATGTGATCTTTGGTGCTTGGAAAATAAAGAAGCTATGAGTCTGTTGGCTTGCCTCGCCATCTCTCCGTCTCTCTCTAACGCACAAAGCCAAAAGAAATGGCTCTGGGCAAGAGGTTTTGTCAAAGTCACGTCGGGTTTCTTTGACTACTATGCGGGTCGACCCGCGTATCCTTCTCATTGGATTTGCCTTCAGTTTCTACTTTCAGGTTTTATTATTGTTATAAAATAAAATTAGTTAAAAATTAAATAAAATTTAAAATTTTTAAATATAATTGTATTTATTTATCAAAATTTTGAAGTTCGAAATTTGGTTTAAAAAAAAGTTGTTAAATAAAAATTAATTAATTAATTTTAATTTATAAAAATTAATTAATTTAAAAAATTAATTAATTAATTAATCAGTTAATCAATTTTTAATAATAAAAATTATTAAAATAAATTAAACCGAAAACTCAAAATTTAAAGCACAAGATTAAACCGGATAAATTTTTTAATCATCCGATATAACAATAACAACATATTGTAACAACATTTTGATTGTTATTCTTATTTCGGTCCAGTTTTTTAGGGTTTCCAAAAGTTGAAACATGAAGAAATGTTGGGTATTAATCGTTAGTTTTTATCACAGGATTACATGTGTCAATCGACTTGATTTACTTGACAGAGAAAGACAAAAAGCAGATGAACCCCAAACTTAATCTACCCTTTCAGAGCCACTAGTGCATGTCTTCCTGCCAACTTAAAGTCTCTTAAGCCTCTATCCTTCAAGTACTTTTTAGGAAACCAAGTGACCGTTCTTTCCATTTGCAGAGCAAGGCTGCTTTATGATTCTCACCACTTGCTTTCCACTTGTGGGTAAGAACTCACCATATTCCCTTAAAAACGTGGTTTCAGGACTCCTATAATCAACATTTTTATTTAAGCACTTTCCATGGCAAAAATAAATTCTAAAGACATAGGTGAGTGACAAATAGCACAAGTAAGAAGCACAACCTTGTACGCACATAAAATCTGTAAAAACCATCATCCATGTCTATAATGTTAAAAATGAGAACTTTCTGTCTGCTCACAAGAGCATGGGCATCAACAGTCTTCAGGCGCCAAGCTCTTCAGGGTAATATGTTCTAATAACGGTACTTCGTAGAGTAGTCTTTTGGAGCAATAACCAGACCACGCCCCTTTCTGGCACCACGATACACAGTTTCAATAATGTCAATGAACTCCTGCTTGTCCTTGAGAGCCCAGTTGATCTTGTTATTGTTTCCGGTACCAAGATCAATCATAATGTGCTTATTCCTAAAGAAGAACATGACAGTGGATGGATCATACAGTTCATACATTGTGTTGAAATCTGGGACTTCTGTTATATCCACAAGATAGATAACCGCAAAATTCTTTATCGTCTCTGCAACTGAAGCCAGTACTTCATCCATCTAAAGAAGAAGCAAAAGATTACCCTCAGATAGGAAAATCATGCACAGAAAAACACCACATAATTTCCAATCTAGAAAATAGCAAATTAATCATAATTCTGGCAAGTATCGTTGCAAACTTTTGAATAGTCATGAAAAAAGTTTCTGAAGCCATAACGTTCCAACTCACATAAGAAATCCAATCGGCAGGTGTCTAGTTATATAGGATGTTATCACTTATCACGCCAAACAGAGTATCTTGGACTACCAACAGTTCTAGAAAACAAGTTTTCAACATGATAAAGGACTTGGGGTGGACGAATTTAAAAGGACAAAAAGAAAAGGTTTGGTGAAGAGCTAGCATGAGTTATCTAACAGAACCGCAACTCACATTACTCTGACCTGTGCCTTTTCATGCCTCAAGCAACAAGAAAAACAGAAATGCCTCTGGTGATAGAAATCAGGTCAAAAGAAAAGAGAAGTATAGACAAGTTTTTTCACTCTCAAAACATCTTATGACTTTTGAATATATTCATATGCCTAGGACTTCTAACAGATAGGAAATGCTACCAATAAGTTATTTTAATTTCTGTCAACTTTCAATAGAGTTTATCTTGCATCGTCATATATCACAAAGCCAAAGAAATCATTTAGCGAAAAGAAGTACTACATCAACAGAGATACAGTAGATCTATAGCCTAATGATGTAACTGATAAAGCAATAAGGAAAGATTCCAGTGAAACTGTTATTGCGAGCAACATGAGACATTGCACTTGTAATGCAGATATATTTTCAAATTTAATTCTCATAAAACTTCTGATGGAGTACTTCTAATTAACCACCCAGACTTGGCCAACCTTTTCTCTACCTTAATCCCTGGATTAACTTTCTTTATGCACTATCCCTGTTTCCTTTAAAAAGCAGTTAAAATAAATTATATCAATTCAACCTCTGCTAACTTTAGTAACATTAACTAAGCCATAAAAAAGCGACACCCTCCTTTGCTTCTAATCAGAATACTCTCACTACAACTACAAAAATCTACACTTCCCAGATTCCTGATTCAAACAATTCCTCAAAAAACCAAAAACAGAGTAACTTAACAACCAACGAGTATTGGCGAAGAAAGATTGATCCTGAATTCATGGACTATGCTTAATACCCAGATCTAGGGACAAAATAACCTTAAGATGAAACTTTGGGGTGAGAATAAGAAAGGGTTGATAATAATTGCATAAAGATAATGAAATTATTGACAAGTATAAGAGAAAATCGGCTGCCTGCATGCAGGTTTCGTCCCAGTCATGACCGAATCGGATGACAACTAAACGCTCTTCCTCTGCCAAGATCGCCTGATCCACGGCCCATCCCGAGTGCAAGTGTGGCAATAAGTACGACATCTCTTTTTTCTCTCAGATTCCAATGCTCGTCTCAGGAGGTCAGTTCACCGAACTTCTTGTGACTTCTCTAATCCCTAGCGCTACAAAATAAAATATCCTCAATCATTGAAACGCGTTAGTTTCCCGCGTTTAATCATAAATCCAAATGGAAGGATAAAATAGTCCAAAAAGCCAATCACAGCAAAATGACAAATAGACCCTTCCGGAGCTTCACACTTTGGGAGTTAAAATGATTTATTATCATGTCTTTGCATTGATTTCTTCAGAATTCGCATGGCGGGCTACGAGAAATATGAGACCAGAAAGAGAATACCGGATCCTAATACCTCTGTTTTGCTGGTGATCGATGTCCAAAACTACTTCGCGTCCATGGCCAAACCCATCCTCAACAACATCCTCACCACCATCGACCTCTGCCGCCGATCGTCCATTCCCGTCCTCTTCACGCGCCACAGCCACAAGTCTCCGGACGACGGCAGCATGCTCGCCGAGTGGTGGAACAACGAACTAGTCATAGATGGCACCGTGGAGGCGGAGCTCATGCCCGATATCCGCCGCCTCGCCGGCGACAACGATGTGGTGGAGAAGCAAACCTATAGCGCGTTTGCTAACACGGGGCTGGAGGATCGGCTGGCGGCGATGGGGGTGAAGGAGGTGATCATCACGGGGGTGGTGACGAACGTGTGCTGCGAAACGACCGCGCGTGACGCGTTTGGTAGAGGCTTTAGGGTGTTTTTCTCGACGGATGCTACTGCGACGCCAGATTTGGAGCTGCATGAGGCCACGTTGAAGAATTTGGCTTATGCTTTTGCCTACTTGGTTGACTGCAAGAGGCTTGAAGATGGTCTTTTTGGTAAACAGAAGATCGAAAATATAAAATAGATAATAATATGTTTGTGTTGGACTAAAATATGAGATGGATCAGGATCGGATTGGCGGTTTCATCTCTAAGAAAGATCGTATAATTAATATGTTTGTTTTCGTTTTTTTTTTAATTTTTTGTTTTGGTTTTTGTAAATTCAAAAACGACTCTTAATAATGATTCCGTGTTTATAATTTTCTTCTGGGTCTGTTTTTTCCATTGAATCATTAACTAATCATATTAATAACTTCTGCCTCGTATTGTTACAACACTTAGCGTTATATGAGAGAAATAAGAATTTCTTTACGAGAGATCTTTATCTCAATTATAGTATACTAAACCAAAAATTTCTATTGCGCGTCATATACTTGGTAAGTTTCAACATCCTTGTATCATTTGTAATCGCTTTCTCTCAATTCTTCTTATGCCTCTATTTTTTTAACAGTCTTTAACTACGATTTGTTTGTATTTTCTTGTTGGAGTGTTTGGGTGTGTTTTCTTAATATGTCCAAACCACTTAAGCGTTATCTGTCTTAATTTATCAATAATATCAACTACTTTTAATTTATCTCTTATCTTAATATTCTTGACCTTATCTTTTATAGTAAGGTTGTACATTGGAGCATTCTCATCTCTGTCGCCATTAATTCATGACTATGCATTTGTGTTGATGGGCCAATACTTTGCTTCATAAAGCATGGCCGCCCTGATCGATAAGTGATAAAATTTACCTTTAAGTTTGAGTAGTATCTTCTTGTTACACAAAACTTCTGATGCACCTCTTAATTTAAGCCTCCCTAATTTGTTCTGGTAGAATATGACTTCATTAATCTCTACGTTACTTTGGAAAATATATCCTAAATATTTAAAAACACTCATTTTGTAGTATAATTTCTGAACCAATCTTTGATTTCACATCAGTAACCACTCTATGTTCCAAAAAGTTATACTCCGCGTACTCAGTCTTAGTCATACTTAATATAAAGCTCTTCGACTCTAGCGTATTTCTTCAACGTTCAAACTTGACATTGATCCTCTCTTTTATCTCATCCACTAAAAGAATGTTATTAGCAAACAATATACACTAAGACATATCCCCTTGAATATTCTTAACGAGCTCATCAACTACTACTGCAAACAGAAAGGGGCTCAAAGAGGAGCCTTGATGTAGCCTAATATTTATAGATAAATTCTTTGTATCTCTTCTTATAGTCCATGTTCAAGTTTTTACACTATTATAAATATCCTTAATAATTTGTATATAAGTCACCGGAACTCTCTTGACTTCTAAATGCCTTCACGTGATTTCCTTTAGTACCATATCACATGCCTTCTCTAAATCAATAAAAATCATATGTAAGTTACACTATCTTTTCCTATAATACTCTATTAACTTTCTAAGGAGATGAAAAGCTTCGGTCTTGGGCCTTCTTGGCATGAGGTCAAATTGATTTTTAGAGATAGGAGCATCTTTCTCGTTCTCTTCTCAAATCACCTTCTTTCGCATCTTAAACGTGTGACTAAGTAATTGTTACAACTTTAACCCCTTTTGTTATTTTTTAGGATATTAAACATAATGATTTCTTTTAAAAATTAAATTATAAAATATTGTTTAAGAATAAGTCCAAATAAAATGAAAGTTTGTGTGTTTTTTAAAGTATATTAAAAGGAAAAAGTTTTGAAATAATCCTTTAATTTTTACTAAAAAGTAGTTAGTAGTTAATTTTTATTTTTAGATGAATTCTAAATTTATAAATCATAATTAGTAACCCTTGACATATACAAAAAATTAATATTATATATAACTTATTGAAATATATAATTGAAGAATATATTCAATTAATTTAACATTACCCTTATGAATTTTTATATTTAATTATAATTTACAAATTGTATTACTTATTTAGTGAAAATTTAAATTTTAAAATTCCCCTAATTTCATAATCAAACTTCTCTTTTGGTATGGGTGTATAACTTAATATTTTATTGTCCATAATTTAATAACAAATGTTTGGTTAAAGCTTACAAACCAAAATCAAGGAAAATATTTTATTATGCTGACGTAGCAGGTAAGCAATGGACAGATCCACGATAGGTAAATGAAGGTGAGGGTAGGGGAATAGAACCCACAAGTCAATCCAGCACCCAAATAGATTTTGGTTCCCTTCTTGGGCAAGTGTGGCAATAAGTACGACATGTCTCTTTTTTCTATCAGATTCCAATGCTCGTCTCAGGAGGTCCGGTCACCGAACTTCTTGCGACTTCTCTAATCCCTAGTGCTACAAAATAAAATATCCTCAATCATTGATTGAAACGCGTTAGTTTCCCGCGTTTAACCATAAATCCAAATGGGAAGGATAAAATACGTAATAAATTAGTGCATGGAAGGCTCCAGAAGCCAATCACAGCAAAATGACAAATAGACCCTTCGGAGCTTCACACTTGAGATTTAAAATGAGTTATCATCTCTTTACTTTGACTTCTTCAGAATTCACATGGCCGGCTACGAGAAGTATGAGACCAGAAAGAGAATACCGGATCCTAATACCTCTGTTTTGCTGGTGATCGATGTCCAAAACTACTTCGCGTCCATGGCCAAACCCATCCTCAACAACATCCTCACCACCATCGACCTCTGCCGCCGATCGTCCATTCCCGTCCTCTTCACGCGCCACAGCCACAAGTCTCCGGACGACGGCAGCATGCTCGCCGAGTGGTGGAACAACGAACTAGTCATAGATGGCACCGTGGAGGCGGAGCTCATGCCCGATATCCGCCGCCTCGCCGGCGACAACGATGTGGTGGAGAAGCAAACCTATAGCGCGTTTGCTAACACGGGGCTGGAGGATCGGCTGGCGGCGATGGGGGTGAAGGAGGTGATCATCACGGGGGTGGTGACGAACGTGTGCTGCGAAACGACCGCGCGTGACGCGTTTGGTAGAGGCTTTAGGGTGTTTTTCTCGACGGATGCTACTGCGACGCCAGATTTGGAGCTGCATGAGGCCACGTTGAAGAATTTGGCTTATGCTTTTGCCTACTTGGTTGACTGCAAGAGGCTTGAAGATGGTCTTTTTGGTAAACAGAAGATCGAAAATATAAAATAGATAATAATATGTTTGTGTTAGTACTTCAATAAGATATGGATCAGGATCAGGATCGGATCGGAGGTTTCATCTGTAAGAAAGATCGTATAATTAATATGATTAATTAGGGCTGTTTGTTTTCGTTTTTTTAATAAGTTTTTTGTTTTGGTTTTTGTAAATTGTAAAACGACTCTTAATAATGATTGCGTGTTTATAATTTTCTTCCGGGTCTTTTTTTTTTCATTGAATCATTAACTAATCATATTAATAACTTCTGCGTCGTTTTGTTAAACCACTTGGCAGAAAAGTGCGCTATTGGAAATACATTGAATAAAAGACACTTATTTTATGTGTAATTTATTTTTTGATGATCCTTAAATTATATTGTTACGATATATCTATATATCAACACTAGTAAGAATTCTAATGATACTTGAGATATGGGAAGGTTAAGTAGTACGTAATTTTAATTATTAGAGAAATTATTTATAAATGACATATAAAAAGAGGAGAGAGAGAGAGAAAGATGATGATAATAATAATAATAATAATAATAGTAATAATATTAGATGATAAAAATTATTGTAAAAAAAAAGCTTGGGCTAAATTTTTAATAAGTAAGTATTACCTATTTTTAATTTCAAGTTAATTATAAGAGAAATAAGAAACTCTTTATAAAAGATCATTTATCTTAATCATAGTATATCAAAATTTTCTATTGCGCGTCATATTTTCAGTAAGTTTCAACATTGTTGTATTATTTATAATCACTTCCCCTCAATTATTCTTAAGCCTTCTTTTTTTTTTTTGTTCTAGTGAGTTTCGTTAAGCCATCTCTGAAGCTGCTTTAATGGATCTTAGCATGGACGGTTGCCCATTTACATGAGAAAGGGGTGTTGGATCTGTCAACTTTGTTAGGGATCGCCTTGATAGGATTCTACGTTCGAACTCTTGAGATCATATTTTTACTCGTGCTCGAGTTTCAAACTTAGTCTAAGGTAATTTGGACCATTCTGCATTGTTTTTATCAGTGGGGTTAGAGGTAAAGAAATTCGTATTTAAACGCTTCAGATTTGAGAATTGTTCGGTAAGAGAGAAGGAGTGCAAACAAGCGGTAATGGAGGGTTGGAGTATTGGTGCGGAATGCAATTTTGATGAAAGGGTTCAGTTGTGTTGTAAGCACTTAGAGTAATGAAGTTCCACCTTTCAAGCTTCGTTTAGAACAGTCTTAACTTAGTTAAAACAAAGGATGAATGAGGTAGTAGGTTCGTTACTCCAAAGTGACAGGGTGATTTTTGATTAGTGCTAAAAGGGAGTATCACGAAGTGCTTAGAAAACAAGAACTGTTCTGGAAGCAAAGGGCCAAACAGTTCTGGTTGAGTGAGGGGGATAAAAACTCAAAATTTTTTCATGCCATGGCTTCAAAGAGGAGGAAAAAGAATGAACTATTCAAGCTTAAAACGACGCAGGACATTTTCTTGAATGGGATTCTGGCGTGGGAGATTTTATTGTCCAATACTTTGAGTGCCTATTTAGGGCTCAAGGGAGGGATTGCACCAAGGTCTTGCGATGTGTTCCTAAAAGGTTAACGGATGAAGATAACTATTTGCTCTCTCAACCTTTCATGAAAGAGGAGGTTCATAATGCCATTTTTGGTATGCACCCAGACAAGTCCCCTGGTCCCGATGGTTTAAACCCTTACTTTTTTCAAAAATTTTGGGATGTAGTAGGCCCTACGGTCACTAAAGAGACTTTGGACATCCTAAATTTTGACAGGTCTGTTAGCTCTTTCAATTCGACCTTATTAGTTTTGATTCCTAAAAAGAAGAGGCCTGATAGAATTGCTGATCTCAGACCTATAGCACTTTGCAATGTTTTTTATAAGATTATGTCCAAAATGATTGCTAATCGTTTGAAGTTGGTGTTGCCTCATGTGATTTCAAAATCACAAAGTGCTTTTGTGCTAGGGAGGCTGATTTCAGATAATGCTATCATTGCCTTCGAGATTCTCCATTGGCTTAAAAGGAAACGTCGAGGGAAGGAGGGTATGGTGGCACTCAAACTAGATATGAGTAAGGCTTTTTTGACACTGATGTTTCGAAAATTAGGATTTTGTGCTAATTGGGTTCATAGAGTTCTTGATTGTGTCTCGACTGTAAACTTCAGCTTTGTTGGAGGTGGACAAGAGTTTGGTCTAATTTATCCAGGCAGAGGTTTGCGACAAGGAGATCATTTATCTCCCTACCTTTTTATCTTGTGTGCGAAAGGGTTGTCAGTTTTGGTTCAAAGGGATGAGATGGGAGAGCGGCTTCATGGGATTAAAATAACTACTGGAGCTCCTTCGATTTCCCATTTATTCTTTGCTGATGATTGTTTTTTGTTTTTTAAGGCCAATCAGGAAGAGGCATTGCAAGTGCAGTTGCGACTAAAACAGTATGAACATGCTTCTGGCCAGTTGATTAATTTTGACAAATCCAACATTAACTTCAGTCAAAACACTACGGAGACTATGAAAAGTGTGGTGGTAAGATGTTTAGGTGTTCAACAATCAGTGCATCCAGGTAAATATTTAGGTTTGCCTTCAATAATTGGGAGGAAAAAAAGAAGTTTTTAAGTATGTGGTTGATAGAGCATGGAAGAGAATTCAAGTGTGGTACCACTTTGTCGAGAGCTGGTAAGGAAGTTATGGTCAAAAATGTTTTACAGTCCATTCCTTTCTATATTATGAGTGTGTTTCTTCTCCCGATAGATATTTGTAATTAGCTACAAAAAAGCATGAATTTGTATTGGTGGGGAAAAGGAAAGGGAGAGGGTGGAGTTCATTAGATGCGATGGGATAAGTTGAGTAGGAGGAGGGATTGTGGGGGTCTCGGTTTTAAGAGTGTGCGAGATTTCAATATTGCTATGCTAGGTAAGGTGGGGTGGCGGTTGATAACTAACAAGGAAGCTTTAATGTGTCAGTGTTGAGGGCTAAATATTTTCCCCGTGGTATTTTTCTAAATACTACTTTAGGAAGTAATCCAAGCTTTATTTGGCGGAGTGTGCTAGCAAGCCAAGAATTGTTAAGGAGTGGATGCAAACTCTGTGTGGGAGATGATGATTCGATTAAATTTTTTTAATGAACCCTGGTTACCTAACGATGATTTTCCTTATGTTCATACTAGTAATAACACTAGTATGGATGATGTGTGTGTGAAGGAATTGCTTGTCCCCAACACAAACCGATGGAACTTAGATCTTGTGCTGGAGATTTTTTGCGAAAAGGATGTGAAGCTCATACAGGGAATTCCTTTAAGCAGTATGTCAAGACAAGATTGGTGGAAGTGGAGGTGGGAACAGAGAGGTCACAACTCTATGAAATTCGTTTATAAGATGCTATAGGATTGTTCTTCGGTCACAGATGAAGAAGGGCGTATTTTTTGGCGATTACTGTGGAAACTACAAGTGCCTCTAAAAATGAAGCATTTCTTATGACGTGCATTGCTCGATATCCTTCTAACGAAGATTAATTTACACAAGAAGAAGATAGTTGAAGATGCATTGTGTCCCCTTTGTCAAGAAGACCCTGAATCTATTAAACATGCTCTTCTATGGTGCACCAAGGTTCGGTATTGTTGGGACCAATTGGATTTGGTAAGACCTGGCAGCAGTTTCAGTCTCACGCGTTGGATCACTGAAGTGGTTCTCAAGCTAGGAATGTCCTAACAACAGACTGTTGTCATGTGCTTGTGGTGTTTGTGGAACAAAAGGAACGCTGTCGTCTGCTTCTGCGGTGCTGTGGGCTGTACACGATGCTCTCAGGGAGTGGATGTTGGATCCCGATTTGTTTTGAATTTTTACTTATTATTTGTTTAATGATATATGTATGCTTGTTTGATTGTTCAATTATTTTTATTGGGTTATTAAATTAGTAGGCTTGAATGAAGATTGAAATTAGTTGGAAAGATGGGTAGTTAGTTAGTATTAATGTGGAGTTGATGTATTAAAGGTGTAGAGGCATAAGAGACAAAAGAAGGGCATAAGAGGAAAGTCTAAGTTAATGAGGGGCATTATTGGAAAGAATAGGCTATTTTGTGTCTTAAAGTTGAAGAAGATAGCAGCAATTTCGTGGAAGCCTTAGAGAGGGGGGAGAAAACGTGAGAGAAATAGAAGAGGAGAAGAAAAATCGAAAAATTGTGGAAAGAAGAGAAGAATCAAGCTTCTAAAGGTAAGTTTTTTCATCTTTTCTTCTTGCTTTAGTAAAGAAATATGTTGTTGTGTTGTGAATGAAGAAGTTGTAGAGAGAGAAAGGAGTTTGGTGTTGGGAATGCTTGGAGGAAGGAGAAGATGGAGAGACCCATTTTGTTTTAGAGTTTCTAAGTTAGGTTTTGGGTTTTCTAACCTATATGAATTATGGGTAGGTTAAATTTGAGATTGATTAGGGTTAATCTTATTTTGTTATGATTATGAAAATTTGGGGATTTCCATTTGAATTGGAAATTGAATGGAAATTTTGGTTGTGTTAGGAAATCAAGAACCTACCCAAGAGCAAGAGGAAGGACACCATTGAATTTGGAATTTTCAAGAGTATAAGGTGGGTAATTTATTTATAATTATTGCGTAATGGGTAAAATGTCTTGTGTATAAGGTGGGTAATTTATTTATAATTATTGCGTAATGGGTAAAATGTCTTGTGTATGCATATATGTGTATGTGTATGCTTGAATTGATAAATGGTGAATTGCTATGATGTGTTTTATGTTATGCTATGCATTGAAAGATGCATGACATTGTGTTAAAGATTGAATTGTGAGCATGTTTATGCTATGCCTTTTATCATGGCATTTTAAGTAAATGGAAAGAAGAAAATCATGAGAATATGAATTTGAGAATGATTGAATTAAGCATGAGAATGTGAGATTGAGAATGATTGAATTAAGCATGAGAATGTGAGATTGTGAATGATTAAATTAAGTATGAGATTTGATTTTGTGTTTGGGAAAGAGAGGAACCGTTTCGTTAGTCACGTGCACGTCAACGTAAAGCCTTCTCCCGGCTGCCCGCTTGTGGCCCACGAGATCCAAAAAGTGGACTCGTTTTGTTCACGGAGTAAACTTCGATTTCTCTGTTTTGTTCACGGAACCCTCGAGCAAACTGTGTGCATTTGCATTTTTATGTGCTAAGTTATGATGCGAATTGTGTGATGCTTGGATGATAAATGACATTAAGTGTGTTTAATAGAATTGTGTATTGAATTATGAGATGTGTATGAAAATTGTGAATGCTAAGATTCATTATTAGTCTATATGGATATTTGTACATGTTTGATTGTGTGGCTTATTGCCAATGTGTATGAATAAGTTAGCCACTGAGCTGTGTAGCTTAATCCATGATTTTCCTCCTCAGGTGCAGACCGAGAAGAGTAACGACCCTTGCAAGGCATTTGGGAAACTCCAAGAGAGCT
>JANZLC010000200.1:6763801-6780006 GCA_026413385.1 Erythroxylum gracilipes
ATCGCAATAAAAGATAGACTCCTAATTGCAATAAAAGATAATACCTAAAAGATAATACCTAATCTAAATAAAAGATAGACTCCTAATCTAAATAAAAGATAAGACTTCTAATCGTAATAAAAGATAAGACTCCTAATTGTAATAAGACTCCTAATGTGTTGGCGGTGTTGTATCAATCCACCAATCTCCATTGTGCAAGTTTGAACCTACACTTTATATGCTCCAGTGATCAGTAGCTGCAAAATTTCCTTCATAGATTCACTTAAAATTTTGATTTTGTTAACCCTTGCAGGCTAGTTACTTGGCTTCACTGAATCACGATGAAACAAGACTAGCTGTTGCATGTGAGAGGGCTTTTCTTTTGACCCTCGATGGATCTTGCCGCACCCCTATAGCTGGATATGCCTGCAAAGACGAAGATGGTAATTGTCAATTTAAAGGGCTGGTAGCTTCCCCAGATGGAACCCGTGGTATTCTATCTTTTTCTTGATGATTAAAAGCTGATAAGTTTTATTTTGTTCCTTGATTTTCAATGATGGTCCATGACTATTCTCTTAACTGCAGTTCTTGAAACTTTTAGAAAAGGTCCATATGCATTTGACGATATGGTTCAGATGGGAAAAGATGCTGGCAAGGAGCTTCTATCGAGGGCAGGACCTGGATTCTTTGATTCATGAACTCAAATATAACATAAGGAAGAAGAGGGAAAATCAAGGCTTCCAGCTTTAAGTTGAGGGCTAGACTTCCTATTCATCCATCCGGCTAAATGATTGCTGTTGTAACATTGTTGGTTTTATTGTAACATAGAAGAGTACGGTTGATTGCTGATATCAGAGTAGATTTTTGTAACATTTGAATTTACTAGAAAGCCAAAATTTTTGCTCTCTCCATCCATCTCTCTGGGTACATGTAACGCTAGTTAGCAAATTTGGTTGCACAGAAAATTGAAACATAACTCTTTTCTTGTGTAGATGTTCAGGTTTCTCAATGATATTTTTTGGAGGCCCTTGGGTGTTTTTGCTACTACTTTTGAACTATTTCTTAATTTTCTGACTTTACCACGGATTCAACTTTATGTGAAAACTATGGTTTGGTGAACTTAGAACAAGTATAAAGCCGTGGTCTAGTTTTTATAACATCAAGCATGAGCATCTAAGCTTGAAACAGTGACTATGGGCAGGACAAATTTGCCAATAAGTCAGTGCTGCATTTTGATTCGGTTCTCCATGCAAAATTTGGCATATTGACAGGCAAGTAAAAGATGTTTTTATCTTCCAGTATATGTTGGAGCATTAACCAAACTTTCTTTTTTTCCTTTCCTTTTGTGTTATTTTCTGATATGTGCAAGCATGGGACAAATCAGGATGGAGATAGAGGAAGCCATCCATGGGTTGAAGGTTTCACTTATGGCTTGTGGAAGCATCTTTAGGGTATGTATTTGAAGCTCCTGTCTCTTTCATTGCATATTTTACTGGAGGTGTGTGCGTAAAGCCAACTGTTACATCTATTTTCGTGTAATGAGGATATTGAAGCAACCAAAAGTACGTAAAGGATAACAATATGAAAAGGTTTCAAAAGGATGTTTCCATGAATTTCCGTTTTAAAGGGAGAAAGAATGAGTAAAGTGGTTTAGACTTAACTAGTTCACAGCCCATCTGTTTATGGTGTTGACCAATACAAGCTATAACTATTACTCTGATGTGGGACACATTATAACAATAATAACTGTCTAATACATAGTAATATTAACTCTTTCAGCATATAAAGAAATCAAATTCTTTACCCCTAACTATTTATTGGACCAGGGAGGTGTAGAAATAATTTGCTGCTTTGGCCGACGGAGCTTCAACCTATAAACCTAAAACAACTGTTGGATTTATAAACTGGCACTGATTGTGATGAAGTTCTAAGATTCAGGCTATTATCTTCATTGTATTTGGCAGGACAAAGCTATAGGAGCAATATCAGAGCATGAGACCAGAAGGAACTGCTGATCTATTTCTTGATTAATAAATGAAAAGCTCTTGAATTTCTCTACTAATGAGGTTTACTGAAGTATAATGCCTTGAAGATTTAATGATTTGATGATCAAGAAATCCAACCATCAGAAGATCCCAGTCTAGGAGGATGTTTGGCATTACTGAATCCAGAGGTTTGCATGAACATATGCATTCATGCTGTGTTTATATCGTCTTTGAAGCCCCCTACATGCATTTGTGATTCTGTAGCTTGCTTCAGACATTGACCACTGATTCATACAAGAGGCATCTTCCATGATCTTCCAAAACTTTGTCCTCCTAATCCTTCTATTTATTAAGGTGGAGATGTTTATGTTACAATCCCAGAAACACTATTATTATTTGATTCTAGCACTGCCAATTCCTACTTGACATATCCTTTCCCGTTGTCTTTCACTTCCTCTCTAATTTTATGAAAGAGGGCTGAGAATTTATCCATCATCAAAGCATTGCTTTGATTACAAAAACATTTTTGTTCTTGGTTATGTTTGATTCAGTTCATGCAAATGAGATCAAAATGTCATTAATGTCCTTTTTAGGTCATATTTGGTTGATAATTCTATTTCTTCTCTTTGGAACTTAATTTTCCTTGCATCTTTCTCCTGATGGTAAATGGCCAAACTAATTATTAATTGTTTTCTTCTCTTTGACATGAAATTTCAGAAGGGTATTTGCGTCCAAGCATTCTTAGGGTCTTGAATCTTAATAATCGTAATTCTCTTGCAATTTATGGTGCCTGTGCCATTACCTGTTTCCTTATTCAAAGATTAAACTTGGTGGATGATGATATGCAAGCCAACAAATTAGGGTCTAAGTTGATGGACAATTATGATAAATCCACAATGCCTGCACCATCTGACAATCTGAAACTGCAATTTCACTCATGGTGACTTTAACACCTTGGTTTTTTCAAGTCTGGCTTGAAAGTTTGAGGTGTTACCACCAAAAAACTCTCACGAACAGGGTTTAATCGAGGATCATATCCTCCATAAAAGGAAAATATGCATCAGCTTAAAAAAAAAACACACAAACTTGGTTGAAGGTAGATAGGGGGCTTATTGTTGGAAGTAGTTAGTAAATAAGGGACAGGTTGTTAAGCTAGGTGGGAAGAGAAAGATAGAAGTACAATATAATCTCAGACCCAAATTGATGATGGGTGTGGCTATTCATTTGATTAAATAATGATGAGAGATTGCAATTTTCATCTCCATGTTTTATCATTATTTAGCTTCTGGTCTTCTGTGTTATTGAAGAAAAGAAAACAGCTATTCATTTTCCAGATAGTATGACAGAATTAGAATGGCTTAGAGGGCAACTTCTTGTTAGCCAAGAAATGTCTAACCAGCTGGAGAGACTCCTTTGGTTTAAACGTTGGGACTTGATGACCTGCACCTCTAACTGTTACAAACATCAGGCCATCATAGACAATTGTCCATCCACCAACCTACAACATCAAAATAAAACAATTGTATTCAGAGTTCTGAAAGAAACAACCCAGCATATGTTAATAATAGCAAAAATGAAGACATTAGTGCAATAGTTACCTGCTTCTTGTAGTACCAGGGTGACCATTCTTCGGTAGTGTTTAATCCAAGCTTGTTCAAAGTTAACCTTGTTGCAGTTACTGGAATCCTTCCGTCTGTATCTCCACTGCATTGGAGGAAAGTGTACGTGAATTTTGTTGTTGAAAATAACACTATATCCTCAAGTCAGTCGGTGGAAGGTTTTGAAATTATTGTATTATTTACCTGTAGACCCATATGCGAAGGCCCCCAGCTATAAGTTTTTTGATAATGGGAAGAATTGAGGACGGTGAATCTCTCCATATTGTAATGTTATCACTGCAGGAAAATTAGTCATATCCGAAGAAGTTTAGAGTAATCTCAGTTGGACATGATAGGGAAAGATGGGAATTTGATTGTATAGCTTGATAATCAAGAAGATCACATATAAAGAGGGTATGCATCTTTTGATCATTTGGTAGACAAAGTTTATTGAATAGTGAATGCTTATATACATAAGTTGGTACCTGCAGTGAGTCCATGCATATGGAATTTTTGTGAGATTAGCATGCAGAGCTTCCTGAACGTCTGGCCTGTTCATATATGCCTCAGTATAGTGTGATGCACAAGGATCATAACCTGCAGGTTTCCTGTGCCATCCTTCCTGCCAGAATATGGATTGCCTTTTTAGTGAGGTATTAGGTAGCATCAGTATCTTCAGAATTCTCCCTTAGCTTCACATAGTAGTCAATGTTTTTGATATGCATTCCTATCTTCGGATTGAGTCACATCATTAGGTATCAAGAAACGGAAGTATAGGCCAAGACATGATGGGTTCATAACTAACTTTTGCTGAAATTTTCCTTGCACCTTTTTCTTCTAAATGTTATAAATTGATTCTCTGCATGCTTCATTCTCTTTGTTGCTCGCCAGAAAATATAATGATTATCGAAGTCCGAATCCTTGTGGAGAAGGTTTAAATCTCCTTTTTTTGTTTTTGGTAGCTTTTCAGCATACTCTATATGTTTTCAATTATGTGCATTATATATGGAACATTCATGTGGAAAGTTTCAAGAAAGTGTTCAGAACTTACGAATGTTGAGAATAAATGTGGAGCAGTGCTGTGAACGACTGGGAGTTGTCTGGTCCTGGCGGTGCTGGAATTGTATTTCTCACAGCGGGGTACATATAAGCTGTACATGTCAATAATTCGATACACAGCAAAGTAGTCATTGAGGGCTTTGTTGCATGCATTAGATAGATGGTCTTGGCTGAAGTTGCATTGGCTTTTAACATTTTGGTATACACGATCAGATATTACAGCATGATCCCATGCGTAGTCTATCATGCCCCTTTGGTCTGTTTCGTCATCCAGCAATGCATTTCCAACCTGCATTGTAGTGCAAATGCAACCATATTTTTAAAAAAATATATATCCTGTAGAATTATAATTGTGGTTTGCCAAACTGAGTTTAGCTTTTCTTTCACTTGGCTTCTTGCTGATCACAGGGAAGGTTTCTTGTCTTGTCCCTACTAATACTCACCAAAGCATGCAGTAAGATGGAGCTCTTGTTCCTCAACTGAGTTCCTAAATATATTTTTCTTACTTACTGACACGAAGTTTTCCTTTCTATTTATTTGGATTGCTTTTGTTTCTTTCAGAATTACTGGAGAATGTCAGCCTCTTTGTCACAAATCAATCTCAGGTAAAACTGAAACAAATGTGATTTCAGCTGACCAACTGAAAAGCTGTGTTCTTGATAGAAAAGAAACTTACCATAAAACCCTTGATATTTATATGATGCTTCTTGGGAGCTATCTTATTCTGATCATAAATGACCTCAGCAAGCTGGGGAACGTAGTGCCCTAAATATAAAAAAAAGGGTTTACCATCAGGTATGTCAATAGAAGAAAGCAAAGGAAGGTGGGGAGTTTAATGAGAACCTGCATAGCTTTCTCCAGAAATGTAAAAGTCATGGGACTTATACTGGGGAAATCTTTCAAACCAGTTGACAAGAAACTTGTATGCATCTTCAGCTAAATCAGAAAAGTAGTTAATGAGACTAAGAGTAGTGAAGAATGTCTCCTGCCTAAAGGAAACTAGAGATGCATTACTACGTGTGTGTGTATGTATATATGTTACCTGTAACAGTGTCACCAAGTTCTTTGATGTCTCTGCTGGTATTGCTGTAGGAATATCCAACCCCAACAGGAGATTCAACAAACAACAGATTTGCCGCTGGAAAATGGAAAACAACGTCAGAAACTAAAATGTAAGTGCCTTTTTTTCCCCCCCTCTTAACAATAAGTTTAACTGATGTGGTTGGACGTAGTAATTGCATTGGTGTATACTTTTAAGTCATGTATAAACCTTTGTTCCAGGTGTAAGGATTGAACTTAAGCTTTTGTTCTCCTTTTTGAGGAAAGAAAGGTCCCAACTCCTCTGCTTGTCCATATCCAATTGATGAGCAGCCTGGACCTGATCATACCATGTTCATATTTCAACAACAAAAGCTATAGATTAAGGACAATTGAGTTATTCTCTTCTCTTACTTTTTGAGTGTAATAAAGTCCAACACAATTGAGTTAAGCTTCTTCACATGGATCCTCTTCTCTCATTGAATTCGAATAAAACAGTAGGCTTTACACAATCGTACAATATCCTTTATTAAGCATCAGAAGTGAGGGTGATGACACATTAGTACTCGATAGTAACTTTCTTTTTACTTTAATCTATTTTTTAAAAATTGGACCGAAAGTTAAAATGGTAAGACAAGATATTTAAGATTTAAAAGATTCAATTAATATTAACTGTAATAAAATTGACTAAATATTAAATAAAATTTGAAAATTTAAAATTAATATGATTAAACAAGATTGATCTTACCTATTAAATAATTTAAAATTTAATTAAATAGATTGTTAAATAAAAATTAATTAATTAATTTTAATTTATAAGAACTTGTTAATTTACTAAAATTAACTGATTTATTAATAAATTAATTTATTTTTAACAGTAAAAATTATTAAAATAAATCGGACTGAAAAGTTAATAATAATTAAACTAAAAAATTAATTAATTTAAAGTTTTTACAGTTGAACCGACTTAAATAATTAAAATTTTTAAACATTGTATTAAGAGACTATACTCAATAATTAAAAGGTAAATAAAACCAAAAAAGTGAGGCCAAAGCATGCGCAAATAATAAGTGAAATTAAAATAAAAAAAGGAGAAAGAATTCGTCAACGACGCCGTTGCACGCGTGACAGGGACAAGAGAGACCAAATGTCATCACGAAGATATAAAGGAAACAAAGGGCTGTACTTATATTGCAGGCTGGTCCCCTTTATACTACTCTTCATCACTTAACTAATTAGTTCTCCTCCACCACACCACGCTGCTTCATTAGTGACGTATAAAAAGAGAAGGTATTTGACTTCTTTTGACCTCCTCTCTTTTCTTAGTATGTCAAAACAAGATGCCCTCTCATTTTTTAGGATTCTAATTATGACTTTTTGTCTCAAATTTTGTCAACTAAATTAAAATTTAAGTCAAATCTAATAATTTATACTTTGATATGTTGAAATATTTTAAAATCTATCGTAAACATATTAATACTCAGTAAAAATCTCATTGACACGTAGAGTTTGGAAAGATTCAATAGTATGCAACTTTACTCCTAACTAATAGAGAGATTGTTTTTGAAGACAAATATCTTATCATTAACTAAAAATATATGCAAATATTATAAATTACTTATGTCATAATCAGAATCTCATTAAATTATTCCCGCCTTTTCTATTTTCCAGACAACTTTTCCGACGGATATACTATTTCCGTCAGTAATTGGCTACGATTTTTTTACTGTCGGTAATTTTTCGTCGCTCATTCAAACTTTTCTTGTAGTGCTCCCCTTCAATTTCCAGTGGATTCCCTCAAATTTATGTCAAATATTAATGTTTCTTGAACCTCCCCTTCAATGCCAATTGATTCCCTCACTTGTATGCCAAATACTAATGTTTCATGTTATCAATGAATGCTAGAGAAGTACTCCCTCTTCAATGTAGTCTTTTGCATGAAGGCACCTCTACAATTTGAATATTGGTTCTCCTAATTAGGATGTAACTAAGCTAAGCTTGTAAGTGTAATTACGCCAATTGATTGTAACTGAATTTGGTCTTATATATATGAAAAACGAATCTTTGGTTTCTATTTAAGTTCTTGTATGAGTAGGTGGGGCTTAATTGCAACTGAATTTGGAATAGACCTCCGTGGCATCTACCCATGTGGGTGGCTTGTCTTGCTGATGAATTATTCCTCCTAATACGACAAACCAACTCATATGTGACCAAAGCTTTTATTACACTCTCCTCTAGCCCCTCTGTTGACCCAAATATTCAAAGGAATCCATTGTTAAGAATAGTCTTCGACGCCTTGTTTAGAGGTCATTATGATATTTAGCTATCATATATACTCTTTCAAAGTATATTATTTGTTCTCTTGATAGTCTCCAACCCCTAATTCCTTCTTTATGTTTTATGGTCAACTTTAGTTCCTTCTACGTATGATAAAGTGTTTTTTTTATTTATATATAGATGTATATGGTCTTCCCCTTCCAATGTCTCTTTAGTGTTATACCACTTTTACAAGTTTGGTGATACGACCAAAAACAGAAGGTTTCAAGGTCACACAAGGCAAAGGGTTTTCAAGTAAGTAATAAGAATGCATGACCAAAAATGACACATGTAGGAAGGAATTCAGTGATCTTGCAGGTTGAACGTGGAAATGGATGTTGAAGAATCATGATAAAATACTCATATCTACTAATCCTCAATATAAAGAAGTGAAAATTTTTGTATAGATATCCTGGAAAATGGCAAGGAAATGCAGAACTCGTGCTATAAAAGAGCAGTATGAGGAAACAGTCATGTACTGATTCGTTTCTATAGTAAAACAAGTATAAAGACATACCTCCATTCAGCCATAAAAGAACAGGTTTTTCTTTTGGGTTCTTGGTAGCTTCAAAGAACCAATAAAAGAGTGCTCTTCCATGAGTCACGTTCACTGTAACATAGCCTGCGTAGTGCTTGAAACCAACTTTAGGCTGCCCCGGGAGTCTGATCACTCTATCTGCCTCTTGTTGACCTAAAACTTCTTCACTTAGCTTCAATTCATCATCAATATCTTCTCTGCGGATCACTCTACTGGCTGAGTTGACTACCAACAAAAGAAAAAGAGAAAGAAGAAGAAGAAGAAGATATGAAGACAACTTAAAGGAAGCCATTAGTGTCAGAATGGATTTTTGGGATATCCCACTTTTAATCTGCTTAAGTTTCTGTATCTGACTCAATACTTATATATATAAAAAAAGGTTGTTGGGTTATGAAGTATAAGGAAGGCCAATGAAGAGACAGATAAGAATCATCTGTAGTATTGCTGTTTATGTCTTCTCTAAGGCATGAGAGGTTCAAAAGCAACCTTTCTATATATTCCCTTTTGCTTTTAGTAAAAGAACTGGTTTTGGAAGTATATAATCAGCCTACAAAAGCTTGGAGTGGTCCCAAATGCTGTGGCTGTCGCTTGCATTATAAGTATATGGTAACGGATGGACCATTCAAAGCTCTTTTATTTCTATGTTCTGAAAAATCAAAGAGTCTTTATTGTGATTGCGAGTAACGTGGACGTTGAGTTACGGTCAATTGCTTGAGGTTGAAACTTTTGACGCCTTTTTATACCCACGTTACTGACATTAGGTAACTTAAATATTTTGTCGCCAATAAATAAGGTATTGAGAAATTGTCCATACATAAAAGAATTATCCATATATAATGAGAAATTGTCCATACATAAAATTATAATTCTTGATATTGGACTTTTCCACATAAAAAAGAATCTTTTATTACAATAAAAACAAAAGTGATATAAATTATTTAAGAATCAAAGTAGATTTGTGACCGATAGCAAAATAGTACCACAAGAAAAGCGTGAAAAGCACCTCGGCTATTGGTAGACTCTTTACTTTAATTAAAATAATGAAAAATTATTTCATCTTTTTAGTTCGAACTTTGAGTGGTTCACGAAAAAGGATATTAGAAAAAAAATTCTCTTCTTTTGTTCCAGCCCACGATTTGAATGAGTCATACATACACTCTAGAATACATGTTCCTTGGCGCTGAGAGCATCCCCCGACGGCAGGAGATTTGGTGACATTTTTGATTAGCTGTCTTGTGTTCCTAATAAGTTGTTTAATAGTTGACATGCTGAATTATATGCATAATGGGTCGGTTTAGGTCGATCCTAACCTCGGGTGATTATCAATTATTTCTATAAAATTTTCTATATTAATTAATAGAATATTAAGAATATTTAACTCTGATAAGAAAATCTCCTATCATGATTTGCAAGAAATTTATGCTATTTTTTATGCAACTACTACAAGGTCAACAATTCCATGAGCTTGGACTTTTGTTGCTGACATGAAAGCATCCCTTTCTATGTCTTCAAATACAACCCATAAGGGTTTGCCCGTTCTTTGTGCATAAACTCTTGTGAGGGTTTCTCGCAGTTTCAGTAGTTCTTCTGCTTCCATGACAAATTCTCCTATTTGTGCCTCATAAAAAGCAACAATAGGTTGATGAATCATTACCCTAATGATATAAGAATAAAATAGGAAAATTCAAATAAATGGTTACTCTGTCTCGCATGATAATGATAGGGCGAGCATAAGGGATAAAGAATAATAAGAAAAGATAGAGTTGAACAATCGTATGGGCATTATTTGCCGACTGCACACGGCTCCATAATAGAATTCACTTTTACCGTTCATCTAAGAAACAGATAAAATACATATAAAACTTAAGGATTCCTCCGCTAGGTTCGTCTACGGAGGGTGAGTCAGGGCCTAAGATTAAGCTGAAAGGTGTAGTTGATGGACAACAGGTGAATATTCCTGTACTACCCCTTATTGGTCCCGAGGGACGAAAGAGGGTAAGTTAGCCTAAAGATGGTTATCGGTTCAAAGACGCACGGTGTCTTTGTTTTTTCAAGGTAAGAAGTAGATAAAATGCCTCGAGCTAATATTCGGTACCAGGCGCTATGAGGTCATGCTATATTCTCAGAAAAAGCTTGAACGACCTTCAATAGAAGGGTACTTGTACTCGAAATTGACACAAGTCGGTAGGTAGAGAATACCTAAAGGCACGAGACAACTCTCTCTAAAGAACTCGACAAACACAATATTATTATTATGTATTGGTAATGGAAAATGTTTGATGATCGATGGATTGATATTGCAAATTCTCATTTAACAAGACTTATGTTTTTATTTTAAAAAAAGCCAACGCATACAATACATAAAGCCTTTTATTTTATGAGAGTTTAGAGAAGGTTATAATATGTAGCTTTTTTTTGTATTTTTATAAAAAATTATTTCTATGATTTCAACCTATAATCGTATGGTCACAAAAAAATAATTATTCTAATATTTGCAAAAAAAAAAAAGGATAACAGAGAAAATGTGGGCTTCTAGCAATGATTATGAATGTGACATCTCTACTATTGATACCCAGTCACTCATCTCCTAGTCGACGTGCCATAGTTTGTTAGTTATTTGACCTCACATGAAAATTGTAACGTAAAGAATGTACTTCAATTCACTGCCGAAACAGGGAGATGTAAATAGCTGCCATGTATCCTTCATCTTTTAAAGACCCTAGTCCCATGTCAATGCAGCTGATCGTAATTTGCCTACTATTTGTTTATTATCTTAGCTCAAATATGTACGTATCAAATATGAGTTTTATAGTTTTTAAAATTTTACATTTTTTAAATTATTTGTTATGTGTGATTCATTAATTTCAACAAATATAAATTATTATTAAAGATAATTAAATCTTACGTGATCTGATTTTTCTATATATATTTTAATCGTTATATTTTGTAACAATTAAAATATAATAATTCTTATGTTGACTCTTAGGATCAAGCTTGACTTGACTTACTAACATCCTTATAATTATATATAATCTTTACGCTCACTTTAATTACATTAATTAAATTTATCTTTAATATCTAATTTAATAAAGATGTCTAACAACACATTATAATTACTTAAATATTAATAAAATCAAAATAATTTAACTAATATTTTTTTGAATGATCTTTTTGTAAAACTCAACTTTTTTATTTTATTATATAATATTTCAGTTATACACGACGTATAGATTGTCAATCATATTAGTTATTCTAACATGAATGAGTTTCTTAAAATGATAACAAAGTAATCATAATAATAAATAAAAGAGAGTAGAGAAAGAAAAAAATTTGACTGAGCATTCATTCAAAGGGGTTACGTAGAGTTGGCTAATTATCCCGGTCAATCCTTGGTTGAGACTGTTCAAATAGGCACAGGTCAACTAAACGACTGGATATCCCAATTTGATTAAATGGGATGACTAAGCATAGACAAAAGATTAAATGAAGAAAAATCTTTCAATTTATACCTTCTAACGCTTTGAAAATTTTGAAAGTTCGGTTGTAAGATCTAAATATTTAATATGAATCATAGTTCTAATACTTCATAATCTATTATATATATTCTGTGCTCTAGATACTAGAATAAATATCCAGGCATTCCAACCCATTTTTGTGGAAGGGTATGGTAATGGTCTGGTGAAATAACCCTTGACCTATGTTCATTCCCTAAGTTTTACTTAAAAATTCACCATTTTCTTCGCTCAATAAGTGAATAACAATCCTCTGTATAATGTCTTCTTTATCATGGGTAAAGAGAACCCCTATTATCTTTTTGCATTTGCACGGATGAAGATTAATCCTTTATAAATCTTTTTCAAGATAAAAAAAACCCTCACAAAATGTATCCTAAGCAATCTTCCTAATTGTCATAATTATACAACTAAAAATTTTAGTTGTATCATGTATAATGTTTCATATTTGATGTAGCTTAAATATTTAAGTGTGAGGTTATATGATCATTATAATAATTATTTGTTCAAATGCACAAATCACTCAATGTTTCACAAAAAGTCTAATTTAGCCCTTTTTATTATCTTTGGTATTATTTATGTAGGAAAATCCTGGTGCGTGCATCATATACTTGCGGTGCGGAAAAAAATTATTCCGGGACTTTCCTGAAGTCTACGATCTATGTGCCTATATAAGAAAATACCATAAAACCTAGTTGAATATTCCTAATTCACATATATGTTCATAACATATATAGGAATCTATGGCATTTATATAAATCAATCATTCACACACACATATATATATATATGAATTTATGGCATTCATATAAATCAATCATTCATATATATATATAGGAATTTATGGCATTTATATAAATCAATCATTCATATAATAATCATGTACCTTGTGTAGTCTCCTTCGTTCTCTGATCTTTTACTCATCGGGTTGTCGCAAACTACAACGACCAAAATATACCTTCTCCAACAGTATCTATGCAGAGATTGAAGAAACTAACTGAATCAAGCTCTTTGATCCGGAAATAGCTAGAACAAAGATAAGAGTGCTAGCTCTCACCTTTGTTCTATGGAAACAATGTGAAGGAAAGGAAAAAGATGATGAAGCTTAGGAGAAAATTTTTTGGCTTAAAATATTTTTTCTAATCCTTTATAAAACCTTCTCACGATCATCATCTTCTTTTGTAGCTTTCTGTCTTCTTTTGCTTTTGTCTTTTATTAATTAAAGACATTAAATACAAGATTGACCAAGTCTCTCCTCCCTTTTACTCGTTATTCATGCCTTATATATATGCTGAGATGGTCCAGTTATACTGGGGTCGGTCCTATCAAGTTTCGGGTGTAGAAAAACAACGGAGACTTGTTTCCGCTCCATTAGGTTTCTGGTTATGTTGACCACTTAAATTAACATTTAATCTAAGCAAGTCATGAGCGGCATCTAGCAACACATCATGACCCCCAAATAATCAGAAAGTAAGTGGTTTGACGAACGAACCCGTGCTCATCATGAACCATCTCACGAACCCTCCCATAAATAATTGCTGTGTAATTCGTCCTTTCATAATGCTATACCCTACTTGGTTATGAATATGGGCAAAGTGTCAACTCTCACTAGATTGACTACGTCAAATCTAGTCCATGTGATATCAGTTCTCGTCTTGGGACTCATTACTTTATATGTCAATGAAGACATTCTTCATGACACATATATTCCGGCCAGAGATTTCTAAGTAATGATCCCGACAAGAGGCTGTGGGTATCATCTTCTGCTATCACAGAAGTGGTGAATCCTTTATTGGCCACTCAATTACCTTCGAATACCTCAAGCTGTGCCTAATCACCACCCTATGAGCGACCTCTATAAGGTAACAAGGAATGAAGTTAAAGCACAGAATCAGTATCCAAGATATCCTTGAGTACCTCAAGTCTAGGAATACTTGCACCATTGCTATGATGAGATTATCACTGACATTAGAATAAGACATCCATATGGTGATCTCATTGTAGGTCATCCATTGTAGGTCATCCAATGTACTTACTACCTCTAGTAAGCATTCACATCTCAACTTTAAACATCTAATGTTTACAGTTTTTGAGATCCACTACTTGATCAAATCAAGGAGTTTAACATGTGCTAGTCTATCTGGATTAATGATGTCTAGTCTTATTAATCCTATGACTAGGGATAATTTATATACTGACATAATTGCACATGATAGGAATCTCAGTAGTATGATCACATCATGATTTCCTTCATGCTATATCATATATCATGGACTTCATTAATTTGCTTATAGATCAATATCAATTCATAAATAATGAACACAAAATTAATGAAATATGTCTTTCTTTATAATTGAAAATAAAGTCTGTACACAAGTTTGTACAAAACGCGCTAAAGGTAATTGCCTTTAGGGCAATACTCTAGCAGACTGTGTCTAGTCGACGATTATAAATGGAGAGAACGACATCGTTATGTCCAACATAATTTTTTAATCTCTGAAACATTTAGTGACGAATCTTGAGAACATCACCAAAAGTCACCAAAAAGGTGATGATGTCACGAAATTGTTGCTAAAAGTCAAAATTCCTAACTTTTTTTATATATCATAAAATAGTAAAGAATTTACACATAATAAATAAAGTTTTCTCAGACAACATATAATTGTCATGTCATATATATTAAAATAAATTAATAAAAATTATAACTAAATTTAATATAAATAAATTGTGAGATTTTTTGTTTTGTAAATCTTTGAATTGACATTATACATAAATAAATTTATTTTTAGACTTACAATCATTGTGAATAATATTAAATTGGAATTTTAAGAATATTATATTAATATTTGATATTGATTTCCATTATTTATTTAGAGCTTTATTATTTTTAATTAAATTGAGATATTTATTATATATAAAATTAATTTATAATGTTATATTAATTTAAGGATAATAATTGTAACTATTAAAATCATTTATAATTTTCATCGCCTAAGGTTTACCCAATTTGAAATGGGTCATCATTTGGCAAAGGTTTTACGATTCGTCTCGAAATGGTGTATTTCTTCCAAATACATTAATAACAATTGACATTGTTTTCTACTAGGATATTAAAAATAAAACTTTAGGTTAAAACCCATTTGGTCCTTATTGTTGCGTTGCCGTGTTTTAAAAAATAAAAAACTACAACCATATTAAGAAAACCAGAAAAAGACGTTTCTCTAATATTTTACAACAGGTTTTCGTTTCTTCCTAAACATATTTTTTTTTGCCGGCTTGCATCTTCAACTGTTGTTTTTTTTCCTCTTGGCGCCGACTTGCATCATCGTCTTCGGCTAACTCCAGGTTTGTGTTATATTATCTGTATTTGTTCCTTTCAGTTTCTCACCCACGAAACGAAGAGAGTTTTTGGAGAGAAGTTGAAGCAGGCAATGATGCAGCCACCGTCGCCGTGACTGAGAAGAGAAACAGTCTTTCTTTGTGAAAATATTAGTGCACGAATGATGATGAGAAAAAACGTGGGTATTTTAGTCAAGGTTCAAGACTACCAAAAGCAAGAAAAACCAGAAAAGTTGGAAAATTGGAGCAAAAAAACCAGAGGATCTGGGCACTGGGCACTGGGCACTCTTCTTTTGCTGTCTTCTAAGCCCTTGTCAGTGCCGTGGAAACTGACAAACTGTGTCTATTGAAGAAAAGTGGGTGATGACGTGAACGTGCAGTTAATTGATATAAGAGCTCCGGCGGAGTTTAGACAAGTGGATACGCCTGATGCCAGGGGATTGAGTAAGAAGCCGGTGTCGATCTTTTTACAAAGTTGAAGACAAACAAGGTTCCTGAAGAAGCCATCTTTAAAGTTTATGAAACTCTTGAAACACTAAATGCCTTTAATGCAAGTATTCACGTCTATTCATGCATTAAATGAAACTATTGAAATATTAAATGCCTTGGAGTAATGCCTGCTATAGTGAGAATTATGAGATAAACCGCACCACAGTTTAATTGGTGTCATGTGATGTGATTATGACCCCACACTTATTTATTACTTTTGACCAAGTCTCATATAGACATAGTAGCATGGAAAAGCAAGTCAAAATAAAACTAGGTTCATATGTAGGAAGGGGAGAGTGATTTAATCTAGCACTTAGGGTAGGGAGTTCCACATGTCGTAGCAACCTTCCTG
>JANZLC010000200.1:6786538-6799252 GCA_026413385.1 Erythroxylum gracilipes
GCACCCTGTGTTGCAATTCTTGGTATAAATTTTATTTGACCGGTTTCCAAGAATCAATTTTCAAATTGAACGATAAGTCGCGATCAACCTCCTTTCCTACTAGTTAATAAGTTGGTGGAGGAATACTAGAGCATACATAGTTTGTAGACCTTATTGATAAATGAAGAGGGCATTTTCCTCTTCAGATTCACAACATAAACCAACTAAATAAAGTGTTGGAGATGGATCTCCAACATAGTCAAAGGAAGCCATTGTTATTACAGAGGTGGAGACTAGGTATGGCTTAGGAAAAAGGTAACATGAAGAATAGAACTTTATGGGTGAATTTTCACAGTATACTATTTGAGTACCAGTCTACTTCTAGATTGAGCTCTCTAGAAGTGAACTAGCACTAAAAATAATTCTTTTGCCTTGATCCCTCTTACAATAGGAGAAGGACTAATTGCTAAGGAATATGCAATATCTTCCCCTCTAAAATATGTAAGATAAGCAAATCATAGAAACAAGTTATGGGAAGACAAGCAACTCAGGAGAAACTCATATTTTGTTCTTTGTTTCATATATCAAGAGATTAGTATAGTCAATGCCCCTTTGAAAATTTTGAAAGTCAAGGCTTGAAGATGGAGTTACACACTAATGGGATATTTTAAACAAAAGAGACTTCCTTTTCCGCTAGTTAGGAGGTGGGAAAAAAAAATACTAGAGCAAACATGACTTAAGGGCTTCATTGATAATTAATGAGTACATTTTCATCTTTAAACTCATAGTAGAAGCTAACTAAAGAAAGTGATAGATATGGGTCTCTGGCATATATACAAAGGAAGCCATTGTTGTCATAGAGGGGGAGACCAGGTATGGCTTTGGAAAAAAAATAAAGAGCAGACCTTTGTAGGTAATTTTTTTTCATATTATACTATTTGAGTATCAGTGCACTTCTAAATTAAGCTATCTATCTAGCTCATTGGGTAAACCTTTATACTTAGATGAGACTAATGTTGGGGTTAAGCAGAATGGTTTTTGTAAAAGGTTGCATAACGTTGGGAATTGAAAAGGAACTCCTATACTTTATTAAAATCCAAAAGACTCTTTAAGGATGGTGGAAAACTTAAAAATATGGTTGTTTTTTCAATGGAAACCATCCATAACAAAGGATAAGGAAAAGGTGAAATGGAATAAGAAGAAAGGAAATGAAAAATAAGTATACAGAGCTACTACTAAATAATGCAAACTTCAAATGTCTAGCAAAATAAGAAGCTGGTAATAGGTAAGTGTTAGGGTATTGCATAAAGGAAGATTGTTGTTGTTGTTGTAATCAATCCACTGGTGAGGGTCAGTGCTTAAAGAAGAGTAATTGAGAAATTTAACCCAAGGAATCGATAAAAGATAACACTTCAAACACTGAGGCATTGAATACGTACAAGGGAAAATACACTTAACCATGAATCAATGGATATAGGCAAAGAGGATTTTCTCAGCCTTGAGGTAGGCACTTCTACATTTAAAGATGAGGAAAACCTTGTTAAAGATATGGGGAAGTTTGTAGAAGATAATACCATGAGAAGACTTGAAAAAACAAACATAAAAAGAAAAGGCCTTAGGGCCTATCTTCTTCCTTATTGTCATTGCTTGGAACATGAGGGGCATACATTACCTTAAGAAATAACAAATAGTGAATGACTTTCTATTGTTAAGAAAAAATCATATATGCTAAGACTTTTGGAGACAATAATCAAGGCAAATAAAATAGAAAATCAGTAATGGATTCTTAATAAGGGTTGGAACCTTATTTCGAATCACTAAGCTCATTATAATGGGCATATTATCATCACTTATGACTGTGAAAAGGTGAATGTTTGTCAGATTGTCATATTTGATCAATATATCCATATTGTTGTGTCTTTAGTTAATTTCTAAGTGTTGGTAAAAAACTGCTTAATTTATATAGCTAATTTTAGATTCAAAGAGAAGATCTATATAGGGGACTGAAGGTCATGAGTGAATTTATAAGATCTCCTTAGATTACATTAAAATAATTTAATCATATTTTTCTCGCTTAGGAAGTTGAAGGAGATAATTTGAATAAGAAAAGTGATAATAGGAAGCCAAGTAAGTGCTTCAAAAATGTAGCTCTAACTGACTTAAAGTATTATAGAGGTTTCTTCACCTAAAACAACAAACAAGATGATAATCGCCTAATAAGGAGAGTTAAGTAGTAGGTGATGAAGCTTTTTTTAATGAAAGCTTTCGGCTATTAACAATCATCTTAAATTGATGCATTAGGAAAAGTGTCTGATACAAAAGGATGCATCCACAAAGTAAAGAAAGAATGATGAGAATGTGGCTTTGACCAAATGCTCCTAGTCACTAGAGAATACTATTCATTAATGGGGCAGAGGATAAAAATATGTTAGATGAAGGATGCAGATAAAATCACAAAGTTCTTTTATAACTCAGTCTTAAGTAAAAAGAACATTGATAAACTATGCTTTCTAAAGAATAATGCAGAGGTGATTAATGGATAAAGGGAAATCAAGTAAATGGTACTATAACATTTCAAAAGCATATTAGGTTCCCTTAAAAGCAACTAAGGCTATTTGGATTTATTAAAGGAGATCATCTTGAACTTGATCTCTCCTCAGATAAAGCTGGTTAAACCTTTTAGAGCCTTGGACATTAGGAAGGTGGTATTTGACATGAAACTTGATAAGGAACCTAGTAGTGAGGCTTTAAGTGCTTACTTCTTTTAATAAACTTGGAGTTTAACAGGCCAGAAGATTATAAAAGTCACTTTGGAGTTCTTCGATAGGGGTAAATTACTTAGGGAGCGGAATAGAACCTTTTTGTACTTCATTCCTAAAGTGCCAAATGTTGACTCTATTAATGACATTAGGCCTATATCATGTTTCCACATCGTCTATAAAATTATATCCAAACTTATTACTTAAAGAATGAAGGAAGTGTTTAAGCTAACCATTTATCCTACCCAATCAAAGAGAAAAGCTTAGGGGTTAACCGTTTAATTTCACTGGAGATCTTGAATGGGTACAAGAGCAAGAAACTGTTGAATAACTTCTTTATGAAGCTAGACCTTTATAAAGCCCATGACTTTGTGAATTAGAGATTTATCATTGATTTACTTGTAAACTTTGGCTTTCCAAAAACCATGGTATCTTGGATAACACAATGCAAAACATTAGTGTCATATTCTATACTAGTGAATAGGGAACTAACCATATAATTTCAAAGAGTTAAAGGCCTTAGACAGGGTGACCCAATATTTCCTTATTTATTTAAAATTTTTATAGAGGTGTTGCCGAGAATGATACTTATGATACTAAAAGAAGATAATGAGTTCCCTTATCACCATTAAGTGTAAGAGGTTGAACTTGTTTCATCTAATGTTTGCAAATGATATCATTCTCCTTTACGTAGCAAAACACATCTCAATCAATCTTCTCATAGAAACCATGCTTAGGTTTAATAAAAGGATTAGATTCATTAAAACTCTTTGTAATTTGGCGTACTATCAGTTTAGTCCATGACTTTTAGAAACTATCAATAACCTCCAATAGTTTTGATTTTATAGCACTTGTCCCCACTACTTCCAACTTTCGTTAGAAACACTAATTACAAACTCCAATACATCATCATGTAGTGCCATACGTAATATCAAATGTACTTCCACGTAACAAAAACAATTTAGTTTTGGAGTTTTCATTTAGTGCTTTTAATAGAAGTTGACAGAAGGAGGGATGGGTGCTATAAAACCAAAATTATAGAGTGTTATTGATAGTTTTGAAAATTCAAGAGGCATGTTGATAATATGTTAAACCATATGGGGATCTAGTGAATTTAACTTTTAATAAAATCTCAGGTTTGTCTTTAAATCTAAACAAAAGTTCCCTTTTACCTATACATGTAATATGCACTAGGTTGAGAACATTACAATGATTACAAGTCTCAAAGTCCATTTCCATTGAAGTACTTAGGAGTCCCAATCTCTAGTAATTCTATTACCATTAATGATTACAAGTCTCAAAGTCCATTGCCATTTAAGTACTTAGGAGTCCCAATCTCTAGTAATTCTATTACCATTAATGATAGTTAATCTCTGTTGGATTATACTAGGAAGAAGATAAATCTTTAGACTTGTAAGTTTCTCACGTTCGCAATGAGACTTTAATTTGTATTTGTGGTTCTTCAATAACTCTATGTACATTAGTGTAGTAACTTATTTCTACCTATTATCCTAATCAATAAAGGTAAGAAGATGTGATCAATGAAGTTGAGAGGATGTTGAGAAACTTCTTTTGGTCTAGAAGATTAGAGGGAGGTTCAATACCTACAATAAGTTGGGGTAAAGTTTGCTAACCCATAAAGACATTTGGGATAAGCTGATACTCAAACTAAGAATGCTAAAGTTGTCCAAAGATTTAGTGCTATACAATCACATACAAAACAACATAATAAGTTTGTAGTAAGAAAAGACAGTTAAGGATTGGGTAATGACTCATTTTAGTAGAAGTGTAATTTATAGTTAGGGAATTTGGTGTACTGAAGTTTTGTAAGGATGTGTATAACTAGATGCTATTTGTATATTAATGAAACCTTTACTTTAAAAAAAATTTGCCAACCTAAAGGAAATGATGGTTTGAGAATCAAACTAGAGGGTAACTAATAAAACTAATGGACAAGAGGATATGATTTTTATTTATAGACCAAAAGTCAAATATGAGTTAGGTGGATTCACTCCTATATAATATAAAATAAAAGCTTTTAGAGCATCAAAGAGCAACTTAGCTTTTTTTTTGCCATTTAGGATGAGAAACACTTTTGAATAAGGATGAAATTCAAGATTGGAAATGAAAATAAAGCTTAGTTATGGTATAATAACTAGAATGATCTAAGACCCTTATCATGCTCCACAGAATGGTTAATCTCAAATTACTAATTTGTTTTAACGGGAGAGATCATCAAAGATAGGAAATGGTTCTACAGGTATAGATGATTTAACTAGATAATGGATTCATTACTTGATTATATCCTAAATGTGAAGCAAGAAGATAGGTTAACTGAAGGGCTAAGAATTCAGACATATTCAATAATAAATCATGTCACAACCTATTTATAAAGATGACTAGTAAGGCATATTAGAAAAGCTTGGTATGGATAAAAAATGATAGTCTTAAATGTTTGTTTATACTTTGATTAGTAATTATAATCAAACTGTAAATATTAGACAAAGTCAAAGGAATCTTTTTGAACAACCAATTATGCGTGTTATGCAAAGAAGCAATTGAAACTAGAGATTGCTTCTTCTTTTAATGCCACTTTGCTTAATAAGTTTAGAACCAGACATACAGTAGATACATAATTAGAACCACTTAATATTATGCCTATAATTCATATCATGGTTAGAAGATGTAATATGCACCTATATTGATAATGAAATAATCTTTAAACTGGTGTTAGGTGGGAGGTATATTCTCTTTGGAAGAAAAGCAATAAGAGATGTTTGGCTAACTATAAACTTAACTCTTAGAATTTTTATAAGAATACATTGTAGTGGGTATGAGGCCAACTTATTTCTAAGATAGTAGAGAAAATGAGCCTTGTGTTAGCAGAGGAATGAATTTCACACTTATAGAGAACTTCTATAGCAAGGAAAGAAGAATTCAACTATTTTACATGGTTAACTTGGACGTCAATGTATAAGGAGTTACTCACCACATCTATGTTTTTATTATTTGGTTTTAGATGCATAATAACTGCTGTTTAATTCCTTTGTTCCTTTGTTGATCACATGCTTTACATATGAGAAAGCTCTTTTATTAATCTATTTGTTTTCCTTTTTTTTTAAAAAAGGTAACTTATTGGTTGTCTAATGTATCAAGTACTATCGATACAAACTCATAGTACTTAAAATTTTTTATCTTTTTGAATATATTTGTCGACCAATGTCAAATGTACCGATAAATGTACTAACAAAGTAACAATATATACTTTTACTAACTTTTAAAAGACATTAGTCTATGTCACTGATACATAGGTTGACCAATATACACAAAAGCAAGTTTTTCTAATCTTTGCAAGTTCTTTCAAAGATCAAACATATTCATTTAACAAAAACTTGATTCAAAATCACATTAAAAGTTTCTTTAAATTTCAAAAGATTTTCTTTAAGGATTAAAATAAATTTTCTCTTGATTATGAAAAGATTTATATGTTATGCCTATATACAAATGATCATGTATTAATTAAGCCTTTACTTCATTGAAATGACTGTAATAAGTTTATAAGAAGGATTACAACAATTTTTGAATTACAATAATTTTTCAAGAAGGATTGCAATAATTTTATGAGTTTTGATATGCTTGATTCCTCCCTATTCTTAGTCCTTCACTTGAATTACATATGTTCTCCACTTTGCTCATTTTTTTCATCGTTTGATCACTTAATTAATAAGATTAGCTACTTTGCTCTACCATTCATCGAGCTTGATCTTTCACATTAACTTACTGATATCACCAATGATAAAAAAAGTAGTAGTAACATATTATTTTATCATTCGAACTATGAGTTAAAACCTTACTTGTAGAGATGAAAAAATTCTCACAACTTAGTTTGATTCAGCCTAGCTTAATATAAATTCAATGGGTTAGATTTGAGTTGATCAGGTTTTGAACTAGGCTCAATTTGGTTAGCCTGAGGCTGAGTAAGCTTAAGTTCAAGTTTAAGTTGTCTAACTCAACTTAGATCAAACTTTAAGCTTTGAGTTAGACTCTACAAGTTGTTCCATATGGGTTGGGGTTGGGATGGATCAAAGATAAGCCCGACCTAGCTTGTTGTCATTCCTACTCATTTAGTCTAATAGGAAGTTTCTAATAAATTTGTTTAAAAGATCCAAATTTTGTAGAAAAGCTTTGACTTTCCTACTGAATTGTTGGTCTAGTC
Organism: Erythroxylum gracilipes; assembly: GCA_026413385.1. Classification (NCBI taxonomy): domain Eukaryota; kingdom Viridiplantae; phylum Streptophyta; class Magnoliopsida; order Malpighiales; family Erythroxylaceae; genus Erythroxylum; species Erythroxylum gracilipes. Next base: position 6,793,493 of record JANZLC010000200.1, read on the forward strand.
TGACCTGTAACTATCCTTATTCACTTAACTTAATAGGAAGATTTTGACAATTTTTTTTTTAGAGAAGCAAACTCTCTAAGTGAGCAGATATTATAAAAAATCTTTATAAAGTCACTTTTGCCTATGATGAAGTTGGGTAAAAATCAACAATGGTGGGTTTTCTATTTTGGATTTTTTAATTTTTGGTTATTTTTATGTTTCTTTTGGGTAATAATTTCTTTTTTGTTTCTATTAGGGTTATGGCTATTTTAGTTTACTTGACATGAAAATGGTTTAGTTCAGTTTTGAATTGATGTCAAAGGAAAATGAAGGGATTTGGAAAATGAGTTTTGTTCAATTTGGAGTTGGCAATTCAAAGATTATAATGATGATCATGAAAAGGAATGTGGTATTGAAGATGGAAAATTTGATGTAATGGTATTCAGAAGAATGGAGAGATTGATATAGTAGTGGCAATGGTTGGTCCATAGTTAAAAGGTGGTGGGTTAGGAAAATAGAGGAGATATAAGGATAAAATATAATATTTTAATTATTGAAATAATAAAATTATTATAAAATTAAGAAAAAATCCATATTAGCATTCAGTGCATCATGTTGCCTAATTGGCATGCCTTCCAGAAGGGTTAACAATCTAGTACTGCAAACTTAATAAAAACATAATAGAAATAGTGGGCAACAGTACTGTAACTGCTGTCTCATTCCATCCCTCGATCACTCCGCTGCACGTAATTCTGATGAATCTTTGCATTTAACCTGTAGTCAATCCAAATTCAACCATATGAAAAAACTGTTGTGTTTTTTTATACTCATTTCTTTACATTTTTATTTTATAGGTACACTATAAACATCAGTGATAGGTAAATGATAAAACCTAAAAAGTATAGTTAGTACCTGCATGAGGAGTAAGGATATGGCAATTTGGTTACATTGGCATGTAATGCCTTCTGGACATCTTCCACATCTGAGCATAGTCTTGCGTACACGGGTCACCATTCCCTGATGCCAATATATTCTTCCTCAGCTCCGGAAAGTATACTCACAACTACATTAAGAAGAAACCAAACTAATTCCTAATCCTATAACCCTTTTCCCTGTTAAGTACTCTCGACCATAGTATACCTGCAATCAAGGGTTGGTACTACTTGACAACAAAAAAAGGTCAATCATAATTAGAGTTCAGTTCCATGTGAGTTTATGCACTCTCCAACAGATGGTAACATTCCTTAGAGTTTGCACAGAAGGATCAGCACGAAGTTTGGTAGATATTAGACTGGTACGAGCGCTGATGCAGCTTTGAGTATAAATATTGTGGGGGTCGATCTTGGTATAAGCTTCCAACAGGTGGTTGAAATGGTTTGAACAATTGTTACTTGGCTCGTTAAGGCATCTCTTTTTATCGTCGATTATTGCACGACTCCGGGCAACTCTGTCACGCTGTCCACCTCTTGCTGCGATGCTTCTTCTTCTGATTCATCAGCAACCACCAACGTTGTACCAATTAAGCACACAACACACCAACAATACCACTATTATTACTTCACAAAACTTGCTCACCATATCATTCAAACTCACTACCATATAGTTAATTGATGATGTGTTCATATCTATAGCAGTGAATGTTCATATCTTGCATTGGAGATATCTATGAAAGCATTAAATGTTTAATACTAACGTCGATTTTTGGCGGTTTTCATTGATAATTAGATTTGCAACGAAAAGAATTTGTTATGTATGGAGATTATGAACCTAATTAATAACGAATTTAGCGTTTAAAAAGATATCATTTATGGATTAGCCACGCTTGTTCAATAAAAGAACAACGATCACTTAGTCTCTTCATTTCAAGTGATACTGTACATAGATAACAATCTTTTAATACTATTATATATAATTCTTTACTAAATTTCGTAACCATGAACATTAAATGTAGTATTACACCTTCAAAATTGAGATAAAATTCGTTAAAATTAAAAGAAGGGTAAAAGAAATGAAGTTATTTTTAGTCTAAAAAATTTAGAAAATTCCTTAACTTCTAAAATTTTCAAAAAAAAGTTTTTTTCAATTTTTAATTTTTTAAAAGAACTTTTTCTTAGACTTTGGATAAAAATAAAAAGAAATACAAACAACACACAAGAATCAATCAAATGTTACTTATGTGATGGTCTAACATAATTCTTATATGACATATTTATATGCGTTTTAAAGAGTTAAAAGATTAGGCTAAAATGGCTTAAAATTTGGATTTAAATGAATTTTGGTATGAGCTTAAATGTTTTGATAAGTAGGAATACAAGCTAATACTTGTAGATCAAACGACAAATTTATTTATTTAAAAAAGAAATTGAAAATAAGTATTTATTTAATAATACTTAGAAATAAGCTTTTAAAATGAATTATAAAATTAAATTTGATTAATTCAATCTTAATTAGAGACAAGTTTCTAATTAAATTTAAATTAGTATGTTCATAAGTTGATTAAATGAATTTTTAATTAAAAATAAAATTTTGATTAAATTAAAACTATTGGTGTAATAATAAATTAGAAATAATTTTATAATTGAATTAAATTAATTAAATCAATATTAAATTTAATGATTAAAAAACCATTTTTCATTCTTTTTTTTAGCATTTTGGCCATATGATATGATTATATTGTAGGACATATTTCAACTTATCATCCAAAAGTATTGAATATATTTTTTCTCAAATTAATTTCAAGAAAATGGTTGTAATTAGAATCTTGCCTTAGCGGGACTTCAACTGGGTGTTGATGATGATGATGATGGTTGTAATGAGAACCTTGATTTCAATCTAAACTCTAGCTCAATAAAATCCTTTGGATTCCATAAAGGCACAATTGAATCATTACCATATGATACCTAGGACAAACCTAATGTTACATGTTCTATTAGTGAACAACATGATACAAGGTTTTATCTTTGCTAGTTATATGTCACGACTTATTCACTTCCATGAACAAATATGAAATGCTTTGTAAAATGTTCATGCCCCAATATAGAGATTTATTAATTAGAGTGTGGAATACTCTATTGGATCATATTCACATATGGTTGTGTGGTGAAAACTTTTTAGAAAGAGCACAGGAGAAGATAAGTATTTAAAGGTCTTGGTTTTAGTGACCTATCAAATGAAATTATAGAACTATTAGCAAATATAAATTTTAATGATTCTTCTAAAGAACTAATTGACCAAAATTTTCATAGAGTTCGTCAAATTTCATATTCATAAGATTAATTGAATTTCATAATTTTAGGCAAACAATGTTAGTCACTTTTTATTCGATGTTTAATGATACTTATGTAAAATTAATTGTTTGTAGCAATTGTTAAAATTAGGATATTATATGTTTGTTGAAATGCATTGTTCTTCTAGTTTTAATTGTTTTATATGTATGTGTTATACATATCATACTCAAGATATTCTTAAATTAATACGCCTAAATAGAATGAATAATTGTTAATAAACTATTACATGTAGGATGATTGGAAACTTAATGAACTTTTGATTCAATAGATAATTGTGAATGCAATTAAAGTTTCTATTGAGAAGATTACACCAAATTCACTTAAATCGATAACCATCACATATTAAATATGTCATTATGGACATATGTGTTTGAGGAAAATGACTATTGTATCTAAAATTTTGTCTTAGAATTCACTAGATGTGAAACTTTAATAGCATCATGTTAGAAATTTGGAAGGATGAAAATTCAATACGTATTAGAAGTGCAAAAGGCTCTTTTATAATTATATGAAAATATGATAGTTTTTAAGAAGGACAATATGACTCAACATAGGAAAACTGTGCAGCATATAACACATGTAAAAGAAGAACTCTTTGGCTTATACAACATATATGATGATGTTACACTAAAGATTAAGAGGTATGACCTTGCCAAAGACATATGGTCCTTTATGGTAACTTGTTATGGTGACACCTTTGTGACCATAAAATGATCACTCATTATTATGTTTAATATGTATATATACATATACCATAATAAATAAATAAATAATATATGAGAATCCAATGTTGAGGCATATGAAACTAATGTCAAACATAGTGAATCGAGGAATGTTAGTCATATCTCATCTTATTTTGAGATGGTGTATGTTGTTACACAATCTTACCTCCATGCTAGGAATATATGAAAATGCACTTAACCCATAATATAAATATCAAGATGATATAGGATGCTACGAGGCACTTATCGATAAATATCATAAGGCTTTTAAGCCATATACTAAGACATATATGGCTAAGTTATACTCACATGGACTTCTATGAAGAGGCAGTACTATGAAGAATTTAATTGAAAAGAGGAAAGGAAGCCTTCCATAATTATTAGGATTCCAAGAAGAACTAAGTCCAACTAAATTGGGAACGGAAAAGAACCTCCCACAGATAAAAAATCTTGCCTATGTCTTGTCTAGTCTTAGATATGGGGTTAATTTCCACAATGGTGGAAAGGACAATTTTCTATAGTTTTATATTTAATATTTTGAAATATTGGGACCCCGTCCTTGCGAGTCACGTGCCCGACGTCCTATGTGACAGCTGGACGCGCATCCCACAAGGGTGACATGCCCACACCAATCAAATATCAAAAACGAACTCATTTCTCTTATTTTCGAACAGATTTTTGGAAACCTTAAATCATAATTTCAATAAGACTTCTTCAGAACATTTGTTTCCCTTTGTCTTACGTTTCTAATGACACCAAAATCATTCAATTTGGTTCACAAATCTAAAAGTTATAGCCAAAACATTTTCGGACAGTGATTGCACTAAAACAGTACACTACACTCAGATGCTTTACCGAAAATGAAAGTCTTAGGGACTCAATTAAAAATCAATTCCTTTAGATAACTTGTCGCTCCATGTCTCTAGTTTAGTTAGAAATAAGAATCATCTCGTTTGGAGCTCTACAGATCAATATATCACCAAAACACTGAAGCATGTTCAATAAAAAAATATCCAACTTATACTCTTTCAACCGATCCTCTCACTTTGATTCAATCAAACTTTTTCAGATTAATACTAAAAGATTAAAATTTTTGTGGAGAGATAGAGGAATGTATTAGGAAACCAATGCTTCAAAAATCAGGTCATTTGGAGGTCGGACAAAAAGTTTATGACAAAAAGATCAAAATATGTTCAGAAAATAGCCTTCTTTGGACAAATAGGTGCACGATCGCGACATCCGGATGATCCAGCGGAGTCGCGATCGTGTGGTCCTGCAAAGTTGTGATCGTGCGCATGCACGACCGCGACATTCGAGTGGACCTGCGCTCTTTCTTCTTCACCGACATCTCAAATTCAAACTTCTATAATTTTTGATCCAGAACTCCAAAATTTACAAACTTTATATTAATGGAAAGCTAGAAGAAAGATCTACAACTTTTATGAAGAACTTAAAAACAATTTCTACCTCTAAAAGGGTAAAAATTTTAAAACAAGGCAGCTGTCCCGAAAGTCCATCCTAAACAGCATCACAACTTCTAATAATCATATCTCTCAACTCCAATGTCCTAAAATTTCATACTATATATCATTGGAAAGCTAGGAAAATAATCTACAACTTCTAAGAAGACAACTTTGTCCATTTCAGCCTAGATCAATACAATATTTAGCCTAAAATTAGAACACACATTCTCACGGAAAAACTTGAAAATGCAAAGTACAAATTTTGGAATATCATCGGCAAAACACAAACATACTTCATTAACATCAAAA
>JANZLC010000200.1:6799352-6821120 GCA_026413385.1 Erythroxylum gracilipes
ATATTCTTTGAATTTCTTTCTGGAATTCTGAGATGTATTATATGTGGGTTAATCTTGGATTTTAAAACTACATATGTAAAATGTTTTGATTTGATTGTTCTGTCTTGGGTGGCATCCACATATCCTCCCAGGGGGTATTTGGGTGTTACATCAAGAGGTATGACCGTGCCAAAGACATATGGTCCTTTATGGTAACTTGTTATGGTGGCACCTTTGTGACCATAAAATGATCACTCACTATTATGTTTAATACGTATTTATACATATAATAAATAAATAATATATGAGAATATGAGAATCCAATTTTGATGCATATGAAACTAATGTCAAACATAGTGAATCGAGGAATGTTAGTCATATCTCATCTTATTTTGAGATGGTGTAAGTTGTTACACAATCTTACCTCCATGCTAGGAGCATATGAAAATGCACTTAATCTATAATATAAATATCAAGATGATATACGATACTCCGAGGCACTTATCGATAAATATCTTAAGGCTTTAAAGCCATATACTAAGACATATATAGCTAAGTTATACTCACGCGAGCTTCTATGAAGAGGAATTACTATAATGAATTTAAGTGAAAAGAGGAAAGGAAGCCTTCCATAATTATTAGGATTTCAAGAAGAACTAAGGCCAACTAAATTGGGAAAGGAAAAGAACCTCCCGCATATAACAAATCTTGCCTATGTCTTGCTTAGCCTTAGATATGATGTTAATTTCCACAATGGGAGAAAGGACAAATTTCTATAGTTTTATATTTGATAGTTTTGAAAATTTAGATGTTATTTATTAAAAAATATTTTTTGTTTAATAACATCATCTAATTCTTATAATATCTATGTCAATTTGTGGCATGCTAGACTTGGTCATATTAGATAAAATTGATTGATCAAACTTTTTTTTTAGAAGACATATGTAAAGTAAAATAGTGTACTGGTGAACATTGTCTAACTAACAAAATAGTGCGAGAAAAATGAACATTTTCCTATTACTTGTTGGGGTGATGTGTCATTGACGATCAAATATACACTTGATAAGGTGCCTATGAAATGATATCTTAAAACAATTTGAGATATCGATATGTAAGAGACCTAATTAACCATGTTTGATTTCTTGAGAATGTGCTTGTTACCTATATTCATGGCCTCTTTTATAATTATAAGAATTTAGGTTCCAAAAAGAAGAAGAGTATCTTTAAAAGATATTTTTATCATTATGAAGAATATATGTTCAAAGGTGAATAAGATAATAAAAAAAGTAACTGAATTTGTGTCATAAGGAAAAAGCAAGAAAAGAAAGTTCACAACTTATTTCTATATGAGAAACTGAATTAGAATGATCTTGTAAGAATTAAATGGTATTGATCTAAGTGGGAGCAATTTAGAAGATGATGAATTGGTTTCAAATCAATGAAAATTGCAACCTAGTGGGAGCTCTTTACCACTATCTAATTCAAGTGGGAGCAATATGAATGTAAAGAGATTTGTTTCTTGATTTTTATTATAGCCATATTGTGAGAAAATTACTCTTCATACAATTTTGAACTTAAAAGGAATAACCTTTGTGGTAGTTTCAAAAGAAAGTAATAAGTTGAGGAATATGCAAAGGCTCCAACTATTCTTGCTAAGGATGAATAAACTACAATAATAAAAGAAGAATGAACTTTTGAGTTTAAACTGAGTATAAGACTTGGATAATCTTCTGAAAAGATGTGTAGCCATAAAAAACAAATGTGTTATTTAAATGTTAAGTAAAAGAATGATGGTAGTTTTGAAAGATGTAAAGTGTGTCTAGTGATAAAAAGATATAATCAAAGAGATTGATCATGAGAAGAATTATCATTTGTTGTAAGGTTTACATCAGTTTGATTGATTCTAGCTTTAGTAATTGGACTGGACCTTGACATACATCAAATGGATATAAAGACTCTATTTTTAAATAAAGATATAGATGAAGGAATATATATGGTACAACCACTAGGTTTCATTCAAAAAGGACAGGAGCATTATATGCTCATATTTTTAAAGTCAATCTATTGTCTAATAGAGTCTCAAACCAAGTGACATATTACATTAGTAATATAATCATATCATATAATTTTAATATAATTGGAAATGACCTCTTAGTACATATTAAAATATCCAATGATAAATATGTAATTTTATCGTTTCATATGGATGATACATATTGATAGCTAGTGACTATAAGTAGTTTGTTAAGCAAACAAACAAATTAGCTATCAACCATGACCAAAATGAAGAATATAGCTAAGGTTGCGTACTCCTTTTTAATTTAGATCACTAAGTATCGTTCAAGTAAGCTTTCATATTGTTATAAGCTACAAATATATCATGGAATACTTGAACAATTTTGTATACCAGATGATAAAGTGTTTTGTCAAGCCAATTACTAAAGTTAACCACTTAGGTAATATGTAGTATCCATAAATGCCACAGGAAGAACAAGAGATAAAAATGATTTTTTTCTTTCAAAGAAATTAGTAGTCTTATGCATGGTATGTTGTGTACGAATAAATACATTGAAAGAAAAGTACTAGAAAGGTCAAATATCAATATCAATATTAATATCAAATCAAACATATAGATATCAAGTATAACTATGTCAAGGACATAGTAGTGCAAAGAGAAATGAATATGTTTAATGACTATTTATAATAGTTATTATCAATGATGATAGTTTGTTTATCATTGAATATTTGATGCAATATATGTTTAACTGAAAATTAAACAAAATTTTCTCGAATGAATTTTAAATGAAAATTTAATTTAGAATATGAAAATGCTTGATTTTAAATTCTATTTTCTGTTCTAGAATGAATGTTAAATGAGTGATGAACATTTAGTTCTAGATATAAGAAGTACGTTAGATAGATACAAGGTGCCTTCCAGATGGGTGATTGTCTCCATTATTTTGTAAAAATGAAGACGAGACAAGTTTTAAATGATATATCTAAGTAATAAATGATAGCTCAAGGCTTAAAAACATTAGCGTTGATGTGAAGTACATTGAAGGGTGTAAAAGGTTATTAGTAATGACATAACTTAAAAAATGATATGTTTGCCCAATTTGTCTAAATATTCTATATGTGAATTTTGAAGGGTGGATTAAATAAATAAACTAGTAAACTCAAGTTAGGCATTAGGTATGCCTAAACTATTATTTGTACATTATTTAATGAATGATATACGCTCTAATAAAAGAGAGTTAATATTGTAACACATGAATTATACCATGTGTACATTTTTTTACCAATAAGGATAATATAACTCATATTCTTGACTTATATTATGGGAGGATCCTTTGAGGCTATGTGGACCTCAAACTTAAAGTGCCTTTTTTTTTACTCAAGTTCTAATTTCAAAAAATTGAATTAATGTTTGCTATCTTAGAAGGTTACCAAAAAAATCTTGAATGATTCGATATAATGGGACATTTTTAAAAAGTGAGTTAATTTGATTTAAAGGATTGAGAAAAAAGGAAAATTATCTTAATTCAAAGTTTGTATCAAGACATATTCAAAAGGGCCCACCTTTTATGTAGAAGGCAATACAAATACAAAATATTTATATAATAAGAATGAGACAATGATTGAAGCAATAAATGATCTAAGGTATAACATACTAAATTCATTTAATGATTGATTCATTAGTAGAGAAGTCATATATTCTTAACAGATGTATGAAAATATGGGGCGAAGTGTTAGCCCATCAATCATAAGTTAATGGTGGCAGAGATGATGATACTCTAATGGATGCGCAACATTACTATAGATAAGGTCATCAATGTAATGGTAAAAGAAAAATTAAAGGTTACTAATATCAATGAAAAACTAAGATAGACAAGACTTAGGTGATTCAAACATTTTAAAAGGAGGCATCCTAATGCTCCAATGAGAAGATGTATGAAGATTATACTTAATGACTATAAGAGGGAAAAAGGAAGGCCTAAGAAAAACTGAATGTGGTAATAAAAAATGATATGAATCTGTTAGAACTTATTGAGGATGTGACTTTCAATAGAAAACTTTAGCGTATTAGGATATAGGTAAAAGATCTTACATAAAGAGACCCTTCTCTTTCTTATAGGTCTAGGTAAAAGATCTCACGTAAAACTATCATTCACTTTTTGATAGGTCTTTTAATCATTTTTCTTAGAGTCCTATGTCATGTATTTAGCCTAAATATTTAATATTTAGTACTTTCCTCTTGGTTATTTAGCCTAAGCATTTCCTTACTTAGCCTAAATATTTTCTCGTAATGACTAGATTGTTTTATTTATTTACTTATCTTCTTTCTTGTTTGTGTATTTATTTACTTATTTTATGTTTTTATTTTTATTCTTTACCTTATTCTGTATTTATTGTATTACTTATTTTTATATTTTTATTTGTACGTATTTATTTATTTTATTTTTATTATTATCTTTCATGTTTATGTTTATTTTTATTTTTATGTTTATGTTTATTTCTATTAACTTATTATTTTTAATATATATCTTTTATAATTTTATAATTTTAGTTTTATTATTATTTTTCTATATGAGTATATTAGAAACAATCTTTTTACCAGTTAGAGGTAAGGCTACATACTTCTAGACTTTCCTGGATTCACATATTAGCGAAACTTCTACTGAGTTGTTGTTATTGTTATAGATATATGACAATATGTTCTCGTCATATGTTGGTCGTACAGGTTATTAGAAAAGTATGATTTAGAAATCTTATTAACTAAACTCGTCATATGTAAGTGAGAGATGATAATAAAATGAAACACATGATGAGTTTAAAGGGTGTGATCTTTCACTATCATTACTCGTTTAGGTATAGTTAATAATATTATCTATAACATATTTAAAGAAAAGAGTTTCATACCAAGAGTCCTTTAGCTGTGGAATAACAATTAAATCCAAGTAAATGATTTGATTAATGATTCATATGAGATGAAAGATTATGTATATATATATGCATTAGAAACTTTTCTACAATTTGATTTTGTTGTTTCTAACTTATCACTTTATTTTTAAAATGAAAATTTCTTATAGATAATGTACAAATTATACAAATATTATCAGCAATAAAGATGTAGGCACTCCTAGTTAAAAAAATCAACAAGTTTATTGTTAATAGTTGATAGATGATTTTAGTAGCAAGTAAGTTAAATATCGTCGAAAAGAATATCATATAAGGTTTAAAAAGGGATTATCTAAGTCTTAATTTAGTAGGATCATTGATACAATTTATTCGCAAATCTCAATTTCCATTTGAAGAGAAAATAAAAGAAAGATTTTAACATGAAGATAAAAATGAGAACAAAAGGTATTATTTGAAAAGCAATAATCTACTACTAGTAAGATTTAAAATATCTAGAAAATTATCTTTATCTCTAATCCAAGAGGAAGAAAAAAAATGATAATATGGAGATAAAAAGGGAAACATAATGACAATTAATCTCTCTTAAATTCGAAATTCTATTTGAAGTTTCTCTCAAACTTTCCGTACCTTCTCTTGATTATTGATGAGAATAATTATAAGGCCAATTACGAAAAAATCAGACTTTAATAAATTTTGTAATTATAACTCAAACTTTAAAAAGTAGCAATAAATTATTTAAACTTTTAATTTTTATAAAAATAACCTAGCGTTAAAATTTTTATTAACAAAGTTGACGTGACAAATCAAGTCAGTTAGTATGTGTTTTATGTATATGACAAGTGAAATATAATTTTCGTACAAGAAATTTATTTAGTTAATATTAAAATAAATAATTTAAAAGAAAACAAAAGAACACAAAACCTAATATGCTTCTTTTTCCCCAATCTTTCTCATGCCCTTCATATGCCTAGAGCCTTTCCATTTTGTTTATCCATCAATTTCTATCAGAATCACCATATCGTATGGAACTCAGGGATAAAGGCTTTATCTAAATAACATGGTACCTAGATTATTGATTCTATCCCACTAGCTATAATCGTTATGTAACCTAGTCTTTCTTTTTCTTTTTTTATATTGAAAAGTTTAGACTTCCTCTTGTTTTTTGCCACCTTTTATACTACCTATGAGCACCCTCTTGTTGTGTGTCCAACCCTATTACAAAATGTTTGGTGATTGTTGAAAATTTTATAGTTCGTGGGAATGAAAAATGAGCGAAAACACGGTGGAAGAATTTTTTTTAGGATACACACATCTGTGTAGACTGCTACATGATGTGCCTTGACTTTCATGACCGTGTGGATCAATTGTGTAAGTCTCTATAAATGTGTAAAAAAAAATGTGAAGAGGTAAAGACACACACGATCTTGTACACAATTGTATACATGCCCATGTGAAGATACATGACAATGTGTGAAGACTGTGTAACTATTTATGTTTGCCACTAAGGCGGTGCTGGAAAGATACATAGTTGCTTACAGATCATGTAAATGTAATAATTATGTAATAATTATATTTAATTATATATAAATATTTAAAATATTAAAAAAAATAAAAATAAAAAAATTATCTGACCGGTCGGAACGGTAAAAAATCTGTCAATTGATCGGTTTTGATCGGTTCGGACTGGTCTAATTAGACACCGGTTTTGAAGGGTAAACCTGACCGGACCACCAACCGGTCACTGGTCGGATCGGTCGAATAGGCCGGTCCGGTCCGGTTTTCAAAACATTGATGGGATCTAGGCAAATGTGGGACGAGAGAGAGAAAGGGAAAAAAAGAAATATATTAAATTCAATATTTTGTTGTCTTCATTTAAATTAATCATTTTATTATTTATCATCATATCTAGTCCGAAGTTTCACCATAAAGTGAAATTTAGAAAGATCTGACGTAACTTTATCTTTACATAATAAAGAGACTGTTTTGGTTAATCATTTTATTATTAAATAAATAAATTTGTTATTTAAATGAAATATATATCATTTAAATTAGCTTATCACGTAAGCTCTTAATAAAAACCTTAACAACTATCTTTTTTTTTTGCAAAAATTAAATATTTTTTTAAATTCACAAATTCTATAAAATTTGAGATTTTTCGTAATTAACTTTAATTATAATAATAGAGTCACCAAAGTAATCTTATTTAAAGAATTAATATGTAAATATATGGTGGGATGAGTTGTTTCTCTTAACGAAGCTTTGACCTTTTTTTTTATTCTACCGTCAAATTACAAGATTATCCTTTAAATGTATACTTAAAGAAATATATGGATAGGTCCGATTAATTTTTAAAATTTAAAATTTAAATATGGAGTTGTTTTATTTAATATTTTAATGCTTCAAACTAAATTGAAATTTAGTTAAGAAATTTTACTTAAAATTCTATGATATCAAATTGGGCCTTAATTTTGGGTTGAACTAGGCTACAAGTCTCAAGCTTGATCAGATTTTGGTTCTAAGACCGAATTTTAAGATTATGTTTAGTTGGAAGCAAAATTTTTAATGGAATGGAATGATCTATACTGTAAATGGATGTAATATTAAAAAATTATTTTTTGGAAGGGATGAAATGGTTCATAATGTAATATAGTAAAATGTTGTTTGAAATAAAGGTTTATAATATAATATGGTGAAAAGTTATTTATCATTTTATATTCTATCCTAAACTTTTTAAATTAGAGATTTCTCATTTTTACTGTTTAGGATAGAATGTTATGTAATATAAAATCCTTTTCTTTCATCTCATTCTATTCCATTTCATTATAAACTCTTCATCCAAACGATGAAATAATATTATATTTCTTTTCATTATATTAATAAACCTCAACTAAACATAACATAATATAACATTTCATGCTAGGGTTCAGAAAGTTCAGATCCTTTTCCATTTTTTCTGATCCAACTCTATTTTGGCCCTCAATATAATATTATTTTATATTTAGGCATAAAACGACATCGTATTGGAGGCAAAAAATAGAGTTCAAACAAAGAAAGTGGAATAGAGAATTATTCCGAGGTTAATCCATGACATATCAATATAAATTATTAACTTCCAGCAAGACTTTGATTCCATACCTTTTTTTTTTAATAAACAGTTAAAATTATTGATTAAAAAGACATGAATTTGCAGTTCCGGTTGCAGGTATTTAATACGTATAAACCAAAAACAGGAAGTGTCATACTATATATGCATTAGATAGCAAAAGTCTTTGGTTAACAGTAGAAGGAAAGTTTTGGGTTCGGAATGTTACAATTAATTTCGCTGATCACGCAAGTATTCGCATAGATGGCTCTGCAATCTGCATATATGAATAGAAAACAAAAGCCGTTCCACCTACAACTTCCAATAAGCCATATCTGTCCTTCTCATTCTAGTTCTTGGAATATCGTGCAAGTTGACCTAATTTCACATAGCTAAGCAGCTTATGCTTGCTCAAATTCATTCCTGTTTAATTTATCTAGTGACAGATTTGCTTAGAGTCACTAAAAACGTGATTACGTTTCCTTGTTCGACTTACATTGGAATATATCCCATAGAAATCTCCATCAGATCACATGAAAAGGGTCCCAACAATGATATTCGGAGGTGGTGACTGGTGAGTGCAGATCTTTGTCTAATATTATAGTATTTTATTGTGTCCTATAAATTTCAGCCATTTATTTATGTAGATCCTGCATAAATTCTGTGTGGGTCTCACAAAATAAATAACTGAGACTCTATGAAATAGAATAAGACAGAATAATATTAGACAGAGAATCTAAACTCAAAGCTGACCATCGTACTATTTAACAAAGCACAGCGATAACTATTTGGACTTCATGAGAATGGTATTTTATAGTGCATAGAATCAAAATCTGTGTATTGATAAAGAACAGTTCAACGAGAACAAGTACATGGAAGGAGTGGGAGCGAGTGAGTGGGGTAGACGCAGATCCCACGTGGTGAGCGTTCAGCAAACCAAATCCCACCAGTAGCCACCCAAAAATCTATATATTCTAATTTTCATACTCTTTTCTTATAAATATATATATAAAGATAATCCCACTAATAACCATTAATAACGTGTATTACCCATAAAAAGAGTGTAAATAGTTGCAACTTAGGTTATCTGCGCCACCCACTTCCCATCGTCCCATAAACTTTAGTAGAAGTGTCAACTGTCCTTCATTAGTAACTCAGAACAGATTATGGAAGCTCCGCCAATATAGTCCTCAGTAGTGGACAAAACCTCTTTAAGTTGTGTATAGAGAGGATCAATACCTCTTAATTAAGTAAAGCAAAGAGGTAAAGCAGCTTTCCATATATATCCCATAAACTTTCAGCTCACCAAATCACACCAATAGGACCAAAAACTACACGCCAAGAAAGTAGCATGCATTTCTACTTCCCATATAACTCATGTCCACCACCCTTAACTAACCATTCATTTGCACTTACATGCATGACACTCGCATTTCATTGTAGCTAGTCATCCCATCAGCACCATGATCGACCCCAGTACCAACCTTACTTCCCTTATCTCCTCCTTGTCCTCCTCATTTTCCAATCATCTCCTTTCCCGGCGGCTCTTCTTCTTGAGGGACATTCAAGTGTTGGAACTTTTAGTTGCTACTTTTGTCTTCATAGCCATTCATTCTCTAAGGCAGGGAAAGAGGCACGGCCTACCCATATGGCCAGTACTGGGGATGTTGCCGTCCTTGATGGCCGCAGTCCGAACTGACACCTATGAATGGATTACCGATGTGCTTTGCCGTCAAAACGGTACTTTCAGGTTTAGAGGTCCATGGTTTAGTAGTCTCAATTGTGTGGTGACTGCGGATCCTAGAAACGTAGAGCATCTTCTCAAAACCAAGTTTTCTAATTTCCCAAAAGGCCAGTTCTTTCATAACACAGTTCATGATCTTCTAGGTGACGGAATATTTAGTGCAGATGATGAGATATGGCAAAGGCAAAGGAAGACTGCGAGCATTGAGTTTCATTCGGCCAAGTTCAGGCAATTAACCACAGAGTCATTGCTTGAACTTGTCCACGGAAGGCTCTTGACAGTCCTAGAAAATGCAGTCACCAACTCATTGTCCATTGATCTACAGGATATCCTGTTAAGGCTTACATTTGACAACGTTTGCATGATAGCATTTGGCGTTGATCCCGGGTGTCTAAGTCCGGGCTTACCTGAAATACCATTTGCCAAAGCTTTTGAGGATGCAACAGAGGCTACAGTCCTACGATTTATTTCCCCAACATGCATATGGAAAGCCATGAGGTATCTTGATTTGGGGACAGAAAAGAAGCTCAAGATATCGATACAGGGTGTGGACAAATTCGCAGAAGATGTGATCGATACGAGGAAAAAAGAACTGTCTTTGCAAACTGATGATTGTAAGAAGCAAAAATCAGATCTTTTGACAGTGTTTATGAAGTTAAAAGATGAGGACGGACAGCCATTTTCAGACAAGTTTTTGAGAGATATATGCGTGAACTTCATCCTTGCTGGGAGAGATACATCTTCTGTGGCATTGAGTTGGTTTTTCTGGCTTCTTGATTCACATCCAACGGTAGAGGAGAAAATCCTTAGTGAAATATGCAGGATTATCACAGATAGACGAGATTTAGACACTAAAGATACAGAGCCCATGGTGTTTAGGCCAGAGGAGATAAAGAAGATGGATTATCTGCAAGCTGCACTGTCTGAGGCCTTAAGGTTGTACCCTTCAGTTCCTGTGGATCACAAGGAGGTAATTAATCAATTTATATTAAGCAATTCATTTTTCCTTCAACGTTTAGAACTTATTTCTTAGGCATGTTTATTCATTTATCTCTGGTGCTCATAATCAATACAACACAACCCCTGAAGCCTCCACCATATCTCCATCTTATAAGATTCATGCCATCATTAGTCGGCTATTGGCTGGCTTGTAGGTTTCCAATGGCCAAGCTCTGCCATTCCGTTGAGCAATAGAAGCTTTGCCGTTATAAAGTACATTTGGGGCAGTTTCTTGGTTACCTAACAGTATATATATACACCTATGTCTTAGATGACCACAGAGTAAGCATGAAATGAAATTGAATTATTAAGAATAGAAATCGAGGTCCTAGAAATAGGTGAAGACTTGAATACAGGTCAAATCTCCTTGAAAGACTAATCCAATACTTAAAGCCCTCTTGGTTAGAGAGTCATGCTGATCATTGGTCAAGACTCATCGGAAGACTGCTTCCTGTATTTATGAACTGGGGTAGGGTAGCCAGTCATTTTTCCTTCTATCTTTGTATATGTGTGTGTGGTATAATTAGTTTAGTTAATTACATTACGTGAAAATAGCATAAACTCGTCTTTGATCAGAGCATCACATGGATCAAACAAATTAAATGAAAAGTGATAACTTATTTGAATTTTAAATTTCTGATGTTGTAGGTTGTTGAGGATGACATGTTCCCAGATGGGACAGAACTGAAGAAAGGAACAAAAGTGATATATGCAATGTATGCAATGGGAAGAATGAAGGAAATATGGGGTGAAGACTGCAGGGAGTTCAAGCCAGAAAGATGGCTAAGAGACGGTCGATTCATGAGCGAATCAGCCTACAAGTTCACAGCTTTTAATGGTGGTCCTCGACTATGTTTAGGAAAAGACTTTGCATACTATCAAATGAAGTTTGTTGCAGCCTCTATACTTTACCGTTACAATGTGAAAGTGGTGAAAGATCATCCTGTGATGCCCAAGCTCGCTTTGACGATGTACATGAAGCATGGTCTCAAGGTCAATCTTCTGAGTCGTCACAAGTCTGAACTCGACAAGTATTTCTAAGTCCACTAATTATGTCATAAACCACACATGTTGGTGACCAATCCTCAAATGTATGTTTCCCCTTTTTTTTTATACATTTCTTACAGAAAAACATTATACTTATTGCACGACATGACAATGAATTAAGGAAAGTGAAACTAAGGTTGCATCTAGTTTAGGAGGGCAGGGTCGGTTTGATATTTGATTGGATGCTACTAACTGACGGTGTAGATTTAATTATAAGTTGTGGTTTTTTTTCTTTTTGTTGATGCATATCAATAATGTATTAAGTTTACAGAAGTAACAGAACAGAAGTATATGTTTTTCCTTTCTTTCTCTAGACCAGACCATTGATGTTTGTTAAAATGCTAGTAAGTTTGATTCGTCCAAACATCTCTCAAATGGTACAAAGAATTTCTAAAGCATGAAGAAAGAGAGCAGCAATGTATGTACCGTGTTCATAAGCGACTAGTAGAACCCAATACTCATCATCAATGTACAAAACCTAAGACGACCTTATCTGTCTTGTTGATTCATTCCAAACCTTTTCTTCTTCTTCTTCTTCTTCTTCTCTCTCGCTGTCTTTCTTGCGTCAAGAACCGCCCGCCACACGGGTATCGACAGCACCAAAATTCAATTGCGGGTAAGAAAAATCAGACCCATGATTCCATGAGCCGATTTAAGTCTAACAAGGATCCATAAATGAGGTCCATGAAGCTTGCTTGGTCTGACTAGAGTCTAATGTTGTCTATTGGCCTTGGCACAATAAGAAGGAAATTTATGTTGTATTAAAAAACTTCCCTTCACGTTGTCAATTTCTATTCACAGTCAAAACCCAATCAAGTACATGTCAAGACAAAAGCGAGCACAGCAATTACGGAACCAGATTACGGAAGAATAATAAAACGCCTTTTTTCTGTGGCAAGCAAGCAAGCAACCCATGTACCCAACCCACAGGTGTTGCCGAGTTCCAAAGTTGACAACTTTTTCCTGGATTCTATAACCACGAAGCTGCCTGAGCCAGTCCTTCTTACCAGGTTCCATCTTCTGCCTTTCATATATGATATGGTATCGAAGAGGAATGATAAAAGTACGGTGATTTCAGGGATATGACGAGCATTACGCACTGTAACTGGTCCATTGGAGTTCATAAGCGTCATCACGTTGGAAGATTTATCAAAGGATCGATTTTCTCCAACGCCCAGTTTCTCTCCGGAATCAGTAGTAACGGCCTTAGTACTAGCAGCTACCACTTCATTGCCAGGAAGGGTAGACCAGTTTTTTCTAGTGTAGTGGATGATGGAAATGACCCAGATGACTCAGAAGATGATGTGAGCGAGAAGAATATTTCCCAAGGTGAATCTGGAGGGGTACGTTTGAACTTTCGACTGTTATTTGCATTTCAAGTCTTTTCCTCGCCGTAGTGTTCAAAACTGGTTATTTAGGATTCTCTTTCTTTCTACTCACGGCTCTCCTTTTATTTTGCATATTGTATTTTAACATTTTCTTGGACACCAAAGATTATCTCTTAAATTCGGCCAATAGCTATGACGTCTTCATTTCAAACCTTTCAGGTTGACAGTGAATTGATAAGACAGAATCTTGAAAGAATTGTTGGTTCTGATGATTCCACCTTCAGTGGGATGGACCTTGCAACTCTTATTAGGAACAAGTATGGAAGATCTTACGATGTTCAGCTGATAAAAAAGGTATGACTCATGTGCTTACAGGGAAGTAATGTGCAAGAGTAATTTGAGTTGCGACAGCTTTTTAATTCAGTGAAATAGGGAAATTATGTTATGCAAATGTCATCGACGTTATTGTTACAGGATTTGTCTCCAGAAGAGAAGTCCAAGTTGCGATTGTATCTCGTTTATGGGACAAAACTCCATATACGGAAATGATATGAATTCATTTAACCGGAAATATATAGTCTTTAAGGCATCATTACAGAGCTAGAATTGCTTTTGAAATCACCAAATTGGACAGTACTGGCCATTTTAGACTTTATAGCGAGGTTCCTTTACAACTATGCAGGATGTTTCATGTTTGTCATAGTGAATGTCGAAGTGTCTCACTAACAGTTTTGTTCACCATTATATCATGTTCTCCAATTTTCTCAACTGAAGTTCTTTTATCATATGATTTTTTCGATTCACTCATAGTTGTGATTGCCTTAATGTAGGAATTTATGGGTAGAAGTCTCCTTGCTCTGAATGTCATGTGGAAGTACAGGGAACAGGTAAGAGGACTTTTGAGCTACTAATTATTCATAATGTGCAGAAGAAAACTCCACATCAAATACGAGTCACTGGCAAGTTTAAGAATTATGATAATATTAGACTCTACTAGGGACCCTGAATGAAGCAATTTATGTTCTTTTACATTCAGTGGTTATGGCATATGTTTGTTTGGATGAAACTCAGTTTCTAATTCATTTCTTTTCATAAATAGCACATTACCTCTTGGGAAGAGGAATTCATTACTTTGCCAGTGTGAACAAAAAGCTAAATACATGACTTTTCAACCTTACTTAACCGGTTCCTATAGAACAAAAAGGTAATAAATGACTAAATAAAACTACTCTACATCTTCCATTACTGTCATGTATCTATATCTACACTAATTGAGATAAATATGTTATTCACTCATTGATCGAGGTATGAGTTCCAGGATTCAGTGCTTATAATCTTTTGAAGTTTTATGCTGACACTTGAACATTAAATTCTTATGAAGGTAAAGTGCAAGCATATTACTGGAAACATGGCCTTGCTTTTGTAAATTCAAAGTTTCAAACATGACCTTCCTTCAGCGGGTGTTAATCAATGTGTTGATTATATGTTATTGATCTTCTAAGTTGCGTTAATTGATGCATCTTCTGGTTTGTGACTGCATGCCTTTCACTTGGTTATTGGGTATCCTTGAAAGTGAGCTTTAGTATGGAGTCGATAGATAAAGTAGCTTGTGGATAAGAGTATTTGTTCTATAATACAGCATGAGATACTTGGGAATTAACTTTCTGTTATCCATTAGAGATCTTTACCATAAGCTATTCAATCTTGAGTTTGCATGTGATGACTGTTTCTCTGCTGGATAGATAAATTGATTTCAAGAAGTTTGCTTTATATGAGAGAAGAGCATGCTTGGCTTTCATAATTTTGAGTGACATGTCTCACATGTTATATAGAACTCCACATCATGCGTTTTCTAGGTTTATGGAAATTTGGTTGTTTTCCTTCTTAATGATGTCTTTGTTGGTTGTTCCTTTTTGGATTAATACCTTCTTTCTTGGTCCTGCTTTAGAGATCTTTTCCACTGACTGAAGAAGAGTACCTCTTGAGGCTTGATGATGTTGCAAACACGTTGAAATGCTGGGGAGCTGTCTCACATATTCGAAACAGTTTAGCGAAGGTGAAAGAGCGGCCACGAATAGGGAAGGTAAATTGATACTGCAATGGTTGCTTATATTTTGGATAATTTACTCAAGATCTTACGTTTTTGCAGTATTAATTCTCAACTAACGGAAAACTGGCTAGTATAAGATTAGTTGAAGCTCCTCTATAACTTGTGGGATTGAATGGCATAATAGTTGATACATCTCTGAGTACATGAGATCCTTTGCAAATCATCACATAACATAATCCACATCACACCATTTACTACAGGCAGTAAGCATTTTTATAGACATGGATGAGTCAGGAGGCCGAGCGAATGAATGGATTTACAAGTAGATCACAAGGTAGCAAGAATTTGGAAGTCCTCTGTTCGAGTTTGTGAAGATAGATATAACAATTTCCCAGTTACTAAGGTCCCACTTGGTTAATTCCTAGAAGCTTTTGTTCATGTGGAGTATGGTAGAGAAGTTCAACATTTACTGGTTCATTTTGTCAGGTTGTCAAGTGTTTGGCACACAACCTAACAGCATGTAAAATGACACTTAAGGATGCGTGCAAATATTATAGTTCTTTTGTACACTTAGTCTTCAAGATTCCTCCCCAAAGCTTTTGTTTCTGTATATGAAAGGTTGTGTTTATTGGATAAAACTCATCGTGATTCTTGCACTTTGAGTAATGCAAAAAGACTAGACCTCAAGCTCTTCCAGCAAATTATGGACACTTTTGAGTAATCAGGCCAAGCATTTAACTAGGAGGTCCAAAGGGATCATGCAGCAAAGAATGATTTCAATTAAAATCTAAGCTGTTGGTAGCAATATTAACTAAGATTGAACTATGTGGTTTTTTAAATTGATATGTTAGAAATCTGAATTATTAGAAGCAAAGACCTGACCAATGCTTGAAATGAAGCTATGCATGTCAGCAGGTTTTAATTTGTATTTTCTCGTAGATATTCTTGATATGATGTACCAACAAGAAGATATAACAAAGAGTGGCTACAAGACTACAACAGATGGTATTTCAGATTCACACCAGTTCTCTTACACGATACCAAGACCCCTGCTTTCACCAACAAAAGACGGAAGGAACTAACATACTGGTATAGCGCAGGCAAGCAGCCCATTGTTCTTGGTTGTTGGAACGCTTTGTGATACTAACTTTGTATTGAAGAAGATGCATAAAAATGTCAAGAGAATAGGAAGCAAAACAGAAGTAGACTTGTAAGACACCCAACTCCAACTGACCTCGTGAGACAGTATAACGAAAGCCACCAACAAAATACATTATCTACTCATGAAGGGGAATCATGCCATCCAAGAAGGTTATCTTTTGCCGACAAAGCACCTCCAGTTACACATCCAACAACGGCTGTATTTGTCATGTCTCGTTTTGCTCGTGCCTTAGCATAAAATGGTAGGGATCAAGTCAGTAGCAAGAACAGTGTTTCAATTCCAGTCATCACTATACCTTCTCAACACCACGTTCAGTGGCTGAGAGATGAAGCCCATAACTGAAAATGCTTTACATGAACTCCAACTCCTCTTCCCATCTGTATTGGAGTATACATGAATTGTTGTCCTGCAATCATCTCTTCGAAATCTTTTTTCATAAAATATCAAGACCAGCAAAGACAATCAAGTCATTGTAGTTCGCATAAGTGTGACTCTCCAATAATTCTTAAATCATAATTTGTCCAAATAGTTTCCTAATTATATCATTTAATTACTAAAATCCTCATTAGTTCTAAAAATGATATCTTCAGTCACAAAAAGTATTTATATAAGTACATCTATTTGAACTGTCACATTCAAAAGTATATACAACAAAATAGCTTTACTCATTTTAATGTTAATCTATTGACCCTACTTAGACTCTACTATGTCAATAACATGCATTGAGGTTATCGATAATCTCTTTATCTCCTTAAAAAAAATAGTGGCAAAGGGTGAGTTGCTTATTCAATAAGAGTAACTAACCGTCCCTTTAAAATAAAATAACTTAATAAGATAGAAATTAGTCAAATGATTATAATATACATATAATATTAAAATACACAACAATATTCAACCTATCCAAAAAATTAACAAACATCCAAAATTTTACATTTAAGAATTTTCTAACTTAATTCAATTCATAAAATTTTATGCTTGTGATATTAGATTAAGAGGGAGTGATTGTTTCTCATACTTTATGTGATATTTTGTGTTTGAATAAATTTATGTTATGTTTAAGTTCATCTTTATGTGTGGATATTTATTTTACACTTATATTGAATTTCACATTTGTTCTTGAAATTACATTATGTTAATGTATGAATTAAAGTGAAGCCAATCACTAGGAATGACAAAATTGGCCTAGCTGGACTCGTGACCAAATATGAAGGTACAAAATGACGTCGTTTTGTCAAAAAATGACATTATTTTTTATTTTTTATTTTTAAATACAAGGTCAGGTTAGGCCACCAGCCTATGGATTGAGTCAGGCTGGGTTGAGCTCAACCTGGCCCAATGTCATCTCTACTAATCACTATCTTGATTGTGTACTTAATTTTATTATTGCTCTATAATATCATAAATACTTAATTATCATTAAAAGGGGAGATTATTGAATTAAAGGAGGTTTTAATTGATATTTTGAAGATAATGAAAAATAATTACTACTACGGAGTTCAGTATTTTGATAAGAAACAATGTGAGAATAAGATGTAGTTATAACTTAAGAAGGTAGTTCGTAAAGACGATAAAGCAAAGTTGAAATTTGTAATCTTCAAAGTAAAGATCAAGTCAAAAGAAGAAGAATACAAAGGCACATAAAGTCCATTTTATATTTTTTAATATTAATTGTAATCTCATTTAGTCACTTTGAGAATTTAAAGACTATCATCATGCATAAACATTTCATTTTACTTCATTAAATTATTCTTTTCATTTAGCAAGAGGTATAAAGCTTTTATCTTTTTAAAGACAAGTCTTTTGATCTTTCAAACACTCTTTCAAGAACATTTTGAAAGTTTTCATAATTAGAACGACCTTAGAAAATCAAGTTTTGAGCATTTGAAGTTTTTAAAATTATATATTTCTAGGGTGTTTCTAAACAAATTAGTCGACCAATACGGTGATGTGGTTAACTAATGTTCCTTTAAGGGATACATTAGAGGACCAATATTATCTAATGATCAGCCAAAGTGCAACAACTTAAGGGATAAATTGGTCAACCAAAATGATCTAGTGATCAATCAAATTGCAACGACTAGTGTACTAAATGCACATTGGTTGAATAGAGTGACCTAGTGGTCGATTAGTATGCTAGAACTAACCATTGTAACGACTAGCTTTTAGTTTCAACAATTAGTAAGGGTCCTAAAATCCTATAAATATATGTTTTCTCATAAGTTATTGCATGGAAAAACATTCCGTATCTTATAAACATATTTCTAAGTATTTATCAAGCATTTGAGCATTCATTGTATCATATTTGAGTGAGTGAGCCTTTTTGGTTTTATCAAAGTTATAAAGTAATATATTATAAGTAGTAACCTTCTATTAGGGTTTTGTCTATTATATTTGAAGGTGTTTGGAGTAGCATTGAAGTTCCTTTTCCATTGTTAAGGAAAATTGTATAAGGGCTCCTCTTTGTCGAGAAAAGACTATACAAAGATTATAAAAAATAAATTTCATATCAAGATAGAATTACTTGAAATTTTAGCATTAAAATGCACATGAATCTTCCTACATTGAAAAGTAAAATTTGTCGATAAAATGCAACATCTTAACAATAAATGGTCTTTATCTTAATTCTTCATATCCTAAATGACAATCAATCAATTATGGTAGTGAAACCCATTTAACTCTCTGACCAGAACAAATCAACCCAATTTTTTAAAGGCAAATCAAGACCCATAAAACTACCTTAAGTGTTGCCATTTTATACATGTCCTTATCATCATGTCTTAGTTATTTTCTTAGCAAGCCTTCCTAATTTAAGAGATTTTATATTGTTAAAAGATGTTATTTATACCTCGTCACAAAAGGTTTAAATAAAACTTTGTTATCATGCATGTATCATTTTACATCCTACTGTTATAAACTTATTGAGACTTTTGTGAAATTTAGAGGTGTAAAAATACACATTTTATTCATGCTAAAAGAAATTATCTTTAACATAAGCTTAAATTGCCTAGTTATGACATAAAATAAGTTGATTTTACTATTCAGATACTAAAACTTGCAAAATCCTAACTTTGATAGAGTTTAGTATGCTATTAATATTGTTTCAAATACTTTAAGGTGCAAATGATAACAATGGGGACTTACTTAGTCCTTTTAAGTAACATTAAGGTGCAATTTAAACCTGCGGCTTTGTAGCAGTTACAATAAAAATGATTGCAACTCATTTAAAACTTTAAACAAGATGGTTGGTCAAGAGTGGAGACACGTTATGATTTACATAAACACCGATTGAATCGAATTCGTTATTTGATTCTGAATCATTTTCTTGTCAATTAAAAAACTTAAAACATGTTATTTATAGGCTATTTAATGCATTTGGTGACTTACCTAGTACACATCTAAATAATAATAATTAAGATTTTGTCATTATTAAAAAAATAAAAGAGTATTTTAATATTAAAAGTTTAGTGAAAAAATATGTGGAATTATGTTTCATATAAATCAATGATATATGTGTGCGTGTGTGTATGGATATATACACACACTAGATACAAGTACCCATACATGGTAAGTAGATCAACTATATAGTTGTTTATCTATTCCTAAATTAAGGAAAACTATATAGGAAATATATATAATAAGAAAATATAAAATAGGAAAAAAAAACATTTCATTCTTTCTGACTCTTCCCCTCAAGTTGGGGCATAGATATGATGCATGCCAACTTGGATAGCGTTGTATGGAATGACCTAATATTGATAGCATAAGTCATAATATTAGCCAACCAATCTAATCTTCTAGTACAAGGAATTTGTATTACACCATAATCAAGATTGTCTTTAATATAATTCTTGTCTAGTTTAACATGTTTAGTTCAATCATGTTGTATTGAATTATTACCAATCTCAATAACTGCCTTATTATCTCAAAACAACATCATAGGCTTTTTATAATAAACTAAGTTTTAGTTAAGAAAATTTTCAGCCAAGAAAGTTTTGTGATTATATCCCATAACATCAATATGTTCATGTTTGGAGAATAAGACACCTTTACCTGGTGCTAATTTCAAATGTGCCTAAATTTTGTTAACAACATCCATGTGTTGAGCACTCGAGTTATGTATAAACTAACTCACAACACCAATTGCATATTTTATATCCAGCCTAGTATAAGACAAATAAATCAACTTCCCAATTGTCCTTTAATATCTATCCTTATTTGTTGGAACTTGATTAGGATAAATAGATAGACCGTGATTCACCTCAATAGGAGTAGTAATAGGTTCACACTCATAGTTACTAGTTTCAACAATAAGATCCAAAGTATACTTCTTTTTTTAGAGAAACACTCCTTGCTTAACCGAGAAACTTCAATGTCTAGGAAGTATTTACAAAGCCCAAAATCCTTTATCTTAAATTTTTGGGCTAGATAACTTCAAAGTTTCTCAATATCTTTTATGTTATTACCTATTACAATTATATCATTAATATAGATAAGAAGCAAAGTAATATCATTATGGTCATGTTTATAGAACAAGTTATAATCTGCCAAAGCTTACTTGAATTCACACTCTTCCATTATAAGGCTCAATCTCCCAATCCATGCATTTAGCGATTTTTTAACCATACAATTGTCTTTTTTAGTTTACATACTTTTACTTCTTCTAATGTAAACCCAAGGGGTAGATCCATAAACATTTCATCTACCGTTGAAAGATCACTATGAAGAAAAGCATTCTTCAAATCAAACTGCCATAGATGCTAGTTTAGATAAAATGTAAAAGATAGTATGATTCGGACAATATTCATCTTAGAAATTGGGGTAAAAGTCTCATGACAATCAATAACATATATTTTGGTATATCTTTTCATGACTAGCCTAGCCTTGTATCTTTCAACTATCCCATTTAACTTATATTTGACATAGAATATCCATTTACACCCTCTGTTTTTGTTCCTATTGGTAACTTAACCACTTCTCAGGTAGAATTCTTTTGGAGAGCCAACATTTCACCATTGCATCTTTCCACTTAGGATCTTGAAGGGCTTCCTAAAAATGACTAGGAATATATACAAAAGAAAACTAAAGAGCAAAAGTCATGTTAGCTTTAGACAAACGATGATAGGATATGAAGTTTGAGATTGGATAAACAACATTAAAGGCTTTTGGAAAACCATATTTATTAGGTGCTTTCCTCTCACAAAGAGAATATCTCCTATCATGTTTAGTAGGGTTAGGATTAGAAATTTTAGGAGATTAAGGAGAATAGGTGTAACACCCTATTTATTGTCTCGAAGTCCCGGCAATGTCTGGAATCGGTCGGTCTATGCATTCCTCTATCACAATTAACACATATCCAAATTACTATTGGCCATAAGTACCGACGTATAATGCATGTTCATGACAAATTACTACTGGTCATAAGTACGTATTACTACTGTTCACCAAGACGTACTACTA
>JANZLC010000200.1:6822313-6839825 GCA_026413385.1 Erythroxylum gracilipes
CAAAAAAAGAAAGAGCTATCAGTCTGTCAATCCTTACTATGACAGAACGATTGTAATACATATGAGTGTACAAATTTAATACATGTACATTCATATGTATTATGACTATACACAAAAACAGTTATTAATATAGATGATCATATTTTTATCCTTAGTAATAACTGTTTTTGTGTATAGTCATAATATATATGAAAGCCTTAAGATTTGTGTTGATCTTAAGCGTTTTAAGGTCATTGGGCATATATAAAGATTGACCTTGAATCTTTGTCATTTTGACACATACAGTTTAGTACGGATATCCATAAATTTAACATGATATAGTGGGATATAAGTTTTAAATCTCATAAAGGTTTTCTAATACAGTTTAGCATTCAGTTAGAGAAGATAAAGGTTTTCTCTAATATTGTTTAGCATTTAGTGAGAGAAAACAACTTTTCTCTAATGTTGTTTAGCATTCCGTGATAGAAAACAAGATTTCTTTGTTGCAGTTTAGCACATGCAATTTAGCATAAAGTTTGAGAAATCTAGACCTACAAACGAAGATGATACGTTTTAGATCATACATATATCATCCTAGTTTGCCACACTCCATTTTCCCATTCATGTTAGTGAGGTAGTAGATATTCATGATTATATTGAACATGTGTCGAACATGACACATGTGTTTGATATTTTTCGGTATCGAAAGCCTTGCAAGACGAAATGTTGGACTTTCATTACCTTTGAATCAAAGTTTTTTAATTTTTTAAAAATTTGGTACCAATACAGTGACATGACTTAAGCGATTTTAAACTTTTTAAAACTTGAGTCAAAACTACAATTAATACTTGTCCAAAGGGGAGAATGTTGGACAATTTTGTCGTTCCACATAATATTGGACAACTATTAATTATATTTTTCAGTTTTTCAATAACTTATTGGTTAAGTTACGTAATTTGAACCAAACAAAGATAATAAAGTGACCCAATAAATGATCTAAATTAATGGGTTGAAGTTTGGGAGGAAAATGAATCCCGATTAGTGTGAACCGGACTCTTATCAAGCTTGTGATGGGGAAACCCGATATGGAAGCTATATATAAAAGTTAAGGTCTCCTGCAGTTGCTTATATAATTTGTAAGTATACGGTTCCTCTAACCCATTAAGAGCGCTTACATATTAAGAAAACTGTAGAAAGGAATTAACCGAGTGTCGGTGATCACTTTCCGTGAAGGTCCCGGGAGATTAAAGCTCATTTTGGCCTCAAAAATTGCTTCTACACATCGGATGAAACTGAAATTAGGTATTCCACATTTTTTTCGTTTTTAACCCTTTCATGAACAATCTGAAATACGTAATAAGATTTATCGTATGTGTTGCAGTATCAGCTCCCACAATCATTTGTCTTTGTACTTTTCGACGACCTTGGTAAAGGAGAATTGGCTAGAGCATGACTAGTAACCTTATCCAGATTATGATCAAGACCAACAAATATATATATATATATATATAGGCCCTATCTTCTGCAATACTATTTGTATGTTGTTTAACATTAGCAGTACAAGTCATATTGTTTGGTCTTTGATAATCAAGCTCCTTAAAAACTGAGTTTAACTAATTGTTGTATTATATTAGAAGCCAATCATTTTGACGTAATTGGAAAGACTACTTCATTAATTCATACACTTGACAAGAATCAGATACATCAAGATGACTTCGTTTTACGCATCCCAGACTTCCTTTGTTGTTCCATACTGCACAAAGTGTGACATCAGATTATCTCATTGAATTTATGAGCCAAGATTTAACCGCTGCATCTTCAACCTCCCATTCATTGTAGCTTGGATCACCTTCTGAAGGTTGAACCTTTTTTCCATTAATATAAGCCATTTTTTTCTGCCGACTCGATAGTTAAAGGTCATCCAATTTAATATAGATGGATGAAGGTGTATTTTTTTCTGGTGTTTCAATCGACTGCCTCTGTGAACGCAATACTATTGATGGGTAAGAGCAAAATGGCCCATGCACAGAAAATTCTCATTCAATCAGTTCTTTGATACATTTATAAGAGTTTAAAATTAATGGCCAAATGTGCTTGATACCACTAGTTCTACAAAGAAAAACTCGAAAAAAAACTACCCATTGTTCTATTCAGATATATGATTAACTCAAAAAGGAGCTTCCCATTAGACAAACCACAAGCATGTCAGGGGGAGGGTTTTCATACCATTCTATGAGAACATAACACCAATTTTCTTAGCAAAATCATCAGCCTCTTCATCATCTACATCGGCATTTTCACCTTCTTCAGCATCCACATTTTCGCCCTCTTCATCATAGTTGTAGTCCCCTTCGTCTTGCTCATATTCATAATCTCCATCTCTCTGATCGTCACCATTGTAATCAGGGTCTTCAGTTAAATTATCAACAGCCCGCTCATCCACGCTCTCAAGCTCATTTAGCTTGGGTAATTGAGAAGATTGGTTATGAAAAACTTCCATCCGTTCCGCAGCAGACTCTCCCTTGTCTCCCTGGCTTTTATCTCCATCCTTTGCACCCAGAAGAAAACCAGATTGATTTTTTGCATCAGCATCATTATTGAAGCAACAAGTCAAATCTTCCTCTCTCTCACTTTGCTTATTGCTGTGCTTATTTGCAGAAATTGCTTTGCCAGCAGAAGCAGCTGCTTCAGCCTCTTTTTTTCTCTTAAGAATCTCACTCAGAGGCATTGGCCCTTCAAATGAAAGGTCACCTTCAGATGGTACAAAATCTTCCAAATGTTTCCGCTTTCCCAGTAATTTTTGTGTCCTGCCATCTGGATGCTTTGAGACTTTCAGCTCAGCAAGACTTTTCGGGCCAGTAAAATCAATGCTTTTCTGGTCCATAATTTCTCTTCTCAACTGGGGACGTCTAAAATTTCTCCCTTCGTTATTGTCATCTTCTTCTACTCTAGATTTTATTCTATCACGAAGCCTCCCTTGGTGGGAGGAGAGTTGTGAACCACCTGATGATAATCTGCCCCAATTCTTACCCTTCTCCACTTCATCACCGCCATTATTGAGAGATCTTCCAGGGAGCTTTATTCGACCATGAAGACGACTACGAATGGAGCTATCACGTGAGGATACATGAGAATCTCTTCTTGAGGAAACCCGAAAACCTCTCCCCTCAACATGGTCAATAGAAACTGTATCTTGACTGACAACTGACCTCAACCCATTACTGACTCTACGTAATTTTGATAACCGATAACGCAGATCTGATTCGTCAATCTGTTCAGGGCTACTAGCTTTCCCATAGCCTCTCCTTTTCAAATGTGCTGGGCCCCCCAGCATTCTCTCTGATGAAGCCCTATTCTTTCCCCAAGCATCCTGCCCTTGCATGTGCTCAAAGGAGTCATAGCCTCGTGGACCGTAATATGTTTCTTGGTCAATATTAGACATAGGGCCATAATCATCTGTTTGACCAAGCTCATATTCATCAACAGAGTTCAAGTTCCTTCCTTCAGCATCTTCACCATGATAGTAATCAGAATCTCTCAATTCATCATCCACAAGCACATCAAATCCAGGAGAGGACTCCCTCAATAAGTCATCATAATCCTTACCATTCTGGAAACTTTGGTCATCAGCTACCTCTGATGGATGCAAACGATTGGAACGACTTGGATTTCCATGAACATTTTGAGTAATCATAGCTTTGTATCTAGGGACCTCATCATCCACTGGGTTAGGTTGCAATGAGTTTCTCTCAACATCCATATTAGTTCTAGGTGGAGCAACTCCAGCTGTTGATGAAGTTTTAGCTTCTAGAGGCAAATCAACTGCCTTTGAGAGCATATTCTTTTCCTGAGTGAATTGTTGAAGGCCACCAAAACCCTTGCCTTTAATCTGGACTTCAGAACTAGAAGCAGCAGCATTTGTTTGTGAAACTTTATTGCCAGAAGTATTTGGTCCATGTGAAAAAGCACATCTGTCACCTTTTAAGCAAAGCCCCTTCTGGAAGAAAATGCAAGGGACTGCATGTTTGGCTGAATTATAAGGAGTATGTGTAGCAGGTGCTGCTACAGTT
Organism: Erythroxylum gracilipes; assembly: GCA_026413385.1. Lineage (NCBI taxonomy): Eukaryota > Viridiplantae > Streptophyta > Magnoliopsida > Malpighiales > Erythroxylaceae > Erythroxylum > Erythroxylum gracilipes. The sequence continues at coordinate 6,826,363 of JANZLC010000200.1, forward strand.
TGCGGTGGAGGTAAAGATGATCCAACAGGTGCTGCTGCTTGGGATCCAAACAAGCTATCAAGAGGCTGCAAAGAAATCAGATTTTTTATCTCCAAGATTCTACAGACCATTTCATGATTATAAAATATATATATATATATATATATACTTTTCAAACTGATGAACATATCAGTAAGAAAAGAAATTCCAAGAAAATAAGAAAAAAGAAGAAACTTACTGGATGGCGGAACCCACACTTCGGATTCAAGCAATTTCCATTCAACCAAAAATAGCAATCCCTAGGATTAACCCGGGCATATTCACTGTGGCGATACTCACATTCACTTCCCTGTTCAAACGATAGACAATCAGTCTTTTAAAATAAATGCAAAAATCCAGTTTGGGAAGCCACACCAAAAAAAAAAAAAAAAGATAAATCCACACCACATGATCGGTTAAATAAAAAACTTATGAGGAAAAATACTCTCTTTTTCGACGCACATATATACATTCTGCAGGCCAGTGTTGCATGTATGTATCTTAAAAATTAATCAATAAAAATGAAAAATGAAAAGTAGAAAGATATCATTGTATATATTAAACATATATTGTGTATATATTAAAAATACAAAATTATTGAAAATTAGAAAGATAACTGAAAAAATGCTTTTGGTAGAAAACTATAAGAGATGAGACAAGACACGGCATATCGTATATTCTGGTTACAGGATTATATAACATCTATATTCGGTAAGCCCTTGTAACATAGAGTTGATAACAGTCCCTGAAAACAATATTTGTGGATTTGATTTACTTCGGTTCGTAAGTTTGAAAGAAAAAGAATACACTTCCTCAGAAATCCCCCAGCCATGGTGTACAAACCCCTCCCATGGTTTAATTTAGTTCCATTGCTTTTCATCCGATAGTTACTGGTGATTAGATTACAAATAATACTCATAAACCTAGTTTAAAATCCACATTATACTTAATAGCATATGCCTTCACAAACTCTAATTGTTGATGACGATCGGCGAAAACACGACCATAATAAAACAACACTAAAAGATGATAAGCCATGAAAACCCTAGAGCCACTAAAAGACGACATACCCAAAAAAGAGCAACGTAACATGCAGATTCACTAAAACCTGTATCCAAATTGGACCAACCAAAACCCAAATCTGAAACCCCAACTAGACAAGTGTTCCCAAAAACCTCAGAGAAATAAATCAGCATGGTTTCGGACTTCAAACATTAATTCTTCTAGATAATCATGAAAAGAAAAAAGAAGAGACAAACTGAACCTTTTTGCAGGTTAAAGGAGAAGCAAGAAAGTAAACACAATCAGTGTTCCTTTTCAATGCTTCTTCCTCGGAAGAAAGCGTCGTCACCGTCGCTGCCGGTGGTTGCTGTCGCTGAGTCGTCGCCGCCATGGTCGATGAAACTTCCGGCAACAACAGATCCAATTGACCACCCGAAAATCAGATCCAATTCCAGAGGAATTTGTATATGAGAAGAGACAAAAGATAGTTGCAAGTAACGGATCAAAGCTTAGCTCATGAATATATAGTGTGAGTGTGTGTGTGTGTGTGTGGGCGCGTAAGTATTATCCTTTCTGAAAGAGGAATTTATAGAGAGAGAAAGAGATCAGAAGTTAGTGAAGAGAAGAGAGAGAAGGAAGAGGGTAAAGCTCTCTTCCTTTTAGAGCTAAAGGTTCTCTGAAATTCCTGATTTGAATTTGTATTGTATTTCTGAAATAAAAGGGATAAACCAATTTTTATTAACCAATGATTAATAATTATTATCTTATGTTAATAATTTTCTTGTTAATAAAAATGAAAACACAAATTTGTGATAATCAAATTTGTGAAATTTATTTCATACCACAAATAAAAATATAAATGTTGTTAATTTATAAGTTAGTATACTTTTTTATGGTAAATGACATTGTTGAATTAAACATAAATTTTAGGGTTAATTAAAAAAATTCAAACATTATTCAATTTTGTAATTATAATTTGAATTTGAAAAAGTGACAATTAAATACTAAAACTTTCAATTTTTTCAATTATATCCCGACATTTATATTTTTGTTAACATTGTTGACATGACTTGCCATATAAGACAAAAATCCTAGACACTTATATACGTCATACTTAATTAAGTTTAACTAGGCTGTGTCGTTTTGGGGTTTAAATTCTTAAATTAAACTTTGTCACGTCAATGTGAGAGACAATAATACTCTATCACACTGATGCGAAATGACAACAACATAGTTTTTAACAATTTGAATAAAATCTCAATTTGTCATCCTAAACTCTCTATCTTTCTATGCGAAAATGAACTTATTGTCATCCTAAACTCTCTATCTTTCTATGCGAAAATGAACTTATTTAGAGGTTTCAATATCAAAACGACATAGTTTAATTAAACTTAATTAAGTATGATGCGTATAAGTGTTTAGGATTTCTATATTATGTGGTAAATCACGTGAGTACCATTAATGAAAATACTAAAGTCGGGCTAAAATTGATTTAATTAATTTGGAAATGATGAGGCTAAAGCATGCAAGTGTCTGGGCATATGTCAAGGAACATGAATCAGGAAAAGCTTCAACTTAACATAGCAATTGTCAAAAGTTAAACACCACCTGTAGGAGATATGAAGCTTAACAGCTATAGGAGAGATGAGAATGCTCATATGTAAATAGTACATCATTAACTCAAGAAAACAAGTCACATATAGCTTTCTCATTCTGGTTCTTTTGGTCTTAGGAGCAGCAACCACAGCAGGAAAACGAAACCGGCATGCGTCCATTTTTTCTGATATAGTCTGCTTGTTGCTCTGCTTTTGCAGCATGCCGGTTTCTGTTGGCTTCTGCAGCTGCTCGCTTCTCTTCTGTCTTGTGCCTCACTGATGCTAGTTTGTTCATAATCCTATCATGGGCCTCCACTCTCATCCTTTCAACCTCCACCTGCGAGGCAGCAGAATTCATTCAGCATTTTAACCCATAATCCATTGTTAAAATCTGTCTAATAGGAAAACAGTAGGAATGCCATAGAAAGATGTTGTCCAGGCTAAAAGTTTTCGAATGTAGAAATCAAAACACATGTTCATCACAATGCCCTGGGGAAACTTTTAATCATATGAAAAAAAAAAGAGGTTAATCCATTGTAATAATATCTTTTCCTTCACAATCTTAATAGTTGGTTCTTGGCCTAATTCTTGAAGCATAAATCAAGAGCAAAGAATTATCATCGTTACACCAGTAAACGATTAATGACAACAACTTAAAGTACCTCAATTTTTCTCATCTCAGCCTCTGTTTTGGCTTTTTGATGATTTTCCCACGCTTGAATTTTCATCTCTTCACGTTTGAACCTGAAATAAAGCAATCATAATCACCAATCCAGTTTTTGGAAAACCAGCAACCAGGTGTCCGTCCAGCACAATAGTCTCTTAAGTGTTATACCCCCAGGTAATCCTTTTTTTTTTTTCTCTTTTTCTCTGGTCAATCAAACATGTTATTGGTCCAACCAGAAGTATTACTACCAAGGCATAGGCGTAGTTCATATTTGGATAAGAAATATACATCAAAACCCTTTAGTAACTAGCAAAACATACAATGTATGGAATAGAAGTGAAGACGGAAAAGAACAATGCACTAATTCAAATTAAATAATCAGTATTTAGAACATAGTACCTTGCTAAATACTTAGCCTTCTCTGCCTCCTCCCATGCTGCAGCACGCATTTCAATCACACTTTTAGTTGGTTGTTCTGTGGCTACAGTTCTCAAAGAGGTAGATGAATCTTTATCGTCCTCCTCTTTACTAGCCCACGCAGCAACATTAAGCTTACCCAGCTGTGTCCCCAGAACCATTATTTCTCTCCTAGTTTCCATTTGCAGCTCTCTTTTGGATAACTCATTTTTAGGACCGAGATGATTATTGAGAACATTTGTTGGAAATGAAGATTGTACAGCTCTGTCAGGACTTGACGGCCGAGATGAAGTTGGACTACGAATTGGTGTTGATGCCCTTACTGGAGTTGCTGTCCTGGATGGTTCTTGACTAGCAGTAGGAGTCATTTCTGTACCCATATCTCTCAGTGAAACTGATCTAGCAGTTGAGGGAGGTGGAATAAATGTACTTGCACTATGCATTGTCAAAGATGAATTATGTTGGCTATGATTGACTGCAAGAAAAATTGAACAATTAATATGTACTGAATATTTCTAAAATTGTTCAATCGTCATTCTGAAGATATGTACAGAAACCTTATTTTGTCAATAACAAAACACAGCCGGCCTTTAACAGCTATGTTAGAAAGCTTTCACTAAAATTGTGCCCCTGAAACATAACAATAAATCCTAATTTTGAATTTTGTACGTAGCATGCTAAGCTTGCTTGCCTAAGCAATTAGCTCTTTCACATGACATTCACTCAAATTCTATCAGTACCGAACAGCGCTAAGGCTTATCATCTCTATAAACACAGCTGCATCATGTAAGCAGGTTCTAGTTAGAAAACCTGAAAAACAGTCTTGTAAACTATTTGTAAGAAGCCAAATATAATGAGGCCAATTTTCCTGAACAACATAGAAAATGTTTGATCTATCATCTGCCTACAACCTTCTAGTTATAAAAATACTGTTGATATAAGAATTCGTTCCAAGGAATATATCAATGATTGTTTATGTCAGACGATCAACACCCCTGCAAAATGTGATGAAATCACGGGGTTCAGCACAAACCAAGAGATAATTACAAAAAAAGCTAAATAATTGACACCATGAAGAAGATTTGATCTTTCCTCACATCTGCCCACTGTCATAAAAGCATAGAGACTTTACCATTAAAAGGTTATGTTAGGAAAAACGCTTAAATGTACAGTGTATATAGCACAACGAAGCTGATACTAATAAATAAAACCTTCCTCATACAGTCATAAGCTATTGAAACAAGAAATCACGAGGAGAAACTCCTAACTTTTCTGCTCTCATCTATATCACATGTTCAACTTTCAGAAGAATACAGAAAGCAATTATTATTTCCACTTCCACATTTTCATTTCTAGTGTGCCAAGGATAGTCAGTTACGTTGTTTTGAGACCAAAAATAGTCAAAGGAACACAGCATGAGACATAATCTAATCACATACTTAAAATACACTAACAATTTGATTGCATAAGTAAGGTATAATCATCCTATGAAGCATAGTTGATCAAAAACAGGAAACAGAATCAATTGCTTTAGAAACTATTAGATTTGAAAATGAAGTTATCTTATGGATCAAGATTTTAATCACTTGCTGACTCACCAACAGAATTCTCTATCATAAGCACAGGCTTGCCATATGATTCTGCAATTGGGTGTGAATTAGACTCCCAGCCAACATCTCTGTTCGTCCCAATTTCTTTCTTAGCTTGACTGGCATTAACCCATTTTGTATCTGATTCTTCAAAAGCAACATATTTATGTTCAGGAACTTCAACAACCATGTTGGCGGAAGCTTGTCGATTTAAATAGCCAGTAGTCTTCTTCCTTGATTCAATTCCCTGACTACCCAACAGATGCATTTGTCCCGTCTTTGGATGATGCCAATTGGGGCTTGCTATCCATTTATGAGCGTCATCCCATTTGGATGGCGCCCCTTTTGAGAATGGTGCAAAAGGCAATCTTTGTGGGGCCAGCTCTGTCGACTGAAACTCAGAAATTCAGGATAGAGTAGTAGTATCGTGCTTACTGTTGGAATTTAACAAATCTTACTAAACCTAATTCTTGATTTTTCAAAATGATCTTTAACTACAACCGCTAACCATTTGTGCCATGGTTTCCACTGATGTTGAAGTGAAGCATTCAGGAAGTACAGTATCAACATCTACATCTTTGCAATTGCCAGAGCTATCACCTCCTGCAGAAATTTCCAGTCAGTACATTGGCTAACATGACAGAGTAACACGACACGTACATTAAACTTCACTTAATTGTTCACAGGAATCCGTAACCACCCAAAATTTTGGAATCGCTTTCAGAAATGAAAATTTGGGGTTCAAACTTCAAAGTATTCTTTTCTTAGTAGTCTTTGGCTTGGGTAAATCTTGTGAAAGGCCAAGGCTTCAGCAGTAAAGGTTACTCCAGTTGGCCAAGCTGTTTAAGTTGGCATAGTTTTGCTTATCTGCCATGAGACCTGCTTATGTGAAATGTCTACCACTTTTTGCAATATGATCAAATCAGCCTCGTTGTCCCTTAGTTTCTTTCTGATCCGTCCACGTTACTCTGATCCATCCATGTTACATGTCCCATACAATAAAGGCATCAAGCGAGGGCGAGTTTCCAGTTGGGATGAAAACTTGCGACAAAGGACGATTTTCAAAACTAAGAACGCATTAATGGTACCTCTATAGAATAGACAAATTTGGAACATCTAGAAATGCCTTAAAAGCAGTAACAAGCCACAAACATATTAAGGACAGAAGCAACAAGATAAAGGAAAAATGGGATACAGAAGCAACAAGATAAAGGAAAAATGGGATACGTACATCAATACATACCGGTTTCATCAAGGTCAGTAGGCCGAGAGGTCAAGGAGCAGACAGATTCAACTTCTTCTTCGTTGGACTTCTTTTCCACTTTTAAAAGGATGTTTCTCAGCTTTCCTGGTGACAATCCTCCACCCTGTTGTAGGAATCAAATTTAGTTACATTTGTGAAACATTCATAAATCTTAAACAATGCTTCTACTTTTAGCAGATCAGAATGAACAGGTGTTTTTTCTAAGCGAACTTGAGCACTAAAGCGGACACATTGAGTTAAGAGAAAGTAAAGAAACCCATCAAAAGATGGACCAAGAATTGACGATTTAATCGAAGAAAAAAGACGAAGATGAAGATGGAAAGCTAGTACCTGGGACTTTTCGATTCTTTCGTATTCCATTGAAAGTAAGCTAGTGATGGTATTGGTTTCTGTAGTCTGTAGGCAAATGCTCACGTAACAAAAACAATAAAAGTGAAATGGTCAGAGCACATTGTAACCCAGTTGTCGCTGATACTCAAGCTCTGTATTTTGCAGGTGGCAGTGTATCGGTAGCTTCAACGTGTGGCGAAGCACAGGCTGAAATCAAAAAGAGTATGTGTAGCGGACAAAACATCGGAACGGTAACTGACCCATCACATCGGATGTCTCATGTCTGTTTCATGTCGGGCACTCGGTCTCGGATTACTTTCTCAAAATATGTAAAATACTAATTTAGCCATTAAACCAGTTTAATTTGATAAACCTTTCGTGAGTTTGGACTTTGGAGATCCATCTTGTTTTTGACCAATCTTTTAAGAATGAGATTGAAAAATTAAACTAATAAAATAAAAAAATTTAAGATTTGTTAAATTATTGGCTAAAGATTGAATAAACTTGTAAAATTTTAAGATACGATTACATAAGAATGTTCTAATAAATTAGTTCTGATAAGAATTATAAAATAAATTAAACTAAAAAGTAAATTAATTTAAAATTTTTATATGAATAGTTGAATTTTTTATCATTGTTTTTAATAATAATAGTTTGGATGATGAAGTTGACGATGATGTGAGAATAAGAATTTAATGATAATTTTTATATATAAGTAAAATTATAAGTTTTAAAAAAATTTTGATTGAAATACAATTTATATGTAAAAATTGTAAATAAAAAATAAAATACTAAATATTCTTTTTTCAATTTGAAATATATTAATCATTAAAAATAAAAATTAATGATAATACTTTAATTTAGATTCAATACTTTTTAAATTTGAATTACTTCTTCGTCCATTTAATATTAATAAATAATTTAATTTTTCAAAATCATAAATTTGGAAGACAATTTCTTTAAATTATTTGAGATTAAATTTTAAAGTTTAATTTATTAAAACATGTTCTTACATTATTCATGTTATGGCAACTTATTCATAATTAAGCTTATTCATTTTTGCATGGCTTTTAAAGTTATTTGATTTTTCAAACATTAACTTAATTTTCAATTATATTGTTGATATAATTAACTAATATTTAAAGCATGGTTTTTCAAACAATTATTACTAGTATCATTTTTAGCCATAAGAATAAATTATATTTTATAATTTTATTAACATATTAATTAAAATTATTAAAAATATCAATAAAATTTTTAATTTTTTAATTAACAATGTTTACTTGACGAATCATTTAAGTATAGCTAATAGTTATTTAACAAATTATCTACAATTTATTCTCTGACCCTAATTTAAAACTATCTTTGTACTTATCATTTTCAAAAAAAGGACATATTCTTCTGATTCTTTGGTTCACTAGTGAATTCAGTTGTGATAGTGTGTTTTTTCAATGTCATCCATTTTTATTGTTAGCATAAATTTCAGTAAAGAAACATAGACACAACATCGTCTACATTTGTGGATCAAAGTAACTTGTAGATCTCCCTTATACTTTTTAAGCTATGAATATGCACCATATCATGAATTTTACTCCCAATCGGTAAGGCCAAATGATTAAGCTACCTTGCCAATTTTCTGTACAACATGAAATGCCTTGAAATACTTAGGGGTTAGTTTATGAGAATTTCATTGAACCACTAATAACTTATTGTATGGCTATAATTTTATCCACACCCATGACCTTAATGTAAATGTGACCTCATGATGGTGAAGGTCATATACTTGCTTCATTCTTGCTTGCACCTAGATTAGTTGTCCCTTAATTCATCCAATTTACTTCATCCCTCTTCAAAAAGGCTTGATCTAACACATCTAACTAAGTGGTTCCATAATCATAGGATAAAAAACTTGGAAGGTCACAACCATATATCACACGAAATGGTGTCGCTTGCAATGCAGAATGGAAGGATGTGATAATAAAATTCAACCCAAGGAACTCATTCCACCTAACTCCTCCACCTATGCCCCATATAACATCACAATTACATCTCAATGGTCCTATTCACTACCTCCGTCTGACCATCTGACTGTAGATGGTATACAAATGAATAAGCTAATTTTGTCCGACATAATTTAAACAACTCCCTCTAAATTATACTCGTGAACACTTTATCTCTATCACTCACAATTGACTCTAGAAGGCCATGTAATCTAAAATTCTTCTCAGAAAACACACGAGCCATAGAGATGGCAGTATAAGGATGTGCTATGGGTGTAAAATGAGTCATTTTTGAAATTCTGTCTACCACCACAAATAAGAGAGGTTAACCCCCAACCTTTGGCAACCCGTCGATGAAATTCACCGATATGTCACCTAAATCTAAATGGGAATAGTTAGGGGTTGCATCAACCCTGTTGGATGGAGATTTTCTCATTTATTCTACTGTCACATATTGCATTATTGCATAAATTATACAACTATTCCCCTCATTCCTTCCCAATAAAAATCAGCCTTGACCTGGTATAATATTTTTTGAAAGCCCTCACGTGTGGAGTTATAAGCTCCTACTACGAATTTGTGAATCAAGGCTAAATCTGAGGGTAAATAGACCCTGATTTAACAAAATCAGTCCCTCCCAAACTACCCAACCAATAGTTACTTCTTCTAATTTTGCTTGTTGTCGTAACTCTTATAAATCAGTCTTTGCTGCAATTTCCTATCTTATTACATCAAAAAGTGTCAATCGCGATTGAAAAATTGCACATAAGACCCCTTTTGTCGCCTCTATTTGTCGGGATTGTGCATTTGTTGCCTGATCTAAAGAACTAGCTCGATACTCTACCTTGAAATTAAAACTCATCAATTTACTCACTCGATGCTATTGTGGGAAGGTAGACAGACGCTGCTCCTGTAGGTGTTTGAGACTAAAATGGTATGTTTTAATAAGAAATGGGAATGACCTCCCCTATAGATACGAACATTAGTATTATAATGCCTTTACGAGCCCAATCAACTCTCTTTCATATATCGATAATTTGAAAAATGTAATAAGATAGTCCTTTTAATGCAAAACAACTTCAATTCCTTCCCTGAAGGCATCTCACTTAACCACAAACTCTTCATTGAAATTGGGTAGTTGTAGAACTAGGGATTTAATTAGGGCTTATTTAAGTGTGAAAAAGGCCTTAGTAGTTGCTTCATTCCATTGGAAGTTTTTTAACAAACTTGCAACAATGTTGTTATGTCACCATAGCGCTTAATGAATTATTTGTAATAACCAATTAAACCATGGAATTCATGGTGGTTGTAATCAATTAAGGGGTTGACTATTAGATTATTGCTTGGACTTTTAAGGGATCTACTAAGACGCCTACATTGTGAACAATGTGACCCAAGTATGTCACCTTAGATTTCTTAAAGACACATTTGGATCTCTTTACTAACAATTGATGAGCACGGAACAAATAAAAAACAATGCATAAGTGTTGTAAATGTTTAATAGATGTCTTATTAATTTAAACAACTCTCTATAAATCATACTCGTAAACACTTTATCTCTATCACTCATAATTAATTCTAGAAGGCCATGTAATCTAAAAATGTTCTAAGAAAACGCATGAGCTATAGAGATGGCAGTATAAAGATGTGTTATGGGTGTAAAATGAGTCATTTTAGAAAATTTGTTTACCACCACAAATAAGAGAGGCCAACCCCCAACCTTTGGCAACCCATCGATGAAATTCATTGATATGTCACCCAAGTCTAAATGGGAATAGTTAGGGGTTGCATCAACCCCGTTGGATGGAGATTTTCCCATTTATTGTACTGTCACATATTGCATTGTTGCATAAATTATACAACTATTCCCCTCATTCCTTCCCAATAAAAATCAACCTTGAACTGGTGCAATATTTTTTGACGGCCCTTATGTGTGGAGTTATGAGCTCCTACTAAGACTGTGTGAATCAGAGCTAAATCTGAGGGTAAATTGACCCTAATTTTACAAAATCAGTGCCTCCCAAACTATCCAACCAACACTTGCTTCTTCTAATTTTGTTTGTTGTCATAACTCCTATAAATCAGTCTTTACTGAAATTTCCTATCTTATTGCATCAAAAGTGTAAATCGCGATTGAACAATTGCATATAGGACCTCTTTTGTTGCCTTTGTTTGTCGGGATAATGCATCTGTTGCTTGATCTAAATAACTAGCTCGATACTCTACCTTGAAATTAAAACTTATCAATTTACTCACTCAGTGCTAATGTGGGGAGGTAGATAGACGTTGCTCCTGTAAGTATTTGAGACTAAAATGGTATGTTTTAATAAGAAATGGGAATGACCTCCCCTGTAGATATGAACATTAATATTATACTGTCTTTACGAGCCCAATCAACTATCTTTCATATGTTAATAATTTGAAGTACCTGTTTGTAATCCGCCTATTAAAGAATGTAAATGTAATAAGATGGCCCTTTTAATGCAAAACAACTCCAATTCCTTCCCCAAAGGCATCTCACTCAACCACAAACTCTTCATTGAAATTGGATAGTTGTAGAACTAGGAATTTAATTAGGGCTTATTTGAGCGTGAAAAAGGCCTTGGCAGTTGCTTCATTCCATTGGAAGTTTTTTAGCAAACTTGTAACAATTTTGTTAAGTCACACTTGATGAATTATCTATAATACCCAGTTAAATCAAGGAATCCACGAAGGGTCGTGATCGATTAAGGGGTTGACTATTCGATTATTACTTGGACTTTTAAGGGATCTACTAAGACGCCTACATTGTGAACAATGTGACCTAAGTATGTGACCTTAGTTTCCCTAAAGACACATTTAGATCTCTTTACTAACAATTGATGAGCATGGAACATATCAAAAACAATGCATAAGTGTTGTAAATGTTTAATAGATGTCTTACTATACACCAATATGCCATAAAAAAGACAAAATTACACAAATAAGATCGAAAGATCTCATTCACTAAGGTTTGAAATATTGATAGAGCATTAGCAAGGCTAAAAAGCATGACCAAAAACTCAAAATGGCCATGATGGGTCCAGAATGTTGTCTTCTCCACAACTGCCTCATCCATCTGAACTTGATGATATACGGACCGCAAGTCCAACTTGAAAAAATACCTCGCTCTATATAATTAATCTAATATTTCCCCCATCGAAATAGGGAACTTATCCTTTACAGTTTTGGCATTTAACTCCTAATTAACACATAATCTCCATGACCTATCATGCTTAGGAACAAGCAACACAGGAGAGTAGAATGACAATCTACTTGGCTTGATGATACCATAGGTCAACATATCATCACATTGTCATTCGATCTCATCTTTATACTGGTGAGGATATGATACAAGAAGCTATGGCAATGGAGATCAAGGTGCCACATGCCAAGACAAGCTTACTTTGCCAAGTGGTCCAATTACAATGCAACAAGCAACAAGGCTTGAACAAGCAATGCAAGCTTTTGTTCAAGCCCAAAATCACAAGTCAAGTACATGAGGAGGCCGAAACATCCATAGAGGAACATCAAGGCATGCCCAAGCTTGTGACTTTATTAGAGAAGGCGTTGGAAGAGGCTAGCACTTAGCCATTTATGCGCATTTTTGATAATTTGGGCTTGTTATTTATTATCTCTTATTTTAGGCCCAAGACTGGTTTATGGGTTGTTCTTTTAGTTGGTAGCATATGCTTTGTTTGTTGGGATTATTTTGAGACTTATTTGTTTTAATGTGTTTAGTTCATTCCTAAAAGGACTTGGATCAGATTATGTTCAATGGGCTAGATACTCCTAAATTTGTTAGGATTAGCCTAGTTTTCATTAAATGGGCTTGCGAACCCATTCCTATTAGGGTTAGGACTTGGTCAAGTGTATTTATACCTTGTTATATCCTTGGTTAAAGATTGGATGATGAATAAAAATTTCGAAATTGAGTTCTTCAAGTGAGGCGTGACTGTCTTTATGGTTACTTAAAGAAATTGATTTGCATCAATAAGTAAGTACTTGTCACGTAAATTGATTTCTAGTTTCTTTGAGATTGAGTCTCAAACTTATGATTTAGGGTTTGATCTAACATATTCTTAGAATAGAAAGATTAGGGTTTTGATTCAATAGAATTAGGGGGTTTCAAAAACCTTGTTTTCTTGGAGTTTTCGTATGATGATATCTATAAGTCTAACTATTACAGGTGTTAAGCCTGAGAGGAGTGTAATCTGGTGGTCACATTCATGGGTAGGGAGTAGCTCTGTCCGTTCGCTAAATAAGTCAGGGAACACAACCAATAACTTCTCTAAATCAACAGAGGGTGGAAAGGACTCTTGAATGTGATGAGCTCTTACCTCCTTATCCAACCTTTGTCCCTACCATTTAACTCAGTTCCTTCTAAAGTCAAAGCTCATTGTTAAATCAGCAAAATCCCATATAATTATCCCTAAAGTATGCGACCACTTAACCACCAAAACAACATCACCCCCTCTAAGGGAATTGTAAGTGTAAGTCGTGTACAAGTCGACTTGTCCATTGGATAAGGCGACTTACACGCATTCAGTACCTACAAGGCGA
>JANZLC010000200.1:6854965-6887368 GCA_026413385.1 Erythroxylum gracilipes
TTCTAAACAGTGTAAATTGAATTCAATTCAATCTTATTAATATAATTGAATCCAATTCGTTAATGAATTCAATTCAAACCGTTAGTTATCTACTGAAAATCATCTACTCGAGGTACTTGATCTTAACTCTTTTTTTTTTTCTACTTATTTGTAAGTGGGTGTCCTCTAACCTATCTTTTTTGTTTTCCCTTTTACACATTTTTGGACTTAATCATTAATTCACTTGCCTTACAAGGGAACACTTTTTCTAAGTTTGAATGTAGAAAATAGTCACTTACAAGTAGATAACATTGATTATCGTGTTTCTGCTACCATTATGCCCTTGGCTCTTTTGGATAGGAGTCGTACGATCGAAGCACACAAGCCAAAATCAAAACTTTTAACGGTCAGATCAGCCTAAAGTAACTGCCTGTCACTACACCTTTATGTAGGGAAACGTTGCCTGTTACAGAAACCTCAACTCCGAAGCCAAAAGCGAGCAGCTACCAGTTCTTTCCCTCTCTCGCTTTCCCACTCCATCCTCCGCCACCGTCACCGCCACAACCAACACCACCACCTCATCAGCCGCTCTCTGACTGAACGATAAACTCAGCTGAACGGAAAACCTGTCGATTTTAGACTCAGGTTCCGAACACATGTACTGTTAACTATTATTAGCCACGACCACCTTGCTATTATGATATGAAACGAAAATGACCCATTTAAAAACCTAATATTTGGTTTCTTTATTCGAATTTTCTTCGAAACGGCCCAAAGTTCTAATCAGAATGATTGATTGTTGTTGCGATGATGATGCAGCAGAGTTCATCTGCACACCCGAACTCTACTTCAACGGCCGCTCTTAGATCATCGCTACCACCGCCTCATACGACGCTAGCCCAATCCCCTCTCCCTCTGGCCCAAACCTCCGATCATGTGATCGCGCCGATGCTGGCGAGAGTCCGGCTGTCGGACATAGAGCCGTACGACGGGTCGCCTAGTGAGACCTATAGCAGAGCAGTGGAGGCTCTGTCGGGGTCGTTGACGAGGCATAACGCAGCAATAATTGAATTAGGTGGCCAAGATGGTGCACTCATCAAGTGTGGGTTGGAAGCCGCGCGCTTGTACTTTAGGGCTCGCAGCAAAGGAAGTAGTAGTAGTAATGGCCGCGGGGTTTATATGTACAGGGCTGGAAGGTAAGCTTTCATCTTAATGTTTTTGCTTTTAGCTGAGTAATGGTTTATTAGCTTCGTTTGTTAACTGAAACTAAGCGAAAAAGAGACTCTCCTGATTATACAAGGGGTATTTGTTTGTATATTATTTATATGTGCGTTGATGATTTGGAGCTCACTTTGTACTTATAGTTGCCATGGTTCAAGCTGGTAGTAAATAAAATATGATATTTCTTTCTTTTTCGAATTAAATGATTCACTGAATTCGACTTGTTCATCAATAGGTTACACTTTTACCGGGAACCGAGGTTTTCTCAATGTTTCGTTTTGTTATGGAAGTTAGAGCATTTTCATAGTTAACATCCCTTGTAATCTGCTTACTGTCTTTACCATATGCTTTGATCTTGAAGGGACTTCCAAATTGTATTACATGGAATAATAAAGCTCTAACACAGGCTAATGAAGAAGTCATCTCCTTATATTGTAGTCAACCATGAAGATATTGAACAAGTTGATATCAATTACACTTCCATTTTTTGGGGTATTAATGATTAGGGGGTTTCTATGGATATGGTCTTCTTTACTACTAGGATAAAATTTCACTTGTTTACCTTTTCCCTAATTCTGTTATTTATTCATGTGTTTTCCTTTTTCTCTCGTTACCACATTTTCCTCTCTTTCTTTCACAAGAATAATTCCCTGCATTTTAAGCACCTCATAAGCTGTACTACCTGATAGCTTATAGCTGCACAAATTCGGGTTTTAGTTTAAGGTTGATGATAGAACCTAACATAAGCAAAACCAGTTCTATGCATACAAATAAGTACCTATTGTAAAGCAATTCAGATAAGTACTGAATGTAAGGCATAGGACCAACTAAAAATCGATAGTTTTGCAGAAAAAGTGTCTTATATTCAATCAAAATGTAGGTAACTGTCCACTGATTATTTGTACCTTTACAGAGTATGTTTAGAAACCAAAATTCTACAATGTTCTACTGTAATTTGAATGTTTGGTTAAAATTACACTACAGGGTGATTTGCGTCAATCATGCTGACTTTGACACTTGTCAAACAATCCTTCGTTTACCTCAATATTTCACTATTTTGGAAACTTTGGTTGTTGCATTATTTATGGGCTAGTTTTTCTTTTTTTATAAGTAGAAATGAGAATAGCTGTCTAGCACATTTATTAGGGGATCACTTTGTATCTATATTCCTTGGCTGAAACCAACTTTGTTTGGTCTTTTCTTAACTGTTCAACTTGAGATTTGGAGTTTTATCTTCTGATTGGTATCTTGCTATGTCAACCTCGGTCACTTTGATAATTTAAAACCCCGCAACCTATTTACTGTTCAGCATTATATACGCTGATTATAAAGAAGTCCTACTCTACGGATTGTCATGAAATATCTACAAGATAAATATGAGAAGCTATCTGTTATATTGTAGTCAACTAATAAGATATTGAAGAATAGTAAATGATCATGTTCTTTTGGAATATTTAGTCATTTATGAAATTATACTTAAACTTAATTAATTATACTGTAGTATTTGTATCACATAGGGTCTACTTACTATTAGAATGACTCTTGACTACTCTTTTCCTAGTTTTGTTATGTATCAAAAACTTTTTGAAAATTTCAAAATCTTTTTCGCTCATTCTTTCTAGCCAGGATTCCTTTTCTTTCTGTTTTTAACACCAATAATAACACATTGCATTATTGGTGGTTTAATGGAAACATCATAATTTGTACTAACTAAGAACAATGGGAAAACCATTATTTTGTGGTGGTTGATAAAGCCAATCGTATGCAATATAAGTTCTTCAAAAGCAAACATCACCTAATATCAAAGAAAAACATGTTATTTTGCTGAAATGAAAATTGAAATTTGCAGAGAGTTAAGCATTGTTATTAACATCATCCCTGTTCTATATTTTGATTGCAATTTAGATAGCTGTTATCAATTATTTTCTACCATGATATCTTTGCAAAGCTTGTTCATAAGTGAATATAACTAAAATTCTACAAACTTTTATGACAAAGTGTGGACACCTGTCAAACTCCCCTCCCTTGACACCCCCCTCTCTTTTTAAAGATATAAGTCAAACTACCATTAGACTCGATATTTATATTTGGAAGCTCTAGTTGCTGAATTATGTACGTATTAGTCATTCTCCTTTTAGAAGTGAAAGCCTAGTTGCCCTACCATTGTCTTTTCTAAAATATGCAATTCTTTCTCCTTCTGACATCGATGTCCCTGCAGTATCCATGCTTTATCTATTAGCGGGAAATTATTTCAACACCGATAGATCCATAATCTGAGCTTAATTTCCAGAGCATGAAAAGCTCAAAGAAATGAATTATGTCTGAATAGTGCAAGTTCTGAGTCATTTTCTTTTCCCTCTTTCTTGTTTTCTCTCCGGTTTTTGCTATCTTAATCAATTTGTTTGTTGCATGAAATTTGCCTTTGGAGGCTTGAATTACAATGTTACTCCTTTTGACCATTGTACATTGATTTTGGTGGCTCCATAGACCTGCTTTTTAACTTTTACTTTAAGAATTACACGGTTGCTAATTTTTATATGAAGATTGACCATGCATATCGGTGTTTTACATGAATAGTGCTTGTGTTGTGTCAGGGCTGTGGAAGATTGGGACTCATGTCCTCCGTGCATGGCTGAAGTATTTAGGTGCATGGGAAAGGCTGCTCGTGTCGCACTATGCTCAATAGCAAGGCATCTTCGCCTGCGAAGCGAGTAAGGATGCTTATGTTGGAGATTTGTAATTTTGTGAAACTTGTTCCAAAATTTACCTATTAAATGATGTTTAACACTTCAAAATGTAGTGTGTTCAACCATTTACTTGATGACACGCCGTTACCTGCAAATGAAGTGTCCTCCTCAGTACTTGTTACGACCTATTCTCATGCATCTTTGCAAAATGGAAAAGGTGCTATAGGAGGAGGGAAGCCAGCTGTTAATGGTGAAGTCGAGAAGGGATTGTTAACACTGATTTCCTCAGACAATCCTGGTATACAGGTGCATTCTCTATCTTGGAAGAGCATAATACTTGTGAAATGGTTCTCCAATGAGGGCCTGTTTACAATTTTTGTGATGTTTGTGATGCCTATCTGTTTTGTGCATAATCATTGACTTTTTTAAGTTATGGTTGCTTTGTTGTTTGATTCATATGAACCTTTTCTTATTTTCCCGGTAGGTTTGCGATCCCAATGGTCGCTGGTATGTAGCTGATTGCAGTTCAGCTCCAAGGGATCTTTTACTGATTACAGGCAAAGCACTTAGTCATGCGACTGCTGGGCTCCGTCCTACTGCTGTTTATAGAGCCGCATCTGATTATTCATCAAGCAGTAATAGTGGTGGGAGGTATAGAAAACTATGCTTGTGACATCAAACTATGTTTGTGAATTAACCAATAAATTAATGTTCATATGTATCAACTTGGTTCCAGTTACAGCATCTTTGGTGGAAGATGTCAGTTTCCACAATTGTAATTTTCACTATTAAACTGATCAGCAATCTACCTGATTTCAGGACATCACTGGCATTTAGACTTATGCCCCAGAGTAATGCTATATTAGATTGTTCTCGAATGGTGACTGCTGGTCATGTCATTCCCCAAAGCTATGTGCCAATATCTGTGAGCCAGTTTATGGATGAGCTTTCTGCGGAGGAGGATGTTATGTGCAGTAGGCTAGATGACAGCACTGTAAGTAATATTTTCTCTTACTAATATGTAAAACTAATGAAAGTACTTTACCCATTTTCTTAGAAGGTCATGACTTACATGTCCATGCTCTGTTGTTTGTCTTTCTTTTTCACTTGAGTGAGATCTAAAACAGGTTGCATAGTTTGTACTGTCATTCCTTTCAAAGTTAGTTTTTCATCGCTAATAACAATCCCAAGTAGAGAAACCAGAAAAGAAAGGTGCAAATTGAACCAAAACTTGAATCACTTATAATATTAACTACTTCATATTGCATGCTTTTCCCCGCCACTATTGTTTCCTTTTGTTGCCTTTTTTCTCTGTTATCTTATGCATCAACAATTACCTTATGTTGTCAATTGTACAGCAATTTTCAGTGAGTGAATTCAAGTTGCTAGATTGGCTGTGATTTATATGATTATATCATGCTTTGCAGGTGGATCGGAGTAACTTTAGCAAAGAACCATCATTGAGAAGTGTTCTTTCAGATCCAATATCGTGAGTTATTTTTGGTCCTTGTGTGTTCTTTCTTTTCCCTCTTTGACTTTTCAGTTTGGCATAGATATCCTAATTTTCTCATTTGATAGGGGCAGAACTTACCAATAAATTTTTACCTTCAAGTCTTGAATTTGACGCGGAAGTTGTTGTGCATTCTGTGTAACTTGCATCTCTCCATGGAAAAAATATTACATTTAAATCAAATATCACTGTAGCTTTTCTGAAATGTTTATCAGTATAAAATGTTATGAAAACTTCAAAACTGATAATGATAGGATGAGACAGAATTACGTAGATTCATAGAATCAAATGCTATTGCCATTCAATTGACTTCTAGGACAATTACCATATGACAGTGATTGAGCAGTTGAGAACATTCTTGTAAATTCCATTCTGTGTGTGCAATAAGATTTGATAACACATTAATTTGCATGTTCATTTCATTCTATGCTTATATCTCCTTCTGTTCTTTTGTCCTTGATGCGATATATGTGCTTTACGGCATGAGAAGTTCATGTCTCCCTGCACTCTCTGTCTCTCTGCCACAAAGACACACACATTGACACACATATAGAACTGCATATATATACTACAGCACGCATGAATTCTGAGAAGTCAAACTTGTAATTGGATGTTTCCTGTCAATCTTGAGGGTCCTACCAGATTCATTAATTATTTTAGTTACATCAGCCAGTTGTTATCTCTTCCAGTAATGTGTTGATTGTTGTGATCTACTGATCCTTTTTAATACTCACCATGAGAATATGTGTAGTTGCATTGGTGAGACCAACTTAACGTATCTTTGATGTTGGAATGTTCTGAATCCCTAAATTATATTTCACTATATTTTAGGAAGTCCAATGTTTCATTCATAATCTTAAGAATATAATCATTTCAGAGGATCCCTTTAGAGGATACTCATACTACTTTTATATATATACCTATGAAAATAATAAATTGTATGTACAAGTTATTCCTATTCTCTAGACTTGTATCTTGTTAGTTGACAAAAACTATGGATGCAGCCAATTGTAGTCTAACCATGCTAAGATTCTTCAGCCACTTCTAACTTGTAGAAAACGAGTATTCAACGTATTCCTTCTAACCAATCACCAGCTGATATTATCAATGAAAATTACATTACGAAGTTTAATGGTAAAAAATTTGAGAATGGTTTCAATCTGTCATTGCTGTGATCAAAGGTCAAGTCAAGTTTGGCTATCTTTCTAGAGCAGATTCAATGCATCTGTTGATGCGAACAATTATATTACGTGAGAGGATGAAAACTCAATTGTTATGGCATGACACATTAATTCAATGGAGCCAAAGATTGAAAGAACCTATCTCTTTTACAAGACAGCAAAAGAGATATGGTATGCAGTTCAAAAAATATATTCTGATCTTGGACATGCAGTCCAATGTTTCAAGATCGGATCTGCTATTCGGACTACTTGACATGGCGCTCAAAGTGTCACCAAGTACTACAATACTTCATTAGAACTATGGCAGGAAATGGATTTTTTATGTGATCCAAAGCGGGATAGGTCCAATGGTAGTATGGAATATAGTAAATGGTCGGAGTAGGAAAGATATTTGATTTCTTTAAAGGATTGAATGCTGATTTGGATGAAGTGAGCAGTCGAATCCTAGGATGAAGCCACTTCCGTCACCCCATGACGTCTTTGCCTTGGTTAGAAGAGAAGAAAGCAGACTAATGTTAAATTCAGCCATAGATACTGCCCAAAGTTTTGCACTTGCAAACACTGTGTGACCACTACGATAATAAGATTCATGAGAAACCAGCAAATTGGAAGCTGAGAAATAAAAGGGAAAATAAGTTAGTGTCACCTCTAATAATGGGAAAGAAACTGAGCTATCTACTGAACAGGTTGAACTTCGTCACTAGCTGTTACTGTCCAAATGGCCTGAAAACCCACCAACATCTGTGGCTCGAAAAGGTTACATAAAATCTGGTCTACCTTTTAAAATACTTGCTAATAAATGTTGGATTGTAGATAGTGGTGCATTAGATCACATGACAGGTTTTATGAATGCAATGAATGATTTCCAGATATGTGAAATCAATGCCTAGTCCTTACCTAGTGAAATTACCAACCAAACAAGCCCAACAACCATCCCAACCCGTCAAACTAGAGGTGACTATTCATGGAGAATCATATCCTGAAAAACCTATTCTAGTTTATTCTAGAAGTCAGGGTTATTACTCCTCATCAGATCCGATCATTGGAAACAAAGACTAGTCCACCAAGAGAGGAAATAAATGTTGACAATGACTTAGATGTCCCAATTGCTATTCAAAAAAAAGTTAAGATTTTGTACAAAACATCCTACTTTGAATTATTTAACTTAGCTTGGATTGTCTCCGCAATTCCGGGTTTTTAATCAAAATTTATAATACGCAAATTTTGGAAGACATTAGGGGTGCATTGAAGGATCCAAGGTGGAAGCCGGATGTTATGGAAGAACTGAAGGCTTTAATAGGAAAAGATACATGGAATATTGTTGAACTACCTAAGAATAAAAAGGTCATAAGATGCAAATGGGTATTTACTCTTTAAGAATAATTCGGACGGAAGTATTGAGAGGTACAAGACAAGGCTAGTGGCACAAGGTTGGACACAAACTTATGGGATAGATTATGAAGAAACATTTTATCTAGTGGCTAGTCTGAATTGTATTAGGGTACTGCTGTTTCTTGTAGTTAACATGGAATGGTAGCGTATGCAATTAGATGATAAGAAAGAATTTCTTAATGGTGAAAGGAAGAGATTTATATGAAGATTCCTCCTGATTTTGAAGCAGGGCAAGGAGCTGGGAAGGTTTGTAAGTTGAAGAAGTCTCTCTATGGCCTCAAACAGTCACCAATGAACTAGTTCAAAAGATTCAGCTGTGTTCTTTTTCTTTTTGGATAGAAATAGGGACAAGCTGATCGTACTCTACTTACAAAGCACACAGCAAATGGAAAATAGTACTTATTGACCGTGTGTGTGGATGACATCATAATTACAGGCGATGATACCCAAGAAATTGAGAGACTTAAACATCTGTTGCCATCTGACTTTGATGTTAAGTATCTGGGCACTTAATTTTTTTTTGGCTTGGAAATTTCCAGTAGAAAATAAGACGTTTCGATCTCTCAAAGAAAGTATGTTCTAGATCTCTTAGAAGAATCCAAGATGCTTGGTTGCGATTTTATTGGGACACCTTTAGAAAGAAGTTGGAAATGTAGGGAAATCGAAAATGATACACCTGTTGATTAGGGAAAATACCAAAGGCTAGTCAGGAGACGCATCTACCTTTCAGTTATTTGCTTTGATATTGCTTATGTTGATGGGTGTTGTGAATCAATTCATGCATTCATCTACTAAGCAACACCTGGATGCAGTATTTCACATCCTGAGGTACTTTTAAGGGGACACCTTTGTAGGAATTCATTGATACTTTTCGAAAAAGTGATTCTATAGGAGCAGAATGTTTTGCTTATTCAGATTGGGTTGATACTATGGACAGCAAGTCAATAGCCGGATATTTCACCAAGTTGTGTGGCAATTTGGTTACATGGAGAAGTAACAAGCAGTCCATAGTTTAAAGCAAAATTCAGGGCAACCGCTCAAGGGATATGTGGGCTAATCTGGTTGGAGAGGTTGATGGAGGATCTATAAATGTCACTTACCTATCCAACAATGTTGTATAGTGATAGCAAGTCAGCTATAAGCATTATTAACAATTCAGTACAACATAATCACTTGAAACATAAGGATTGATCAAAGTTTCATAAAATGGGAGATTGAAGATAGAAGAATGGAGTTTAGTTATTTGCCTACAACAAATCAAGCAGCAGAAGTGTTCACGAAGGCAATGCTGAAACTGGGAATGATAGACATCTATTCACCAGATTGAGGGGGAGTGTTGAAATGTTTGAAATAATCTAAATCCCTAAATCATACGAATCTAAATTATTTAGGAAGTTAAATATTTCGTAGGAATATAATAATTTCAGAGGATTCACTAAGAGTATATATATACCTATAGAAATAATGAATTGTATGTATGATTTATTTATCTAGACTTGTACCTTTTTACATTGGCTTTTTTAATGGTTAACATCATTCAAATCAGAATTGGCTCAAGTCATTTTCAACGTGGTTGAGATGATGGAATGATGGGCTTTTATCTTCTCTCGCTTTTCTATATACATGGGAACCATTT
Organism: Erythroxylum gracilipes; assembly: GCA_026413385.1. NCBI lineage: Eukaryota > Viridiplantae > Streptophyta > Magnoliopsida > Malpighiales > Erythroxylaceae > Erythroxylum > Erythroxylum gracilipes. Next base: position 6,864,572 of record JANZLC010000200.1, read on the forward strand.
TAGGGCTGTTTCTAAATTTAATTTTACTATGCGAATTGATTTCAGTTTTGAATGCCTTTTCTTTGTCTATTCCTAAATTTAATTTCTTTATGTAGCTGCTGTTGTAGATTTCACTTATCCGTTTAACAAATTTAGTGTTCACTGGAGACAAACAAACAACTGCTAAGTAAAGTCTTTCTTTTTCTTCATATGGTTCAGTGGTGCATTCCTTGAAGATGCAATGGTTGTTTCATGTGGACATTCTTTTGGTGGTCTCATGCTAAGTAAAGTCATCGATATGGTAAGTAGAACTGTCAGGTTTTTCACTCACCCCATCCAAAGAATTGGAAACAGTAATCATCATATCTTCTTATTTTTATTGCAGTCTAGATGTACCCTTTGCAATGCAGAAATTGATACTGGGTCTTTGATTCCTAACATTGGTAGGTTGACTGTTTATCCCGTCTTTTTTTTTTTCTGTGATTAAATTCTTGAAAGCATTCCCCTCCCCCCTTCATCCCTCTCCCACTGTGTCAAGCCCATTAATTAAGTCTCCTCATTTCTTATATGTGATGGTTCTTTAGCTCTTAGAGCTGCAGCTGCAGCCATAAAACAGGAGGATAATCGAAGGCTATTCCATAATTCATCTCTTCGTAAGCGTCGCAAAGAAATGGGTGACCAACCAGATGCTTTGAGAAGACCCAACAGGGTATGTTTTAAACAAATTTCTAATGTTCTAAGTGGTTCAGCTGTTTTTGTAGTGAATGCAAAGTAGGTGCAGGGAATGCTGATTCCTCTACTTCTTATGAAATAACTGAATATGTTAACAGAGGGGCAAGTGATGCATGTCTAGAACTCGTAACATAAATAAAAGTATGATTCACCACAATCTTTGACCTTAAGTTCTTATAGACACATCTGACCAATTTACTGTTTAAGCAGAAGTCTTTTTCATTATAACAGGGTGTTATTGATGCCTTTAGTCGTAATTAGGTAAAGTGGCATTACTTTAATCTTTAAAGAAGAAAATGCTGATATTCTAAAGGCTGAGAACCCAGGTAGTCTGATGGCAAATAGTTATGTCTGACTTGAAATTTTAACAAGTTTTCTGGACTATTTTCTTTTTTTAAATTTCTGATTCTTTTGTCTAAATGCTGCCTATTGAAACATTTGCAATCATTCGTTTATTTGGGGGAAAGTTCTGTTGGTTGAGTTTTTAATTGACTGAAAACTAAGTTTCTTGTCCTTGCAATAGTTTATATGCCAATTACTAGAGTTGGCATAAAAGCCCAAGCCCAGCTCGAAAGTCAATAGGTAAAGTCCAATTTTACTAAGCTTTGGGCCGGGGTCAGACCTAGTGGGAAAATTTTTGGGCTTTGCAATTGGGACATGGTCCAGTCTGGCCTATTGCCAAGTCGACAAATCACCACCGGTCAAATTGTGAAGTTAATAGGGATGTTTGTTCAGTTTGGTGGATAGTTTTTGGACCAGAATGATACAATGAATGATTAATCCTACCAGTTCCAAGTCAATTTATGGATGTCAGTAAAAAGGCATGAAGTTGAATTTTGTGCATATGTTTGTTATAACTAACAAATTTTAGTTACCATTTAAGTGAATATGTGAGTCTAACTCAGGAAATCTTCAATTGTTCTTTCATGAAATTTGGATTCTGATAAATTTATGCTGTGTATTTGATGTTTGAATTATGAATGGAATATTTATCCTCTAGCAAACGTAGGTATAATAAACAACATTTCTAGCAAGTTGCATTCAAAGAAAATAAAAATATTTATGCTCTTATCTATTGCAACATGACGTGTGTCAAAAGAAAGAGTGGTAGTTTCAAACCAATGAGCTCATGCCTTAATTTCCTTCAGGAGAATGGAGACTTAGCTTCTGGTGATGGATTACCTAAAGGTGTGCAATATCCTTTTGCTGTGAATGAGAAAGTAATAATAAAGGTTTGTTTTCAACGGTTTCTTGACTTGTTCTGTTATCAGTTGCTTTGTTAGATGACTAATTTGAAGGATGTCAAATGTGTACAGGGAAATAGAAGGACGCCTGAAAAGTTTGTTGGGAAGGAAGCAATCATTACATCTCAATGTCTCAATGGTTGGTAAGTTGAGAGGGCTCTTTATTTTCCACATTTAGCCTAGTAATACTCGATTGAATTACTCAACATATGATGATGTTAAACACTTGGTTGGCCGTTTTGCATCTGTTTTGGCTATTCTTATATATTTCAAGCCAATTATCTGAAAGTAAGTAAAACCAGGTGGTCCAGATTACCCCCTCATTTGTCCTACTTGGTAATGAAATTGGTGATCATTTATGTTCTATCCTATTCTTCTGCATTTTGCATGTCAAACTTTGTCTTTCAATCTCTGCATTTTCCCCCGTCAGTGGTCTTGTGGTGTATCAATTCTTCTATAATCCTTGAGTCTCCTCCATACTTAAAATAAAAGTACGATGCCCCAATATTTTAAAATGCAAACGAAATCCTCCCTTTATGGACTAATCTCCGTAATGGCTCCGTTCTTTGAGTGGAAACTCAGGCCTATGTCTCATGGCAGTAAAGCGATAATCTTATTAGTTGGTTGTGGGAAATTTCCTAACAATATGCTTGCTTTAATTGTAATTTCTGAAAGGACATTTCCCATTACTCCAGGTATTTGCTTAAGATCATTGGAAGTGGTGAGAATGTTCGCCTGCAATATCGTTCTCTTCGAAAAATCTTAAGCCCTCAGATTCTTGAAGATAGATGTGTATCACAGGCCGTGCAAAACAGCAGTTCATAGATTTTGACCATTGTAAGTAAAATCGTCACCTAAATAGGGCCATTTAATGTTATGATTTATGAAGGCTTAACAGACATTAAAAGAAGTGAAAATAGAAAAGAAGAGAAGGAAGGTGTTTGTTGTAACTTACTGTATCCGAGTATTTAGTTAGAGGCGGGTAGGTTTTTGAAACCATTAGACCAGTTTAGGAGGTTGTAAAGAGAGAATATTGAAGGTGAGATAGTACATGTGATATGATTTTCGTCAATTTTTATGTATCATCAGGTTTTTCTCCTGGCAGGAGAGAAATCAACTTCCTTTTCTCAAGTATATGGGAATGATATCTTCGATAATTATATATTTGAAAGTTATCCAATAGCCTCCATAATTCTGTCTTAGCTATGCTACTCTTCGATAAACTTTCATTTCAGGTGTTTACCAAGAAGAAATTTGGGAATACTTTTTTCTCTAATAACATACGAAAGCATTTGCTATTTATCTTTGACACTCTCGTGTCTTAGGTGAAGTTAAATCTGTTCCGCAATTTCACCAGATGGATGAAATATTGTTCATAATAATTATTTCCTAGATTAATATAGCATCATGATTTATAAATTATTGCCTCCCAAATTAGCTTCTTCGAATATTTCTGAAATGGTCTTTGTAAGTTCGATTTTGAAGTCTCTATTGCTCAGGTCCAAAGTAGTATATTCGGCTGAGTTGTGTAATTTTATGAAAAATCCTATGATTAGGTATTTTATCCAACTATCTTAAACATGCTGACATGTTGGAATTAAACATTTTTAACAAAAAATCCAACTTATAACCAAAATCAAGTTCATGAGTTACAAATTGAACCAAGTATAAACTTGAGATGCTCTATAGATCCCCTTACTGTTCCAACTTCCAATTGGATTTTAAAAAAATACTTCATTCTAGACTCGACCTCTTTTTTTTAACTCAAAGGGACTCCTTTCAGGGCTTCTCATTTAAGAAAGGAACTGCTGCATTAAACAACTTAATATTAGAACTTCAAACATATTAATCATGGTTACTTTGTGAAAGGCTAATTTATAGTCCATCAGAAAATTGTATCAAAAAACAAAGAAAGAAAGTTTAACTTTCACTCTAATCAATTTGTCTTCAGAATTAATCAAACAATACATCTGAGTGGATAAGAGTTAATTCAATTCCATGAAGTCCCATTGAATTGATGGTTTATAACATTCGTCTTGTATCAACACTTATTTACATGTACAAAAAGGGAAACTAATGAACTCAAAAAAAAATAAAAAGGTTAATTACAAAAAAATTCTCAAACTTTGTTCAATTTTGTAATTATAGTCTGAATTTTAAAAAGTGACAATTAGATGTTTAAATTTTTAATTTTTTTTTCCAATTCTAGCCCGACGTTAGTGTCTCCGTTAAGTTTACTGACATGACTTATCATGTATTCCAAAAACCCTAACTAATAATAAATGTCAGCTTAAATTAAGACAACAAATGAAGATTAATGAAACAAAGTCATTTAATAATATAACTAAAATTGTAAAAAATGAGCTTTTGTGATGTGAGAGCAAAATGAACTTCTTGTGATGTGAGAAGGGTTGAGACAACAAATTGAAAACGAAAAGTTTGCTCATGCATTGCGATGCGAGAGTAACTTCGAGTATCGAGAGAACAAATTCATACGAAGGGTTGAAGGAGTCGAGAGAACAAATTGAAAAAGAAGAATGAGGGCTTTAAGAAAATAAATTGAAAACGAAGAGAATAAATTGAAAACAAAGATTGAGGGCGTTGAGACATAATAAATTGATTTAGGGATTAAGGTTAAACTGTGTCATTTTTTAACAACGGCATCATATTAAATTATGTGATTAAACAATGTCGTTTCATTAATCTTCGCTAGTTATGTTAATTTTGACTGACATGTATTATGAGTTAAGGTTTTTGGAATATGTGACAAACTATGCCAACAAATTTAACAGAAATACTAATGTCGAACTAAAATTGAAAAAAATTGAAAGCTTAAGTATTTAACTGTCATTTTTTTAAGTTCAGGTTATAATTGTAAAATTTAGTAAAGTTTGTTTTTTTTAATTAACAAAAAATAAAACACTTCCTTTTAGAAGTTAGCATTATGAAATCCAAGGTTGAATCTCTAGCATGCTTAAAGAAGAATCGAGCATGCATTACTTTCATAATAATCAAAATTGGGAATAATGTGAACGGATAATAATCAACTATGCTGTCAATTCAGGAAACTACATCACCTGCAATTGTTACATGATCAAAGCAATACTGTCAAGAAAACTTGCTAGCACTGGGTTCCCCCCTGGTTTTTTGATTATATTCAGAAGACCCTGATATTAGGAAAGCGAATGAACTCTCTGAATCATTGAACAAGGTTCGTGGGAACTCTTGAAATCTTCCAAAATTTAATGTGTCAAAGCTCAGTGGTAGGGAATAACTGGCATGATCATCTAAACTCCCCTTCCCATCTACAATGCTTTGAACTTCACTTCCATTGGCATCATTAGAACCAAAGCTGAAATTCATATTTCCAACTGTATCACCTACTTCTTTGTTATCCCCTTTGTCGGATAAAGCAGCCTTTCCGCTAGTTTCATCATTGGGAATTGCTTGGGTGTGCCCTTGGAACAGAGTAATGTGTCCGAAGAGCTTATCTTTCCTTGAGAAGGTGGTGCCACAGGAACAGAGCCATTTGTCTTTTCCACAATGCTTCTCATGAGTTTTGAGGTCCGCGAGGACAGAGAACCTCTTGTTGTTGCATCTGCTGCAGGTGTAGCTTTTATCACAGTGAGTTCTCTTGTAATGATTTTTGACACACAATATCGTCTTCAGAGGCTGAAACTTTTTGTGATCTTTGTTCCTCTTGCAACCAGCAAAGGGACAGGAATACCTCTTAACAAGGACTGGTTCAGAGCCGGGCTCCTTGTGGGGTTTAGCAAGTGCAGCAGGAGATTTATACTCGTCACCATGACCCCGCATGTGCATCCTCAAATTTGCATCCCTCTTGAAGCCCTTCCCACAGATGTTGCAGAAGTGCGTATGTGGTGCAAGGATTTCATCTTTTTCCAGTTGTAAGATCTCATAAGAACCGGGTGGAAGGTTCTCTCCATCAGCATCTTCATCTTTTGGTTCATGCTCTTCAGCACAGTAGTTTGGTTCAGAAACGTTACTTGCACAACCATGCTGCAAGCTTTGTAATTGTACACCATTGTTCATGATCTCCCTGGAAGAAACATGAAGTCCACTAAGCTGTCCAAACTGTCCATTTGTAGTGGTTGTAGGAAGAGTGTGCCTCGCAGTCACTGATGGGAGAAGACTTCCTGCAGTAGAGATCAACTGAACAATTATGGAAGTGATTTCAGCAGTGATGAGCTGCCGACGCTGAGCTACAAGTTGATCAACCTGCCCTGAAACCTGGCCTGTCTGGCCAACAATAGAATTCACCAAATCTTGAAGCTGATGTATCTTTTTTTCCAGTAAAGAGAGATTGTTAAGCATAGCTCTAGGATCCCAATCTTGCATTTTGTCAGCTTGAGAATGTGAAGGTTGGCTTATAGATGTTCTACAGAAATCTTGAAAAAATGGTTTAATCTTATGCCCATTATCTTCCAACTTTTTCTGATTTTGCAGCAGTCTGAAATTTGTGAAGAATGTGCCCTCTGAGGATATTTCTTTTGTAAATTCATTTTCTGAAGGCATCGATTTGTCCCATGTCTCTGCATATAGCCTCTCTCGATGGTCCATTATCAAGTCCTTCGGTATCAAGTTTCAGTGGTGATCACAGCTGGAATTGATCATTGCATTACAAGATTAGCTTATGATCCTAACCGAATCTAAAATAAACATTGAAGATGATGCTCTGAAGAAATTGAAAATTTCAATTAAGATTATGTAGAAAATAGGAAGAAATTGTACAATTGTGAACTTATAACAACACTCGCACTGATGAATGGCACGTTGCAGACAAAATCTCAACCCACACAAATGTGATGGCCCTTGATCATCAAAGTAGATAGAATTCAACTTTCATACACACGAAGCGATAGAGAAATTCAACAACTTGAAGAGCTAACACACGATAAATCTTCTCTTTGTTCTTCCAAAAGTATAGTTTTATGCTTAGTTAAAAAGCTATCTATCTGGAATTTTGACAAGTGATGTTTCACCAGCGGTTGACCGTTTCCTGAGATGATTGCAAAGGCCCACTGAACCCATCTCCGGAACCGAAATCAAGGCCCAGGTGATACCTATTAACTTCAATAAAGTAGGACGAAGAATAGATAATGGCTGCTGATCATTGATGTTGGTTTCTTAGGACTAAAGGAATAGCAGCTGAGTCAAAAAGCAGCAGCTAGTGAGTTATTCAATCGCTATTTTCATTCGTCTTTGGTTCATTTTTGCCTTTTGTCCCCAAAGGCAACTTCTTTTGGATTTCCATGATCACCCGATAGGGTTTCAAAGCAGTTAATGTTCTTACTCAAAGCAATAAGAACTACCAGAAAGCCCCAACGTTTATCCTAAAACCGCTTGATCGATAAAGCACAAGGAACATGCTGAATCAAAATACATAATAATATTTGATTCAGCATCTGCAATGAAATATGTATCATGATGAAAAAAGGATGATGCTTTACCCAAGAAAAGAGAACTCAAATGAAAGAGTCTTACCAGATTCAGAGGTCGAACGAAGACAAAAACAAAGAGAAAATAGTCACTCTTCCTTTTTCATTATTATTATTATTATTATCATCATCATCATTCATCCATCAGCTGTCAAAGTCAAAGCCTAAGGATACGCATCCTTGATTAAAAGAGAAGGAGCCCATCGGTGAGGACGATCGGTGGGTCAATCAATTTTATCTTTTCCCGTACAGCGGGAGCCCATGGATGTGAACACAAGGACGCAAAAGTGTCTTTGACTTGGGGTTCTAAACTTCTAATTCTCTTAACAATTTTATGAATTGATATCGGTATTAAATTTGATTCTAGGGTGATATTATCAGAACTAATATTATTTTTTCCACTAATTTTTTAAATTTATAAATAGTTTCTAATTTTTTCTTAAAATTATAAAATAGTCTCTTAATATTTTATATGACACCAACTATGTTTTCAAAAATTATAATAATAACAATTTAAAATTAAAATTAACAATAATAATGTATTTTTATTAATATTAATTTTCACATATTTCACATATAAATAATAACCATAATTAATATAAAAAAGATCATTTGATAATCATACAAATGTAAAATTAAAGACAATACAAAGTGTTTAAAATGTTCCAATTTTATCATATAATAAATAATAATTACATCAAAACATCAACTAAAAAGACTAGTAAATATTCGTAACTTTCTAATTATTATAATTTACAACAAGAGTTTATGTCGAAGAAACAATTAACTAGAAGTGAAACCTAAGAAAAAACATTTACAATTATATTATATTGCATATATATAACTTAAAATATACATAAAATATAAATAAAATTAAAAGAAGAAGATAAATAAAAACTAGAACTTCATTCAATTGAATACTCGCTCAAGTTGCATTGACCTTAATTTTCATTTGGTGCAAAATCCTTATTATTGAGAGGAGCGTCGTTATCATCATCATTTAATTCCATTGCACCAAATGACATGTCAACACTTTCTCATCTAAGATTATCTTCCAAGTCACTCTCATCTATTAAATCCGATTCCTTATAAACCTAATTTGCCAAAATATTGATATAGTTAAGGTAATTGGATATGCGGAACTACTTGTTCCATTAAGAGTCCTAATAAACAAATAAATTATATTATTAAGAAATTATAAAAAATATATCCAACTTAACAATTATAATAATATACCTTTCTAAAAGCTTTAAATTATATATTAAAAAAAGACCAAGTCATTTAATCTTTTATAGTCCAATCTATTCCTTTTCTTGGAATAGATTAATTCAAATGTGCTCCAATTTTTTTTACACCCTTTTGCACTCATACATTGGCTTAGAATTTGAATTGCAAACCTTTGCAATTTTACAATATCTCTTCTGAATTGGTCCCTCCAAGCAACTGTAAGAAAATAAAAGAATTTTTTAAATAAAATAAAGTGATGATTAATTTCCAACAAGTAATAAAAGTAAAAAAAAACCTGGATTAATTTTGTCTCTTTAACGAATAGCAATTGGCATCTCAAAATCACTAAAAGCATCCTTATCAATCTACATTTGTGAGCTTATGAGATCTTGAATCATCTCATGGGCAATAATTGTTGTAATAATTAATAACATTCTCTTATTAAACTTTCTTTATAAAACTTAGTATGAAATAAACACTAGGATTTAAAAATGTCCCATCTATAAACAGTAGAGAGTAAAGTTGCCTTTTCCATTTCTTATTAATGTCTGTAAGATAAGGTACGTACAAATAAGACATATTCTTCATATTGACCTTGATTGCCTTCTTCACCCTCTTTATGACATCATAAAATAACCCTTTATTATCTTCTTATCATTATCAGTTAGACGAAGTATCCTTACTAAATAATCACAAACTCGGATGACAAATTGACATTAAGACCAAAATTTATTATCTTTAAGTATAATTCTAGAAATCTCCAATTTAACATTAGACCTAGTATGCTGATATGCAACCTACTAATCATTTTTAAACATTTATCTCTACTCCTTCTTCATCATAATAAAATACTAAAGTGATAAGAAATTAGTTTCATATCTTGTAATAACTAGATGACCCAAATTCCTACAATTGGTGAAATTCTTTTACATTAAATTCAAGACTCATGCACAGTTATAGATAAACTTGGTAACCTTTTTGACTTTTTGCACAATCTCATCAATAATAAAAAAATATCTAGCATCTCATATATTTTTTAACATCAGGTCAATGCAATGTGCATTACAATGAGTCTAATAAAAAGAATTATATTTATTTTGCAATCTTCTTTTAGTTGTCCTTGTCAGTAATGAACTAATCAATATTTTTTGACTCAACTTTAAAACATTGTCAAATATTTGAAATAGAGTATCTACATTCCTAATAAGGCTAGACGCATCAATAGACTTAAAAAACATTGCTTTCTTTGTAGAATAAACCAAAATAAAAGGATTATGTCTTTTATTTGTCTAACCATCACAAATGATTGAATAACCATAAGTAGCTTAAATCATTTTTCTTTAATCCAAATAACTTTTTATTTCATAAACAAAGCTGCTTTTAAGTTTACCTCTGTAGTCATCAATTAAAATATCTTTTTTTCCTGGATCGCAAGAGATTATATCATCTACCATAGGCTGATAATAATAAGATTGAGTAAAATTGAATGTCATACATGAATCATACCATTATTTAGCTATTGCCATGTTAACATTATGAGCCGCTTCTCTATATTGTAAAGCACCAAAAATCGAAGGCTAAGCTCTAAGAGTTGTTTGTGGTTCAAAAACATGAGGCACTTGTCTTCTTCTTTTCCTAACATCAACTATAACATTTCAATTTTGTTGGGTAGGAACACTACCACCTTCAACATCCTCACTATCACCCTAAACACCAAAAAAAGAATTTCCACTACAAATTTCGTAGTTCAATCTTTGCCTTCTATCTTTTTCATATTGATACTTTTCAAGCAAAGTCTTCATTTGTCATTTCATTATGACTCACTTTCTTACAAGGCACCACATCACCTTTGATCCCAGCTAAATGCTTCTTTAATATAGTGATGCCACCACCTTTCAAATGCTTGTTATATTACAAATAAATAATATGGTTCTTCATTCCAAGAATCAATCTAGCATGAGCCCAAAATGGATCATCGAATCTTTCTATACTTGAAGCGACTGAATTATCAGGTGTATTTGACTTTTCCTTTATTTATCTGTAAAAATAAATGAAGACATATATTAAAATTAACTTAATACCATTTGTATCAAAATCAAGTTGTGTATAATAATAGGAAGAAATAGAGCAATAATAGTTTCTCAACAATCATATGATATATACATGAAAGTGACCTTCATAAACTTATATAAATGATTTTTTAAGAAAATTTGATAATTAAGCACATTTTATCAAAGAAATTCTCATGTTTCTTCCCCCAAACTTCAAATGTATACATTTATTGCTACATTTTCATAATTATAATCTATTTTGTATGATTACACAATTTAAACATAAAGTCACAAATCACAACTATAATCTATTTTGTGAAATTACATAATTCTAATATAAAGTCACAATTATAACCATTTTTTATAATTACATAATTCAACCATAGCTCACAACTATAACTCATTTTGTGATTACATAATTTAATCTCATACTTATAAGTTATATCTATAACTTAATTTGTATAATCACATAATTCAACTATATAGTTATAAATATAACTTAATTTGTGTGATTATGTGATTCAAACATAAACTCACATCTATAACCTATTTTGTATGATTACACAAATTTGTAACTATAACTCGTTTTGTATGATTACATAATTTACCTAGAAACCCATTTTTTTATGATTATACCTAACTATCATACACTCACATATTTAACTTAATTCATGTAATCACATAATTCAACCTAAATTAACTAATTCATTTTATATATTACAAAATTCAGTTTATAATATATTTTATATAAAGATCAACATTTAATTCAATAGTTATCAACTTTCAAGCAATAACACAAACTTCAATTTTATATTAAATGATTCAATCCCCAATTTCCATAATCCAAACAACACAAATGATAAAACACATTAAAAAGATTCCAAATCTAAACACTGTAATTCTATATAAATCCTCAATATCATTCAAATTCCAAAATTCAGACAAAATAAACACATCTATCTATTCCAATATCTAACTATTCTCAATTTCCAAAATGGAAAGTCTATAACTCATAACTATAAGTCACTCTCACACACAATAACTACAACACAACACAAAGTAACTAATCAATACTCAAGCACATTGTACACAATTTAATTGTTTAAGGCGATTTGCATTTTACAACCTTGAGGCTTAAAGTTTGCAACTTCACTCGGTGTTGGTGAAGCTTGAGTGGAATGGTATAGGTGACTTGATGAGGTGAGTTAGGTGACTAAGAAGTGACTACGGTAAAGGATGGGAGGAGTGGTTGACTAGTTGCTTGATTACGAGAGAGTGAGGTCGAGACGACTGTGGCAAAGGTGAGACAGCGAGAGAGGGTGAGGCAACTGCTTTAACGAGAGAGGGTGAGGCGAGACGACTATGCATGTGCGAGAGGATGAGGCGAGAGGAAGAGGGTGAGGCGAGGTGACTGCATAGGTAAGAGAGGGTGAAGTAGCTACTACAACAGAGACATTAGTGAAAGGTAAGATGAGAGACTGAGAGTTAGAGGCTGAGGTCAAATCAAGTTTTAGTGGCATACACTTCAAATGTAGGGATACTTTTGATGATGTGAAGGGCTCACCAGTAGAATCAATTTCTGTCGAGCTCAATTTCATAAAAATTGTTCAATCTAATGGTGACATTAAGAATGCTAAAATTACTATAAATGATGAAATGATAAAAAGTTGGAATGGTACTGGTGGAATTGATAGAAATATGTCAGTAAGGAATAAGAAAAAATCCAGTGGTTTTGATGTTGAAGCTCTTGAAATTTAGTTATCAGATGGCCAGAATGTAAAAAACCAGAAAGTTAGAAGAAAGAGAAAAAGTTTCTTCTGACTTATTGCAAAGTGATGTTATAAGCTCATAACCTCAAAGTTCTTCATCTAGGATAGAAAAGATGGGTAGTGGAGCCCAAACCCCTTTTGTTTCACCAATTAACCTTTAATAGGGGAAGACCAACTTGATATGCAATGTGAGCATTCAAAAAGAGAACAATATGCTTGTTTCACCGCCATGAGACAGTGAGGAGATGAACCACAACTTATCTCAACTATCACCTACAACTTTAATGCTTCATTTATCAATTTTACATCTCATTCTAATGAATCATGTCCATAAAATGATAACTTTCTGTTACAAATTATCCAATAAATCTTAATATCCAGAAAACATCAATATCTTTGATAAGGAAACAATTGAGTATTTATAGTAAAATCCCAAGTTAGAATTATGAATAATAAGGTCTAACTATAGAGAAATCTAAATTTAGAAAAAATCCATCAAATTTTATCATCTATATTTTTAATTGAGCCAATGATAACATTTTAGAAAATCTCAAAACATTGTCATTCTAAATCTAGGAAGTTTAGAAGTAATTTTTATTTTTTTGGATCCCATTGTTCAAATAGGATGCTCAACTAGTAAGAGTGTTCATAGGAAAAAATAAAGAAAAAGTCAAGTAAAAATTTTAACAAAAAATTGATAAAGATGTTAAGTTAGGGTTTTAATTAAATAATTATAAAACATTGATACTCTTTTAGAACACTTTGAAATGTTTAGATTCAAACTGAATTTATGTGAAAAACATTATGATCCAATTTGACCATTTTGCCCAACTTTATTTAAATAATGTAAAAGTAAGTCCTACATTTAAAACAAAGGGAAATTTTGTCTTTTTATTATTATTTATATCGGAATACAAATTAGATCTTAACATTTCAGAGCATTTAAAATAAATCGTTTTTGTAAAATGTTCAAATTAAAGCTTCAATTAACATAAAAGCAAACTGAGTTATATCTCCATCAGTTTTCTACCATATCATTGCTTATGTGTCAAAAATGTATTATTTTTAAATGTACTTATAGGTACTATAATGTCATGTGTCTGTCATATGGTACTATATGACTTATTCATCTTAATATAATTTCTATTAATTTAATATGATTTTATTAATTTTAATTGTTTTTAAATAATTATAAATAAAACTGATTAACTACCCCATAATAAACTTTAATATGATAAGCTCTAATATAATAAACTTTAATATAATTAAACCCTAATCTAATAAATCGTAATAAACCCATATCCCTAATTTCTTTATCTTCTCCATTGTCTCCTTCATCTTAACTATATAAAAATCAAATTTGAATTCCTCTTTGGCAACCTCTTTTTGGTAACAATGCTACTCTCTTCGGCAACACATCTTCTTCTAATCACGTAACCCATCTTCTCCTAATTACATGACTTCTCCTTGTTAGACATTGAATTCCTCCATCGATGTTATGTGTGTAGAGGTTCGTGAGTTAATCTCTGTTAAGCCAAGTGAAAGTTCCATTGTTGAGGTTTATTTGCTATTGAGCAATTATATATATATTTTATCTGGTTTTATATATGTGATGATCATAGGACTTATAATAGTTTTGTTGTAGTTCCCTAATACCCCCCGGAAGATATGTGGATGCCACACAAAACAGTACAAACAAACCAAAACATTTCGCGGAAGTATAGCATTAAAAAAATAAACATTTCCAAAACATACAAAACATTTCATACATGTTTTTTTAGAATCTCAAACAAACATACAATACATATCATAATTTCAGAAACTAGCTTTAATTAAGGTTATTACAAACCTTTAAACAAAAATCCAAAGTTATGTACATGCCCAAAACAAACTCAACAAAATACATTTTTGAGCAATAAAAAACTCAAACTCCTTTAGCCAATGCGGTTGACTTGTACCATTCCTTAAGTCCTTCTCTCTGAACCTACATAGTGCAAATCCACCGTGCTAAGCATATAGATTAGTGAGTAATAACTAATCTATACATAAACTGACAACTCGTCACACTGAATCATGTAACAGCATCAATATGCATTCAAAGATTTCTTTTAACAATAAGTCGGACAGAATGCATTTCAAAACAGATTTTTATAAATAACAGAACTGCATAACATAAGAGGGTTTAAACCTTTCAGAATCAGAACGTAATTTAGTTTATGTCAAAATCAAACAGATATCAAAGTGAAAAATAAGATGACTGTTAAATCCATTTACAGAAGCGGGTAACTGAACTTATACAGAAGAGACCGAAGTCTCGACACCTAAGTGTCATAGAAGAGACTGAAGTCTCAACACCGAAGTGTTTCAGAAGCAGCTGCAGACCCTTGTAGGCATGCCTATTTACCCACAACTAGGACTCAACAATTTTAAAGCAAAACAAAGTCATTTGAGACATTTTATGTGCAAAGCAAGTAGTCAATCATATTCACATACAAGTAGCACTTCCAATTATATAATCATACATCAAACGCCTCGGACAATCATCGTCCGGAATTCAGAACACAATCAGTATAAATCAATTTCAACAAGCAGAATAAAGTAAGGTATGACCATCTAAGGTTACTCACCAAAAGCTCCCTTATTGTTTATTGCCTCGAAGTCCCAGCAATATCTGGAAGTGGTCGCTATATGCATTCCTCTATAACATTTAACACATATACAAATCACTATTGTGCATGATTAAAAATTCCTTTATATATATATAATGAATATGTATGATGCATGTTCATAACAAATTCTCAGGTATATGTTCTTACTAAGCTGATGTAAACATCAATTGTACTTCAAAAGTTCCAAAATTCATACATTTAATAACTATTCCAACTTTTGCTTAAAGCACCTCATTCGAGTTAACTTTGTATAATCAATAAAATCAAGAAAATGATGTATTTTGTAACACTCTCTTCTAGACAATTGTTCCTCTGTGTCTTAAGTTTCTAGTGATACTAAGTTCATCCAATTTGGTTTAGTATTCAATGAGTATGCTCAAAATACCACACATTGTGTACATTTGAAATTTTGGCTAATGCATGATCATGCTTCCAAGTTGTACACCTCATAACTCTCAATTCCAATATCTAAAAATTACAAACTTTATACCAATTTAAAGATAAGAGAATAAGATACAATTTTGATGAAGAAACCTTAACCTAATTCGGCCTACATCAATACAGTTTATTCAATAAAAACAGGATATGATTTCTGTCCCTTGTAGCTCTACAGCCTAAGACAAGACTCAATTCCATACAATTTTTTAAGTCTTAGAGATAGAATAAAAATTCAATTTTTTCAAGAAATTTGTAGACATATGTCTCAAGTTTAATCTAAATCAAGAATCAACTCATTTAGAAATCTACAAATTAGGATATAATCATAATACCGAAACAGGTTTAGTGGAAATTCTCTAGCTCATGACATTCCAGCACATTTCCTCACTTTCATCCAATCAATCTCTTTCAAATCAATTCATATATCTCTAAATTTTTATGGAGAGAAAGAAAAATATCTTAGGATTTTATTGGTTCAATTCTCAAGTCATTTAGAGGTCGGATGGCAAAGTAATAGCAAAAAGAGTCAGAACTGTTCAATATTAGAAAGTTTGATTTTTACACTCCACCTTCTACTGTAGAATCACGATTTTTGCATGTAATTCTCCATATTTTTGCAGAAACACTCCTCCATCTTCTTCCTCTATTCTACTTAATTCTTCATCACAAACTTATACCCATACATTTATCCCTTTTATTCACTTCCATATCAACTCAACTTAGTCCCAAAACAACTCAAATTCAAGTTTATATTTAAAACACCAAAATCAATCATACACGTATTTTACCATCTTCAACTCTCTCTCTACTGTAAACTTTGTTCTCATGAATATTAAAAACCCACAAACCAAAACCTATAGCAGCTTACGCATGCATCCATCCATAAGCATGCAACCGTCATCTATACTACTCCCCTTTCAACTCACCTTACTCTAAAACAACTCAAAATGCAAGATTAAATACCAATACCAAAACCAGAAAATTTTCACTACTATTCATCATCTTCAACCTTTGTCACATTTTTTGCACTCTCTCTTTCCTTATTTTACAGTTCCTACACCATTTCTAACTTATATTCTTTGCATTTCTACTCCCATTCTAGCCCATCTTACTCTAATAATACTCAAAACTCAAGATTCAATCCAAACACCAAAATTAAAACCACCTACGATTTTTCATGCATAATTAATGTACAATATCTCAACTCATCTTTCTAACCGACTAGACAACTTACATAACTCATGCATGTGTTTATTTCCAACATTAACACATCATCAAAGCATTTACAATATCCATAACAACTTAAAACACAACTTACTTGTTTTAGAAAATTCCAGCAGTGAGAGTGAGGAGCATGGGTTTGGTGGATGGGGGAAGAAAACAATAAGAAGGCAGACACAAACACTAGCTGGTTTGAATCATTTGCATGCAAAGGATAACACCAGTATTTTGGTGATGAGGGTTCAGTGATTTTCGGTGAAGACCAAGCAATCCGAAAGACAAACAATGAGCTACAGTAACTTGCCTTCCAACATATGTGTGTTGTTATTAAATTGACACATGGCTCCATGCATGACTCCCATTTGCCTTTCATGCAAGTTGCCACATGTCTCCAACTTGTCACGCCATTTGTCGCATAAATATGCTACCATTTGTCACTTAACTATTGGTCCACATGTCACACATTAATTTCTAATACAATTGTCACATTTCTATTTATCCCTTATTTTTCCTAGTCCAAAAATACCCCAAATTTTAATAAATTTCCTAAAATTCACCAAAAATTACAAAATGTTACTAATAGTCTCCAAATAAATTTTTACCACCAAATAAATTTTGTAACACAATTAATCTAAAATCCACACTTTAATCACATTAAAAATTACTTATGCCCTGAAAAATGTCATGAATACATGTACAATTATTTGTATATGTCAAAATTCATATGCACATATCAACAAATATTCAATTATGCAAAGCAAAAGATGTACTGGAATTCCTTAATTTTCTAACCCCTAACATGGGGTGTTACATTTGTGCTACTACCACAATCATTCTATCATCAGTACTTCATTAAGCAATGAATTGTACTACTGAACTAAGAAATGTTACAATCTATGTTTTGATGATAACAAACATAAGTACTACTAATGAATTTGAAATTAATGAAAGCAATAATGGTTATGCATAAATCAATATGTATCTCATAAAAAAATTAGAGAAAAGTCGAAGTTCAAGTCATTCAAGTGAAGAACAAAATCAAAATCATGGAAGAACAAGGCATAATAAAGTTATAAATGAATATTTGTTGTTTATTATACTTTCTATTTGGTCATTTTGATATTTTAAGGACTCATTATGTATAAACACATCATCATTTTAACTTATTGCATACGTCTTTTCAATCATTATGAGGAATTAGGATTTGATCTAAAAAAACTCTTTTGATCCTTAAAAAATTCTTTGTGAAACATTTGTAAGTGTTTAAGTCAATTTTGTATTAAGAAAATTAAGTTTGAGCATTTGAAGATGTTGGAATCATAATTTTGGGTGTATTGGTCGACATATATAAGTTAGTGGCCAATCATTGTAGGTTAAATTTATTAAAACTTAAATGCTAAGGGTTTATAAGAAAATTGGTTGATGCATTAGTTAAAAAAATTCCCAACAGTTAGTGAATCTATACACTCAATGCATATTGGTAAACTAATATACTACACTGGTTAACCAGTGAGCAATAACTAGTCGTTAGCAATGTCTAGTCGTTAGCAATGTCTAGATCTTATTTTTAATGGCTAATTTGACCCATAAACTCTATAAATATATGATGTTTTATTGTTTTAGATATGAAAAGATATCTAGATATTGTATAAACACATTTCAAATATTTTTACAAAGGTTTTATGTACATTTTTTGTTGCATTTTGAAGTGAGTAAGTCTTTAAGGTTATCAAAGTGATCAAGTAAGGAATTTCAAGCTGTAATTCTTTTGTAATAATGGTTACTCCTCACCTTGGAGAAAGATTACAAAAAGAGTCACTCTTTAATAGTAAAAAATAATACTATTGTAAAAAGGTTCCTCCTTGCCTTGTTGAAAGAAAAGATTTAATAGAAATTCTAAGAAATGTCTTAGAGAGTAGAAGAAGGAATGTTTGTTAAACCACTACAAATTGGTTTGTCTTTCTTCTTCCCTATACTCTTTAAATTATTTTTCGATTATATTATTGATTTAAATTAAGATATTTTTATCATTATATTGATTCTTATTCAATTATAATGATTAGATAAAAAATAGTTATTTAAATTTACAACACCTAATTCAGCCCCTTTCTTAGGTTCCATTAAGGACTGACAAGTTGTATAAGAGAGGGTATCTTGGTATTTAAAATTCTAAAGTAATATCACAATGGCATACTAACGCTCGTCCTCACACAATTAAGAGAAACAAAACATTAGTAGAGTCCCTTTCTTTAATGCAAATTACTAATCTATATTGAAAAACTAAGATGAAGTTTTTCTTAATGGTTGATGGTGTGATTTATGGGAAATAGTTTTTAAATTGTCCCTTCACTCTTATGAAAGTCATAAATACCAACAAGGTACCTATATTAAAGGAAGAATATAATCCTTAAAATAAAAAACCTATCTCTTTAAATAGTAAAGTCATTCATATACTATTTTATACACTAGGTAAGAGTAAATTTATTAAGGTTATCCATGTACGAAACCACTTATAACATTTACACACATTTGAAATCATACATGAGGTACTAATTAAGTTAAAGAAAGTAAAACAAGCATGCTAACTCTTCAATATGAACTATTCCAAATAAAAATTGTTTCAACTTTGACTCTTGAAAACTACTTTTTAAACATACATCCTTAATTTTCCTTCAATATGGACTTATCTTATAACATCCCAGACCACTCGCCTACATATATTATCCACTTTGGGCTTTGGGCCCAGCCCCTCTCCACCACAGACGCGTCTTCCCTAGTATGGGAAAAGCAAAATCGTGAGAGGCTTGGAGCCTAAAGCGAATAATATCTATGGACGGATAGTCTGGACTGTTACAAATGATATCAGAGTTAGTACTCGAACCGCTGTGCTAGCTAGGCTGGGCCTTAAAAAGGGCTGGGCCCTAAAAGGGGTGGAAAATGTGAGATCCCACATCAGTTGGAAAGGGGAATGAAGTATGTCTTATAAGGGTGTGGACACCTCTCCTCCCAAAGATGCGTCTTCCCGAATGCAGGAAGAGGAAAACCGTTAGGGGCTTGGAGTCCAAAGCGGACAATATCTGTGGGTGGTGGTCTAGGCTGCTACAAGTGGTATTAGAGCTGGTTCCTGACCCGATGTGCCAGCATAGGATGTTGGACCCCTAAAGAGGGTTGGGCCCTAAGAGGGTGGATGATGAGATCCCACATCGGCTGGAGAGGAGAACAAAGTATGCCTTATAAGGGTATGGATACCTCTCCCTCAGAGATGCATTTTCCCAAGGGATGGGAAGAGCAAAATCGTAAGGGATTTGGCTCAAAGGGCAACCCAAAGCAGACAATATCTATGGGTGGGTGGTCTGGGCTATTATAAATGGTATCAGGGTCAGTATCTGAACCGTTGTGCTAACTAGGCTGGGCCCTAAAGAGGGTTGGGCCCTAAGGGAGGTGGAGAGTGTGAGATCCCACGTTGGTTGGAAAGGAGAACAAAGTATGCCTTAGAAGGGTATAGATACCTTTTCCTCTAAGACATGTCTTCCCTGATATGGAAAGAGCAAAATTGTTAGGGGCTTGGAGCCCAAAGCGGACAATATCTGTAGGCAGGTGGTTTAGGCTGTTACATTAATCGTTTTAGGATAAAATTGGCACTGTGAGTTCTAAGACAAGCGTCATACATATATTTCAATTAGTTTTTCTATCCTAATTGTTTTTATAATACTCTAGTTTTTAAGATTTTATATGATAAGAGGCTTCTTATGCTTGTAATTTACATATCATCACTATTGTTGAATCAAAACATTTGGAGAGTTTTCTTCAATCCTTTTAGAGTACTCTTATTTTAAGTTCCCTAAAGATCTTAAGATCTAATCTAGCTTACTAATGGCAATCAAACCTTAGTATCTTATCACTTTCAATCCCTTTTTTCTGGAGTTTGGCAATTTATATCTTTCTTAGTTTACTTTAATGATTGAGTTTTTTAATCAAGCTATTTAATAAAATGATCCTTGATCATATTTTTATTGACATTAAATCTTAGTCAACATATTATTAAGTATCATATCACAAAACCTATCACATATTTTGAAATTAATCTTAACTGTTCATTTTTATATTGAAACACATGAAACCAATATTCAAGACCTAAAAATCTAGAATCTTTATTTATGAAAAAAAGTTGGTGTTCTTGAACCCTTTCTCAAAAGTGATAATTGTAGTAAAGGTAATAAGATCAAGTACTTGCATGACTTCTAGACTAAATCACCTTGTGTAATCTTAAAGGGTCTCATCTTAATTTTTCATTACTTAATGTTACCGAATCATAAAGTCTGTGTCAATTGCTGACAAAGTGAGTTTCAAATTGAATTTTTAGTTGCCTAAATCTTTCTAATGAACCTATAAGGAGCATTTACTACCAATTTCTATATAGATTAAAAGACATGATATTTTATTATAATTATTAGCTTATATAGATCCATCATCTTTTATGAATTATATAATATGATAGTGTTGATTTTTATACCATTGTAAAGTTCTAATAGTGGTATCTATAATTTTGATGGGAAAAGTTTAAGAAGTATATGAAAGGGTTTTCAAAATCAATATTAATATGCTTTTGGTATTCTTATTATAACACATTGGTCAATGTTGATTTGTAACAATGTATTACAAGTGGGATTGGGACTTTATTCTAATACCTTTTTGAATTATTTGTCCATTATAGTTGATTTCACGGCAACATTTTTTAGCATGTCAAAATTAAATAAAAGTATTGAATTCCTAATGCTGCAATCAAATTTAAGTCCATCAAAACCTAACTTAATCTTTCTTCATGATTGTTGACCAACAAGTTTGTTTATTTTCAAATTCCTTATACCACTCATATTTTGGTGTTTCACTCATACTTTTAAAATAAAAATGTTTAGTATAAATCAATCAAAAGATAAATAAGAGAGATATGTTAAATCCAATTGTTTATTGACATATTCATATAATAAAATAGAAAACAACTCATGTTACTTCTAACTTGACACGCGCTATAAAATAACTACTTAATACGTTTCTACTCAAAGCTCTTAATAAGAAATTTCTTTCAAAACTCTATACTCTTTTACATATGATTGGATGTACTTAATATTGTGTAAAATATATTATATAGTATGTCTTTATATAAGCTCACAAGACATCCTTTAACCTCCAAGTTGCCACTTAGGGAATTATGCCTTTTTGCCACTAACCCCACTTTAATATATAGGAAATATGGTTTGGAAGATACATATTGTGTTGTCACATCATTTAGCCTCCATTGGAATTTCAATTGTACTTATATTTATCACTATAGGAATTAGGTTCAAGCTCTCACTATTTTATCCCAATACTTATATATTATTTTTATGTATCACCACATCATCACCTCTTAAAGATAAATGCCTTGATAAGACTTTGATTTAGTCATCCCAAGCCATATTTATATATGATATATCCAAACACACATAAGGTACATTCATATTGCTTTATGATCTAATTTAGCAACAATTCGAGTTGTTATATAATAAAACTTATAGATTTACTTACCTTCTAATCTCCTTGTCAAAGTTAATTGCCTTCACATACCTTTGATCTTAGTATGAATTAGATTTGCCTTTCAACTTTGGTTCTCACATATAAATCTCGTCCATCATTAAATATTTTTTTTGAGTTCACTAATTTGCTCCAACACTTGCTTATACTTAATTTTTTATTGATATTTTTCCCATTTTCTAGCCTACTTGTAAGTATTTTCTTTGTTTTCATACTAATATTCCATCTTCATATTGACTTTATGTTGGACCCCAATCTTGATTTTCATTCATATCATATCATCATATCGTGTCAAAACTTGACACATTCACATGTTCACATATCACATCAATTCATATAACAAATCTCAGTCAATCTCAATTCATCAATTTAATCACATACAAATAAAAGTCATAACAATGAATGCAAGTTAATTCTTTAAACCATAAATCAAACGT
>JANZLC010000200.1:6904636-6918835 GCA_026413385.1 Erythroxylum gracilipes
TTAAGTCAAGAAGACTTCACTTCTTCTATTAATTTTGATGAAAGTCAAATAATAATAATCATAGAAGTATGTGAACTGTTTTGATGAATTAGTTAAGTGCGCAGATAAATTTAAGTAACACAAATCATCAAATCAAGATGATACTTTAGTAAAAGTTGAATAGGACGGACCAGACGAAGTGCTTAGTCTAAAACACCAGACGAAGCATATGAATCTATGCAAGACGATGGAAATTGAAGAATGTACTAGATAATCAGTTAGTTGGAGTTAGTTACAGGACTCGACTAATAACTATTTTTAGAAGATTCGACAAGCAGAATTCTCAAGAAGACCATTGAAGATTTAGGCTATAAATATTAGTTATAGTCGTAAGTAAAAAATGCGAAAAATATACGATACAATACAAAGAATTCTGATTGTAAAAGCATACTTAGAGAAATTATATACTCAAGTGCTCACGCAAAAGAGAGCAAATACATATGTAATGTGAAGCTCAAACAATATCTTTTCGAGTGAAAAGAAAGGCTAGAGCCTGAAAAGGCTAAGGAAGCAAATAAAGAATACTTTGTGAAAGAGACCTGAAGAAGCTAAGAAAGAAGATAAAGAATACTTTATGAAAGAGACCTGAAGAGCCTCTAGAAGTGTAGAAATAATACTTGTAATGTTGAAGGT
Organism: Erythroxylum gracilipes; assembly: GCA_026413385.1. Taxonomy (NCBI): domain Eukaryota; kingdom Viridiplantae; phylum Streptophyta; class Magnoliopsida; order Malpighiales; family Erythroxylaceae; genus Erythroxylum; species Erythroxylum gracilipes. Next base: position 6,905,309 of record JANZLC010000200.1, read on the forward strand.
TATAGTGAAATCTCAGACGGACTCTGAAAACTGGACGTAACCCAATGTTAAGGGTGAACCAGGATAAATCAATATTCTCTAACTCTTATCTCTTTAATTTTCTTGTTGTTAGAAGAATAAATACTTATTTTTGTTATTGCATTACTCACCAAATCAAGTGAATTGTTTTTGTAATCATCTGAATTTGTCAAGAAAATCAAGAAGTTTTTAAAGATTGATATCTTAAAAGATTTGACACAATTCAAACCCCCCCTTGTGTATTTTACATAATAGACGTGATTTCTATATTAACAAATGATTTACTTCATTAGGGTGGCTGTGCTTTTCAGCCATCATAGTTGTAAGCTTGGTGAGAGTATCTTGAATGGGGTGAATTAATGATAAGGTTTCTTGCATAGCTGGGAGTGTAGCGACTTTAGTAATCGCATAGTAATTGTAAAGTTTGGATTGTTTCACTTAAGTTTGTTTACTATTCTTCAACGAGTAATTTGGATTGGGTGGGTTTGGGTGGCATTTTTTTCCTACTCTCAATAAAAACACCAAAATTGTTATGAACACGATAAATTGTCCCTTTTCAAGCAAAGAACGAGGCTCCAAAAATGAAGATTTAAGAAGACTATTTGGTCAAACCGAAAAACTTGAGCCTTTTTTTTTCTTTCATTAATGGACTCCACTTTATACATATTACACAAGACCCCATTTTACTAAAAATAGACACCACTAAAAATGAAAATAATGTCTAACATAAATGTATGACTCTAAAATTAAGTAACTGACACCCACGACTAATTGACTTCATAAAATAAGCAATAACCCACTAACAACCTATCCACCCGGGGAAATGGTACTTAGCACAAAAGTTTCGAACTCAATTTACAACTGATAATCTTGAGTCTAAGCTGGAGGTTGACTGCATCTTTTGGGCTGCCCTTGCAGTTCTTATGGGTCAGAAAAGATGTGTCTTGGGTTGGGAGAGTTCGTTGGAGCCTGGACAGTATCAATATCTATATTACCTCAATAAACTATTTGATTCAAAATTAAGGTTTATAAAGGTTGCAACTCTAGAGAGATTAAGATGCAAGCAACGTTGATAACACTACCATCACACATGAAGGCTTCAAGTATTGGTTCCTTATTAAGCCCGTAATTTTGATAAGTTATTTTCATCGGTCACTAAGCTTCTTACGAGTACCATTCCGTACTGGTTGGAGAATAGTACTCAAAATGTTAGTACCGTCCAGTTATGGATAGTGGTTGGTACTGGGTGGTACCAACCAACACTTGAAATACCGAAAATTTCTGAAAACTAAATTTGCAATCTTAAAAGTTAGGGACCAAATTGGAAAAAAAGACCCTAAAGACTATAACAAAACTATCTATTTCGTTCACTCTTCACTGTCTTCTTCAATAAAAAATCCACTAACCCTCTTCACAAATGCCTATCGTCGCCCTCCTAGTCTCCCATGCATGCCCACCGCTTCCTAGGATAGCTCATTATTGTTGGGATTGGGATAGGTCACTGGCTGTTACTCTCCATGCACGGTCTATGTGTCTAGCAACTCCAGTCAGTCAATCCCTAACTCCTCAGTGTAAAATCTAGATATAGAATCCAAATTCATTTGCATCTGGTTGAACCGACCTGACTCAACTTGCTACCTAACCCTGCCCGACCCGCGATCCTCATTAATTTGGTTTCAGTTTGTCTAATTTTTGTGTGTTTTAAGTTGTTTGTTTCTGCTTTGGATTGCAATTACATCACATATTGGTTATGTCATGTGTGTATTGTGAATCATTTATAAAATATGCATTGGGAAATTTGGGCTTGAAAGTTAGAATTGGTTGTGTGAATTTTGTGTAGATCAATAACATTTAGGCATTGTGAATTCATGAAAAAATGAGATCAAAGTAATATTGTGTTTGGATTATGGAAGAACATTTAGGCATTCTTAATTGTGTATAATTCAAGAATATATCATATTATTTGTTATTTTAATAATCATAAAAATGAGATCAAAATTAATTCATTAAATTGTAAATTTATTATGTAATTTGTATGAAACATACAACTTACTAATTATTGTTTATATATAATAGATATTTAACATGTGACTAATCATTTAAATATAAGATTTAATACATAATTAAATCATTTAGTATATGTAATTAAGTTAAGAAAATTAAATATTTGTATTTTTATAATGTTCATTGTTGTCATTAGGAAATAATATTATAAATATTAATCATATCTTATGGATAACAAGTACACATTTATATATCCACAACTTTTATTCTTTGAGTTTCTTCAAATTCGTGCTCTAAGAATATGAAAGACAAATCGAAAGAGAAAGATGAAATTGAAACCATAATTTCAACTTACGTTGATAACTTCTTTACTTCTCCTCTTCTCTTCCCCTTTTTCTCTCCTTCTCTTCTCATTTTCATTTTTCTCCCTCATCTAACCTTATGGTTGACCTTCACTCTCACTTCTATTGCCTTTTTCATTCATTTTCTCTAGAAAATTCAAAGGAAGTCAAACTAATCCATGTGTCACCATTCCATTAGTCTATGTGTCACCATTCTATTGGTACATATGTTATCCTTCTATTGGTTCATATGTTACTATTCTATTGGTCCATGTGTCACTTACTTTAGGCTCCATATGTCACTCATTTAAGCCTCCATGTGTCACTACTTGTAAGGCTACACATGTCACCAATTATAAGGCTATATATGTCACCACTTGTAAAGCTACACATATCACCATTCTATTGCTCCACATTTCACAAGTCTAAAGTGCCTCAAACTTAAAGGGACACTTGTCGCAATTGTACTCAAGCCACTTTTTATCCATTTAACTTAGTCATTTGTCACTTATTCCTAATTCCATATGTCACCATTTCATAGGCCTAATCAACCTAAATTCTCATGTATCAATTTATCTTGCTCTTTAATATTTTTCTTAGACTAGATGCACATATCACCTCATCAATTTCTCAATTGTAATAATACATTCCCAATTCACTAATTATAATCCATCAATTCATGTTATTGGTAAGTCAAAATGCAAAACATTGGGAATGCACATTCATATCACATTCATTTTCATTCCATACCCCGGAATATGTCAATTGAGTGCATATACTATCTTACAATGTTTTCTAAATCATGATTCATATGTGTATACGAATATTATTCATTTAAATGAAATACAACTCGTAAATGCTTAAATCCAAGAACTCATGTGACTCAATCTAACAGTTTAATCTCTTAACAATTTTAGGAGGCAGGATATTACAACCACCCATTTGGAAACGTAATCAATAGCCAAAAGTATTAAAGAAAATCCACAAGATGAAAGGAAGGGCCCTATAAAATCAATACCCCGTACATCAAATATTTCAACTATAAGAATTGGAGTTTGAGGCATTTCATTTCGATGAGATAACGTACCTGTCTTTTGACATCTGTCACAACTTTTACAGAACACATAAGCATCTTTAAATAAAGTCTCCCAATGTAATCCACTATCCAAAACTTTATTAGCAGTTCTTTTGGGGCCAATGTCACCACTGCATGCATATTTGTGACAAAAAGCTAAGACAGAATTTTGTTCATTTTCTGGAACACAATGCGTTATAATTTGATCATAGTAGAACTTTTATAAGAACAGTTCATCCCATACATAATATTTTGCCTCATTTCTTGTCTTTTCCTTCCTAGACTTACTAATGTAATAAGGTAAAGTTCCAGTAGCTAAATTATTAACCAAGTCAGCATACCATGGAACCATTTTTTTTGTTGTTTCAACTGCTCATTAAGAAAAGTTTTGAAAATAGGTAAAATATCTTCATCTCTTACTAAACTGCTCAAATGATCTGCTACTAAATTTACCACACCTTTTCAATCCTTTATTGTCAAATCAAACTCTTGAAGTAGCAGAATCCATTGTATCAACCTCAGTTTGGACTCCTTCTTTTTCAGAAGATATTTCAATACTGCATGATAAGCGTAAACAATAACTTGAGAGCCAAGCAGATAAGATCTAAATTTTTCTAAGGTAAAAATAATAGCTAAAAGCTCTTTCTCAGTTGTAGAATAATTGCATTGCGCAGCATCCAATGTTCTAGAAGCATAGAATATAACGTGACTTATTGTCTCGATCCTTTGGCCTAAAACTACTGCCACTCTATAGTTGTTAGCATTGCACATGATCTTAAACGGGAGATCCCAATTTGGTGGCTGAATAATAGGCGTACTTGTTAGTAGCGCCTTGAGTTTGTCAAAAGCTTCCTTGTAGTCCTTCCCAAAGTCAAATGAAATGTCTTTTTATAGCAACTTTGATAAAGGTATTGCAATCTTGGCTTTAATAAACCTGCAGTAAAATCGTGCATGTCTAAGAAAAGATTGAACTTCCCTAATGTTTGTGGGGTAAGGTAAGTTCACAATTAAACCCACTTTAGCTTTATCAACTTCTATGCCCCTGGATGAAATCACATGTCCTAAAACAATGCCTTGATCTACTATAAAGTGAAATTTTTCATAATTTAAGACCAAATTTGTCTCAATGTATCATATAAGAACCTTAGATAAATGATTTAAACAATCATCAAAGAATCTTTATAAACAGTGAAATCATCCATGAATACTTTAATGCAATTCTCAATATACTCAGAAAATATACTCATCATGCATCTTTGGAACGTACCTAGAGCATTACAGAGACCAAATGGCATTTGCCTAAAAGCATACATTCTAAAAGGACACATGAATGTAGTATTTTATTGATCCTCTTAAGCAATTGCTATTTGATAGTAACCTGAAAAACCATCCAAAAAGTAGAAACGTGATTTACCAGTAAGTCTATCTAACATTTGATCCATAAAAGGTAATGGAAAATGGTCCTTTCTAGTAGCTAAATTAAGATTTCTAAAGTCTATGCACATTCGCTACCCATTTTGTACCGTCATTAGTACCAGTTCATCATTCTGGTTTCGTATCACTGTCATACCAGTTTTCTTGGGCACAACATGCACTAGACTTACCTATTCGCTGTCTGAGATTGGATAAATTATACCTACAGTCAAAAGTTTTAAATTTTCTTTCATTACCGCATCTTTCATTGTTGGATTAAGTTTTCTTTGGGGTTCCAGTTTTGGTTTAACATTCTCATCTAAAAGAATCATATGCATAAATATCACCAGGTTGATTCCTTTTATGTCTGCTAAAGTCCAACTCATTGCAATTTTGTATTCTTTAAGTAGTGTCACCAATTTTTCCTCTTACCTTTCAATCAACCTTTTTGAAATGATTGCTATAATGACTCTCCATGACCCAAATAAACATATTTAAGGTGATCAGGAAGGGCTTTCAATTCGATTTTTGGAGCCTGCAAAATAGAAGGTAGTATTTTTTATGATTTATAGTAAGTTCGGCATTCAAAGTTTTTAAATCTATTTGCATTGCGAATAACGATTCTGCAACTTCACAAGTTTCATCAATTCGCTCATTCACTTCTAATTTGGGGTTAAACTCCATCTCATTTTCAATATTTTCTTCATTAAACACATTCTACACAAATGAATCCACAATATTCATATGATAGACAGATTAAAGATCATTAGGGTATTTTATTGCTTTGAAAATATTGAACTTTACTATCTCTCTATCAAACTCTACAGAAAGAGTATCCTCATCCACATCAATTTTCGTCTTGGCCATCTTCATAAATGACCTACCCAATAGAATCAAAGTCGAATGTTCCACACTATCTCCATCCATTTTCAAGATGTAAAAATCCATTGGAAATACCAAACCATTAACTTGGACTAAAATATCCTCAATAACTCCAATAGAACGCACATACAAACAGTTATCTAGTTGGATTATCACATTAGTTTCTTATAAAGAATTCAGAGTTAAAGCTCAATAAATTGAGTATGGCATGACATTAATAGATGTACCTAAGTTTAGCATGGCACGCTCAATTTTTTTATTATCAATAACACATGGAAGTGTAAACATACCTGAATCTTTGCATTTTTCTGGTAATTTCCTATTTATCACAACTAATACATTCTTACCTAAAATTATTCTCTCTTTGTCCTTCAGCTTTCTTTTATTTATACACAGCTCCTTTAAGAATTTTGCATATTTCAGAGTTTGCTTGATGGCTTCAAGAAGTGGTATTGATTTCAACCTTTTTAAAGGTTTCTAAGATGTCTCTTTCATGCTCATCTTCTTTTGGTTTAGCCAACCTGCTAAGAAAAGGAGGTGAACATGCATTAATTGATATTGATGAAGATGAAACATTTTTTTTACATTTGATGATTCTTGAGTTGGAAGTTCTTCCTTCTTTTCTCCATCATCGTGCTTTTCTACCTCCATTGGTAAAGAAGTTTCAGATTTAATTTCCTTATCACTTCTCAATGTCATTGCGCTCACATTCTCCTTAGGATTCACCACCGTTTGGGAAGGTAATTTTCCCAATGCTTGAGCTTCCAATTTACTTACTAAGGTGGCTAACTGAGTGATTTGATTTCCCAAGTTTTAAAGGTTGGCCCTTGTTTCCAGTTGAAATTGTTGAGTATTATTAACAAGTGCCTTAACAATTTCATCTAAAAATATACCTGAATTTGAAGATTGAGGTTGAGCATATATAGGAGCTTAAGGTTGTTTAAAAATGTGAGGTTGATATCATTGTTGGCTTCCTTGATTTCCATAGCTCAAATTTGGATGATCCCTCCTTCTTGGAGTGTAGTAATTGGAATAAGGGTCATACTTTCATTGAGGTTGTCCAGGAAAGCCCCCTATTACATTAGCTTCTTGAAGAGAGTCTTATTGCAATGTAGGGAACATATCCATAGGATATCTAGAGACTGGGCATATTATACACACTCTTGCTGATTGCAATAGCCCTATGGCCATTTGACGAACTAGAGCGGTTAAATCAGAAATTTTATCCTCAAGGTGCGTGTTACTTACCTTATTCACACGCTTAATAGCTCCATCCATCCTTATCCCAAATTGTTGAGAATTTTTGACCATAATTGATATCAACTGTCTGGCCGCCTTAAGTGTTTTGTTTACCAGAGCTCCTCTACTAGTTGCATCGACCATACTTCAATCCATTAGCAATAGTCCTTCACAAAAGTATTAAATCAGAAGTTGATCAGGAATTTGATGATGTGGACAGTTGGCAAATAGCTCCTTAAACCTTTCATAATACTCATATAATGTTTCTCCTATAATTTGTCTTATCCTACATATCTCATTTCTGATATTCATTGCTCTTGATGCAAGAAAGAACTTTTCCAGAAACATTATTTTCATCTCGTTCCATGTTGTTTTTAAGCCAGGTGGAAGATAATATAGCCAATCTTTTGCCTTATCTTTCAATGAGAACGGAAAGGCCCTGAGATTAATTTGTTCTTTTGTCACCCCTTGTGGTTTCATTCCAGAACAGACAACATGCAATTCTTTCAAGTGTTTATGCGGATCTTCACTTGCAAGACCACAAAAAATAGGCAGCAAGTGAATCAAACCATATTTTAATTTGAAATCTACCTCAACATCTAGAAATTGAATGCATAAAGGTTGTTGATTCAAATTTGGTGCCGATAACTCCCTCAACTCATTGGCACTAAGCGTGAGGGAATGTTATATGTTTAGTAATAATTTTCCACCGACCATAATAAAAGATGCTTCTAGGGATGAGATTTGTCATCTTTTTGTTCGCTTCTTGAAAATTAGAGTCTTCACCAATTGTTAGATCTACTTCAACTTTCAAGTCTGAAGGTAAATGACCACTTCCTTGCGTAGTCTCTTTTCTCAAATGACACGTTGTCTTCTCAATTTCTGGATTATATTGCAATTTTCCTGCCTAAGAAGCATGAGTCATACAAGACAAGAGGTTAGCAACAACTGTAAAAATAAAAAGGCAAAGAAACTAGAAACTTGAAATAGTTCCTTGGCACCGATACCAAATTTTGGTTGTGTTTTCGAAGCCCTCAAAATAATTCTAATTCTCCAAACTTCTTGTAGTAGTCGTCAAATCCCTAGAGAACTAAATAGTAGCTTCTTAATTTCAAGTAAACTTAAATGAGGGTTTTTGATTAAATAAATGATTAATTAATATAAAAACAAATTAAATCAACTAAATTTAAAATTCAGAAAATCAAGATTACTAAACTCCAATTCAAGGGAAAGATCTCATATAATTGTAACATTGATCGTTGGTTTAAAGAGAAATTTTTCACGATTCAAGCAGTTAGTTCGAAACATATTAGGATAGCCGTAATAAGTCTCAAATTTTTCTAAAGTAATTTGTTCAAACCCAGCATCCAAACCAAAACTTATCATCTATTGACTAGGTTTGATAGCATTCCATATCAAATAAACGATAGCAATAAGTTCCGTGAAAAAGACTAAACCCTAAATTAAATAATTGAGATAGTTACAACTATTCAATTTAGTTTTCTTATTTATCGTAAGTTAAATATGGAAATTCATAAATAATATATTTGCTACTTGTACTAATCTTTCATGACAATTACAGAACATTGAATTCCTGGATAGTGATAGAATAATCAATATTAAATTAAATTGTCAGATTAATTGAATATTAATCATTCATAAAACATAAGAAGTCAAAACAAAAAATACTTGAATTAAAACTTGAATAAAAGTTTGGAACACAAAATCTCACAAAGTTACAATTAGAGTATTGAATCCTCTTGAATCAGAATGATTAAGTTTAACCACACATGGCTTTCGCTCGAATAACAAAAATAGAATAAAGATAAAAGATTGCAAAAAATGTAAGAAGAGAGAACCTTTTTCTGTTGTGAGGAACGCCCCTTTTATAGGGGTTTTCTAATCTAACTCTAACTTGTAAAGATATCTATCTAAAACAAATTCAAAATCAAACTCCTACATGATAAGGATAAGAGGAAGATTCCCAGTTAAACTCCAACTCTTCAAGTGATCAACCTTATCCACTGCAACAATTTCTTCACTTTATCCAAGATTTGTCATTATCATCAATAGAGTTCCAATTTGATGCAATCTCTACTCTTCATCTAGTAAAACAAAACAAACATTAATTTTCATATTTAAGCACCAAAATAAATCTAAAACAAAGGAGATAATGTCAAATAATATAGCAAGATAATATCTTGTCACAATTTTATTCTCCGTTATTTGTAATTGGAGCATTTTTGAATCCTAGTGTTTATTTTAGACCAAAGTTTACATACAAAAAAGCTGAAGTTAATAGAGGAATGATATTAACTATTACAACAATTGTCGTTCATAAGATGATGCAAGATCTCCTAAGCTCACAAATGGAGGTTTATAAGGATGATTTTGGTGATTTTGGGATGCCTATTGTTATTCGTCAAAGGGACAATCTTAATCCAAATATATATATTTTTCACCTTTGTTACTTATTGGAAATTAACAGTCATTTTATTTTGTTTATAAGATTACTTTTTTATCTTACAGTTGCTTGGTGAGATCAATTCGAGAGTGGTGTTCCAAAATTGTAAAGATTTACAATTTGAATTCTAAGTCAATGCATGAGGGCAACAGAATATGAAAGGAATTTGAGCACATTTGAATTCATCTATTTTAGGAAAAGGAATAGACTAGAACCCAAAAGATTTAACGACTTGGTCTTTGTTCAATGTAACTTAAAGTTTCAAGAAAGGTATGTTATTATCATTGTTATATTAAATATATTTTATATAATTTTTTATAATTTTATTTTATTTGTTTACTAGGACTTTTAATAGAACAAGTAGTTATGTAGATCTAATTTACTTTGATCCTATAAAACTTTTAGATGATTGAGTTTCTGAGAAACCGAGTTTGATATATGAGAGTGACTTGGAAGATAATCTTGGATGGAAAAATATTAACATGTCATTTGGTACAATGAATTTGAATGATAGTGATGATGAGACTCTTCTTAATAATAAAAATTTTATATCAAATGAGAATTAAGATTAATGTGATTTGAACAGATACCTGATTGAATTAAGTTTCAAGTTTTTATTTCTCTTCTTTTTTTAATTTCACTTATATTTGATATATGTCAAATTCTATATGTGCAATATAAATATAATTTTAGATGCTTTTTGTTTCAATTTCCACTTCTAGTTGGTTGTTTCCTCAACATGAATTCTTGTTGTAAATTATAATACTTAAAAAGTTTAAATATTTATTATTTTTTATTTGATGGTTTGATATAATATTATTCATTATATGATAAAATTGTAACATTTTAGGTACGTTGTATTGCCCTTAATTTTATATTTGGATAATTTTCATATTATTTACATGTGTAAAAAGTAATATTAACATAAATTAATAAATTGTTGTTATTTCAAATTTTTATTATTATAATTTTTGAAACATGATTAATATAAAATTATAAATTATATAGTGCAATATATTGAATGACTATTTTGTAATTTTTTAAAAAAATAAGAAGTATTTTATAAATTTAAAAACTTAACCGAAATGGTACCGATATTGACCAATACTGATATAGTACCGTATCATAACCAAATCCGATCGACTATTCATAGCATTAGTCACGAGCCTAAAACAGTCCAGATATATACAAAACACTATTATGTTTGAATATATTATTATTACAGTTGCAGATCAAAATTGATATCTTGACCATTCTATGCCCAACAGACTGGAAGCATAAGCATTGAGTTGCTGTGCAAGTATTTGTCCCAACATAGCGTTGGATAATGTCACTTCACAAGTTTGCAATTGCACACTCTCTCTGTCACCATCATCACACGAGACCGCCTGTGTTGCCGTGAGAAATTGTCTCCGAGAGCAACTCAGCGGCAGTCTAAGTAGAAATTATCAGTCACTACTAAATGCAATATGGTAAAACTTTTGTATTTTCCATGAGATGAATCAGGGAAGGATAACCAAATATCGGCCAACATATAATGGAAGTAAATAGGCGAAAACCACTAAAATTGATGGCTTATTTTAAGCCATTCGTTCTCTAGAAAACAGCCAGTTGGGCATAGAGCATGTAAAAAAGATTCAAGACAATAAGACCTCGTCCAAGGCCAGTCCTCGCTAGACAACAGAAGCAATTGCATTCTCAGTTCTGGTTTTGAATCTCTGGAAGCTAATGAAGATTATCTAAACAACTAAAAAGTTGGGAAGTTACTTAGTTCTGGCCTGAAGCTACTTGGGGGGAAAAAAACTCAAATTCAGGTCTAAAGAGGAAGTGCAACTTCAATTTTGTCCCATGATTGGATGGCATCTCCTCTCAGCATCTTCTTCATCTTCTCAACAACCTCCTTAGCCTCCTCCACTCTCGACATCTCAACCAGACCACGAACAAGACCCTCCATTGCCCCAAACGGAGGCACCCACTTTCTCCTTACAATCTCCTTAGAGACATCCAACGCCAAACCAAACTCTCCCTCCTTAACCATGTTCCAAAACAACGTATTGTAAGTAAATGAGCATGGTGAAGCATAGCCATCACTCACCATTCTCTCCACAACCTTCATTGCCGATGCAAAATCACCCAAACTAGAAAACCCGTCAATTATATAATTATAAGTGGCTGAATTCGGCTTCAACCCTTTTGAAACCATCTCATCAAGCAGTTTCTTGGCTCTAACACATTCCTTGTCCTTGCACAATCTCAGAATCCTAAAATTATAAGTAGTCAAATTAGACTCCATCCCCTTGTTCAAAACCTTCTTCACAACCGCGTCAAACTCACTCTTGTTGCCATTCTTCAAATAAGCCCCTAACAGAATATTGTACGAATCAATATTAGGCAAAACACTGCCCTCCGTCTCCATTTTTTCAATCCAACCTCGTGCACATTCAATCTTCTTCTCCTTAACAAAAGCCTTCAAAATCAAATTATTCGAGACGACACCTGGCACAACCCCGAGTGTCTTAGGCATTGTATCGAACAGTTGGTGAACTTTGTCAAACATCCCATCATTTACGTAAGCACTAAGAATTGCACAGAGGGATTTTTCAGACAGGTCAAATAAATTCATCTGGGAATAACGGGCGAGAGTCTGAGCTGCTTGATCGACCATGCCAGTGCTGGAGTAGAGCATAACGAGGCGTATCCAGAAACCTTCTGATTTAACAAATGGGCAATCTTTTTGCAACGATTGGAGAAGACCATCGACGAGATCGGCCCGGTTAGCTCTGGCGAGCTTCCGAATGGAGAGGTGGAAGATAGGGCGGTGGCGAAGGAAGGTAGGGTAATGGGCGGATTGGCGGAAGATTTCGGCCAACTTTTCGGGGTTGGATTCAGAGCGGATTGCTGATTTGAGAGCGCGAAAAGAAGGGAAAGGGGTGGTGGTTTGGGTAGAGATAGATTTGGGGAATAGGGATTGAGAGATTAAGGACAAGAGAGCGTGATCGTTCTTGAGAATGAACGACGAAGCCATCGAGTCAAAGAGAAGGGAACTCTGCTTTTGTGTTCTTCGGAGGGAGCATGGGTTTATGCTATTATAACCTATCAAAAATTAACCTTAATCCTTTTTTTTTTTAAAGATAATATATTCTTGACCCATCCGATCGGGTGTTCATAACATGGAGTAAAAGGATTCGAACCTTTGTATGCTGGTACCAAAAACCGATGCCTTATTGCTTGGCTATGTTGAAAAATTGAGTTGGGATCTGATCTCGGGCCGTAGCGAAATATTTGTGAAACTTTTCGTAATTTTTGATTTTTCAAAGATTAAGATCTATTTAATTCTATAAAATGATCAACACAAATTATAATAAAGCGGAAATTTAATTCGTACCTTATTCTGAAGCTGGATCTTTATCTTGTTGTATCCCTCGAATCGTTTCTAAAATCGATCTGTCTCAACCACCGTAGCCGCACAAGTGTCCGACCTCTAATGGTATCCACTGAACAGGTTGAGAGAACTCTGTAAGTGCTAGCTCCATAAGGCTTAAGTGCCTATTTGGATGAACTTTTGGAAGGTCAATAAGTACTTTTCTCTACCACAAAAGTCTTTTTTAAGAAAAATGGGTGTTAGGATATAAAATAAAAAGCACTTCTTTAATAGATATGACTTTTTTTGGCAGCCAAAATATAGTTTTTTAAGAAATTCAAATTTGGAGCTTCTTAAAAAAACGCCTTTTTAGGTAGATTTTTCATATCAATTAATAAGCCTATTTTTAGTCTCCTTTGTCCTTATGTTTTACATATAATTCCCACAATACCTATAAACTCATCTTCCCATTTATTATATATTTAAGTATTTACTCAACTTAGATATTTATTTTGGGATTTATATAATATTATTTGACTTTTTTATATGTTTTAATATTTATTTTCAATATTAGTTTACTTATGTTATAATATATATAAAAGATTTGGTTAGATATATTTTCATTTATGTTTCATATGATTTAAAATTATTTTATAATTAATATATTGTGCTTTGCATATTGTTTAATATACTTTAAATAATTTTTATATGCATAAATAATTTTTATTAC
>JANZLC010000200.1:6923881-6946573 GCA_026413385.1 Erythroxylum gracilipes
TCATACATTTCTTAAGCTATCTAAACCAAAACCCCTTTCAAAATCCAACAAATCAAAATTTCTCTTACCTTAATCTTTCACCAAATGAAGGGTTTCTTAGCTCATATGAAAGCTCTCTTGCTCCTCCACCTTTTTCCTTCATGAAGAAACATCAAAATCTTTCTTGAAAACTTAGAAAAATCAAAACCCTAACTCACTCTTTCCTTTCTCTCCATCTCCACCGAACACTCAGCTCTCATTTCTTCTACTTCTCTTCTATTTTTTCTAAGTCCCACGACAGCTCTCTGCTCCTTTTAAACAAAACCACACATTTCTTGTTCTTCCCTTTTTACCCTTCATTTAAGTGATCTTTCCAAATTTGCCCTCCTTTTGTCTTTAAAACTAACCTCTTGACTCCTTAATTTGATCATGTAAATGAGGCAATTTGATAAAACTTCCTTCTAGAAAAATGTGCCTCTATGTCGTACTAATCCAACGCTTTAAGAATCAGATCGATCAGAGGTCAGACGGAAGAGTTATGGCCAAAACACTTTCAGACCAATGCTAAACCAAGACTGAACACTATACCTAACTTCACTCCAAAAATTGAACATCTTAGGGGCTGAATTGAAATTTGATTCCTTCAGAAACCTTGTATCTCCATATCTCTAGTTCAATTTCAAATAATAATCAGATTTATTAGAGCTCTATAGCTCAAGATATCTCCAAATTAATGAAGCATATTCAGAAATTATCTAACTCATAACCTTTTAATCAATCATCCCATTTCAAGTCGATCTGTCTTCTTCAAATTGATCTCAAAAATCATAAATTTTCATGGAGAGATAGAGAGATGTCTCATAAATCTAACTCTTTAAGAATCAGATCGATTGGAGCTCTATAGCTCAAGATATCTCCAAAATATTGAAGTCTGTTCAGAAAGTATCTAACTCATAACCTTTTAATCGATCATCCCATTTTGAGTAGATCGGTCTTTCTCAATTAAAAATCAAAACTTATAAATTTGGTATGGAGAGAAAGAGCGATGTCTTAGGAATCCAACACTTTAAAAATCAGATCGATCAGATGTCGGACGAAAAAGTTATGGCTAAAAGAAAGAAGAGAGGTCGGTCTGCCAAAAAAATGGTCGAGCAGTGCGCCCGGGCCGGGAACGAGCGCCCCACCGCGCTACTCTGAGATCCTAACCTTTAAACTTCATATATTTTGGCTCCGAACTCCAAAATTTACAAGCTTTGTACCGATAGAAAGATAAAAGAAGCTTTACCATTTTCACGAAGGACTCAAAATCAAGTTCGGTCTCTAGGGGGTCAAAAGTTTACTCAAAAGTGGCTGATCGATCAGCTCACCATAAACAGTACCAAAACTTGTAAACATCATAACTTTTGATCCAGAACTCTAAATTTTACAAAATTGGTATCGATAGAAAGGTAAAAGAACGATCTACAACTTCTATGAAGAACTCAAAAACAATTTTGGTCTCTCTAAGGGTCAAAAGTTCACAACAAAGGTGGTTGACTGATAATTGCATCCTAAACAGCATTAGAACTTCAAAAGTTCATATCTTTCAATTGCCACATCCACAAATAACATATTATACATAATTGGAAAGATCCGAAGTTCCTCTACAACTCTCAAGAAGGCTACTTGCTCCCATTCAAACTACATCAACCCAGAACTTACATCAATGCACAGCATACACAAAACTAACCTTATGAACACATCAGTCCAGAATTTGACAGCATCTCCCCCAAACTTCAACAACCCATAATTCTAAAACATCAACCAATTTTCCAGCACCTGCATCACACTTCAATATCCACATCCTTCAACTCCTAGATCCAAACACAATACACAATACCTCATTTTAAAGTTATGTAAATTCTCCATCATTCTCAAGAAGGCTAAGGAAGCCAATCAATCCACATAAGTCAAGAAATTGTCTCAAAAAGGCAACATCCACAATATTACTCTTCTTGTCATTTTCACAACTATCCAACATCACATTTTGATTAAACATATGCAAAACACAAGAAAACTCTAATGTCTTTTATTTCATCAAATGCTCATGGATTCATTCATACTTTTCATTCATTACAAGAAATCATACCATATTTTCTCATTAAAGTTCATTTAATAAATCAAATTTCCAAGAAAAAGTTCGGGGTCCAACAGGTACTCTTAGAAACATTCCATCCTTTGATTCAAAGTTCACATCTCTATAGTGTCAGTACACTTAACTCTTATGTCTATCTCTCTGTATTCCATACCTTTGGTTTTAACCCATCTAATTCATTCATTTTTCTTGAGTCACTTAATTCCCAATACAGGTCAATTTCACTTATCAATAACATCTCCAATCAACTATGGGCCTATTCATCCAAATAAAGAAACGGATGACTCTTTTTGTCGTATAACGCTCCATACAATATTCTAATGACATCACTGCGATAATGATTACTATGCTTAAAGTCAACTAAAGTTGTACATTGATCTTATATTCCTATGAACTCCACAAATATAAGCTTTAAGTATCTCTACAATAGTCAAGATTGTTGAAAACTCACAAGTGTGTTCATTTGCTTCTACCTCCTTAGCCATCAAATGCTATCTTGACATATTCCAATTAGGATATATAACTTAAGTTATTATTCATGCTTTCTCTAGTACTTCATTGCTCAATCATCTTTATTGGGTATACATATCTCTCATTCGATCACAAAGCATCATTTTCCAATTCAAGCTCGGAATTCAGATCCATTTTCAATTCCTTAATAAGATTTTCAATTTCTGAATCCTAAATTTAGGCTTTGCAAATCCTTCCATGTAAAACTGATCTTCAATTCCATAGCAAATAGTACTTTGATCTGCCTCAAAATTCAACTCCTGTTTTTACACTTTTATCATGCTAGATTTGAAAACCTCAATGCCTGAATTCATGCTTCACTACTATCGGGATTTCTATTAAATGCATCTAATTACAACACCAGCTTTACCCATATAGTGCTCATTTACACAACCATAATCTTTCAAATAACTCTATCTATTGTCTCAATCTCGTATTCCATTCTTTTTTTAACTCGATATTTACCTCAAATTAGATGATATAAATATTTCCAAATATTTTTGTACTTATAATGTCTCCAAACTTTTAAGGCAATCACTACTGTAGCAATTCTAAATCATGTATCGAGTAATCCACCCCTGAGGTTGCATTTGTCTCCTTGCATGTGAAATCACTTTATCATGTTGCATTGGATTTTATCCTAATCTCTTATACAACATCATTGTATCCTATAAGGTCTCCAAATTTAGACGATATAATTAATATCAGTGTTATAATTCCTCAAAATTGCCTTTGCTTTCATTACTTATACAATTTACACATTTTTCCTCAAATATTCAAACTGATCTTCTCAACTTTTCGAGTACATTTAATATATCATCAAAATCTAATTTATATCTCCTGTGTATACTCTATCTCTTATGCTTGAGTCTCCACTCGGGATATGACTTCAATATTCACTTTTGATTCATTTCATATTCATTTCTGATTTGCTCTTTCATTGGTCATTCTTAATGTAAACTATTTGATCTGCTTCGAAAGAAGATTTCTGGCTACTATCATCCATACTATTCATGAAATCTTTATCAATCAATTGCCATCATTATCAATACTGTTTCAGCCATTCTTAACACCTCAATACTATCGATTTCAACTACTCATGATCATTCAATAATCTCAATCTATGTCACACTTTACATGATCAAAATATCCTTTATAATAAAAACCAATGAAATAAGAGGCATATTCGTTTACTCTTATATTTTGGCATGTCACCAATTTATATCTTATGTTACTGATACATCAATCGTAACTAATTCCGAAAAACCTCTGAATATTATACTGATATTCAAAATTTCTGCTCCATCGTAGTTACCATTTCAGCATAATCACCGATACCATACTTCCGTTACATTATTCTTATTCGTCTTATAATTTTAACTATAGGGATCATAGATTACATCATATACCATATCCAAATATAAATCTCGTATGTACTCAATCACATTATTCACCAATGTAACCACATCATCGAATATGTACTCATAATAAGTGGTCAACATAACCTCAAGGACTTCTACATATATCACTATCATTTGTTTCTTTTCTTTTCCCCCTTTTTTTTCTTACGTGCATTCTTAATCAATTTAGAATTATAGACGCATATCCCTCTTGAAATTATGATCTCAATTCAATAGCACAATCTTATTCTAGATCATGAATTTTGAGTTCAGCTTATCAATTTCACTTTGCTTGTATGCCATAAATATCACCATTTCCACCCTTGTCTCTATTTTTTTCAGTCAATACACGAAGTATTTTCACATCCATATCAATTCAAGTACATATCTTCACAAAATTCCATTACCAAATTCACTGACATATCCACAATATCCTTATTTATGTATAACATATCGGACCACGTAATATTTCTTATTTCTAAATATCCACAACTTTCTTTATCTTACACTCTGACAAAGCACCATTCTTCTCATTGTTTCTAATAGTCCAAACTCTTAACGAAAGTTCATACATATGACTCATACGGTTGCAATTTTTAGGATTCTATACTCATCTGTACCCTTCTTTAAGGGTGAGGAATCAGGTACAGCAGATCCTTGCAAAACTCTTCGTATTTTTTTACGAGGTGGCATCTTACTCCTCCAATGTAAACAATAATGTTTAGCTTATGTTTTATTCTAATCCTATTTTCTACATGTATGCATGATATGCATGTCACTTAATGCAATCAATCAATTCACAATGCAAACAAGAAGTCACATAACATAACAATTCATCCTACCATGCACACTAAGCCTAGGAAAAACCTAAGCTTTAATACCACAAAATGTTGGGCCCCGTTTCTGAAGCCAAACAATCGGTTCGGAATCAAAAACATACACAAGCGGGTTTCCAATCTCTTTAACCCTCATCGAAAAGCCCTCATTCTCATAACATCTCAAGCCATGAAGGCGAGCCCACACAAAAAATTCAAAGTAATCATAATTTACTTCTTCAAAATTGTAGCTCTTAGTCTCTAGGTCATTTAGAAACAAGAACCACCTCATTCGGAGCTCTATAGTTCAAGATATGCTTAAAAATCCAAAGTATATTCATAGCCAGATCAAAGCTCTCCAAACCGACACCTCACTTCCTTTCCATCAAACTTTTTGAATTTAACTCCAAAACCTATAAATTTTTTATGTATAAAAACATATTAGGAATATAACGCCTCAAGAATCATCTCAATCGGAGGTCGGACGAAGGAGTTATGGCTCAACGAATCCAATATGTTCACATCCTGATTCCTATTGAACATACTTTGGCGAAAATGCCATAACTCTCATTATAGATGTCGGATTGACTTCATTTCTGGACGGTTAGAAAGAAGACATCTAGGTCTAAAACTTTATGAAGACCAAAAATTGAAATTCTATCGATAAGAGGGTCAAAACAAATGAACCGTGTGAAATCACACGGTCAGGCCGTGTAACCTTCGGGTGAAATAGTGTCCCTGCGCCCAGAAAAACACGGCCCGCACACGGGCAGGCCGTGTAACCTTCGGGTAACACAAAATTTTCACCCTCCAAGACCCCTCCAAAGGTTCCTAAATCCATCCTAACATCCCCTTTCCTCATACTCCTCTCCAATACCATAAAAAACCACTTCAAATCCATTAAACAACTACAAACATCATTGAATCTCAACTTCAAAGGATTCATCACACACAATCTTTCCAAATTCACTTCTTCTAATGTAATATCACTACTTAAACATTCAATTACCAATTTGAGTGCATTAAACTCCCAAAACTCAACTCAAATGACTCATAACATACACAAACTCTCATCATTCTCCATAGCTGTCATGTTCATACTTCCTATGCAGCGTCATCACTTATAATGCTCATATTTCTCAACTCCGATACCCAAAATTTACGTACTTTATAGCATTGGAAAAATAAGAGGATACACTATAACTTTCATGAAGACAACTTTGGCTAATTCTGACCATATCAATGCAGTTTTTTCCCTTGTGTTCAGACACAAATTCCACGCCTATGAACTTGCAAAGTGCAATATCTACTCCTATCAATATCAAGGCAACCACTAAATACTTTTTGTTAACGCTTGAATCTCATCTCACGTGATTCATCCCATAAAACCTTTCCAATCTTTAACATCCTATTCTAAAACAAACAACAATTCGCAATCTCAACGAAGTAGCATAAGCATATACAAAATCCACTTCCACAATCATCATGCTCAACATTTAAAAAGACATGTTCATATACAAAAGGAAATCCTCAATCTCAAATTCTCATTACTAAGCAAAGTAAATGCTTGAGCAAACTTTATTTACATATCAATATACATATCACAAAGTTAAAACCGATACAAATGGATGCTCCATGTTTGGCATGCTTAACAAGCTATACAAAAGTGTCCGAACTAGCTCAATACAAAAGCTAACTATCTCAGAAGTGTCCAATTGCCTTGCAAGGATCGCTAATTCTTCTCGTTCTGCACCTGAGGAGGGAAAATTATTGGGTTGAGCTACATAGCTTAGTGGCTAATATATTTATAGCCATTGGTGATGAGCCACACAATCAACCATATACAATATCCATATAAAGCAACAATGAATCTCAGCATTCACAATTTCAATACATATCTCAAAATTCAATCCATCATCGCATAGAACATATTGGATGTAATTCACATCTATGCATGGAACTCAAAATGTCGTCACAACTTAACACATCAAAAATGCAAATATACACACAATTTGGCTCGAGGGTTCTGTGAACAAAACAGAGAAACCGAAGTTTACTCCGTGAACAAAACGAGTCCACTTTTTGGATCTCGTGAGCCACAAGCGGGCATCCGGGAGAAGGCTTAACGTCGACGTGCACGTGACTACAAAACAGTTCCTCTCTCGCCCAAACAAAGCACGTTATCAAATCTTATGCTCAATTCAATCAATCACAAATTCATATTCCCATGATTTTCTTCTTTCCATTGCCATAATACAAGGCATAGCATCATCATGCTCATAATTCAATTCAAAATGTCATAGCCTTTTTCAAGGTATAACATGGTCATAATTCATCATACAATAAGCCATTCGTCTTTCATGGCATGACATAATAATAAATCATCATATATTTTTCATACAATCACAACAATTCAAATTCATGAAATCTAAGCATAATCATACAAATAGGGCATTTTCCCATCACACAACAACCGTAAAGATATTACCCACCTTCTAACTCTTGAAAATCCAAATGCAATGGTTCCCTTCCTCTTGCTCTTGAATAGGGCTTTCTTGATTTTCTAAAGCAACCAATTTCTCATTTTCAATTCTGATTCAATAAAACCCTAAAACTTCAAAAATCATAACCAATGAAATCAACATAAGTCAAGCTCAATCTTAACCTACCTATAGTCCATATAGTTTGGAAAACTCAACACCTAGCTTAGAAACTCAAAAACCCTATGGATCTCACCATCTTCTTCTTCCCCCAAATCATTCACAACACAAACCCCTTTCTCTCTCTACAACTTCTCATTCACAAAAACACAACCTATTTATGAACTAAAGCATGAAGAAGATGATGAACTTACCTTGGAAAGCTTGATTCTTCTTCTTCCCGCGAAATTTTCCTCCTTTTTCCTCTAGCTCTTTCACGTTTTCTCTCCTTTCTTCTCTCTTTCATGTTTTCTCTCCCTTCTCTTTTGTTTCTCATGATCCTCTCCCTCTTCTTTCTTATTTTAAGCCCCTTTTATTTGTTCTTTTCCCATTTTACCATTCAATAATCTTGTCTTTCCCATTATGCCCTCCTTTTGTCTTTACAAATAACATCTTATACTTCTAACTTCTTAACTAAAAATAATGGAACAATTGAAGGAATTTGCTAACACTTCCTTCTAGAAAAATGTTCCTCATTGTCTAAATTTTCTAATGACACCAAAATCATTCAATTTGGTTTGGTAAATTTCAAAATTATAACCCAAAAATTTCCAAACTATCCTTACACCAAAACAATATTTCGTGCTCAATTTCTACCCAAAAATTGAAACTCTTAAAGTCAAAATTAGAACTCAATTTCATCATATAATTTGTAGCCCTATTTCTCTAGTTTAATCCAAATCAAAAATCATCTTATTTGGATAACTAGAGAAAACGTTATAGCTAAAACACCGAAGCATGCTCAATGTAATATGTTCCAACTTTTCACATATAATAGTTCTAACTTCCAAGAAAAGTTTGGGGTCCAATAGAAGAACTCTTGCTTAGATGACAAATAATCATAGAGCCTATAAATCTAAGCATAGACATAAATAATATACACTTGCTACATCCACTAGGCTTTACTTTAAATGCAAGCCCTGTGCTTTCATATATGGCTCTTAACCAAGGCCTAGAAATTAACATTCTCAAGGCAAAAATAAGCATAATTTATATATGAAGACATATGATAGTATGCAATTTCACTCACACTATTTTAGGCCTTTACATCAATCTGCAAGTAATCATCAATCTTCTACTTATCATAAGCTTCATACTAAGCATAATGTCATGATACATGTTTACATTCCTTATAAGCATTAACATAATTAAAGAAACATGTCTCATACATGCAATTATACTAGGCCTTTCCTCTACCTAAAAGAACTTTTGACACATTTAATATCTGAATGAGGGATTCTTACTATTTATATATACATAGAAGACTAACGAATATATTGTTGCATCAAAACCTTAAGTTTCATTATCATAGCACCAACTCATATAATTTATATAACATGGTATATCACTCTTTTGGTAAATGTGGGCACATTAACAAATTTTGTTTCACAAAATAAAGCTTCAAGTGTAAACCTTATAAAAGTATATTGAAAAAAAAAGCAATGACTAATAACTAAGGGCCTACCTAAAACATATTGATTGCCTTTTTTTATAGGTATCTTACAAGATAAAAGCAAATGGCATATGGATATTTGATACTCAAGGCATATGACCAATGATGCATCCCAATTTACAACCCTTAGAGACAAAAGGATGGATGATTTTATCATTTTTAGAGACAATACCAAAGGTAAGATAATTAGCATTAGCAAAGTTAGTAAGGAAGATCATATTATTATTGATAACGTGCTTTTAGTTGATGGTTAAAGCATAACTTGTTAATTGTGAGCCAACTATATAACAAAGATTATACAGTATGTTTGAAGACAAATCATGCATTATATAAAATGTAATTGATAACAACATTGCATTTCTGGGAGAAAGAGAAGAAAATATATATGTAGTTTATCTTGATAATTTCTTTAACCAAAATATGAAGTGTGGAATGTCTATTAATGAAGATGAATATATTTAGGATAAAAGAATTGGACATGTAAACATATACCTTATCTCCAACTTTAACTCCAAGCAACTTATAAATAGACTACCAAGGTCAAATTCAGGAAAGATAAGGTGCATGGAGTATGATAAATAGGAAAACAATCTAAGAGCTCATTCAAGACAAAAAAAGGTCGATAACTTCCATTATACTTTTGTTATTACTTCATATAGATTTGTTTGGCCTAAAGGTAGTAAAATTGATGGTTTCATTATATTGAATGGTTTTAGTAGGTTTATATAGATTTTATTCTTAGCTAGTAAAAGTGAGTGCATTAAAAAAAATTTAAATGTGTAAAGAGAGTGAAAAGGACCTTTAAAAAGTGAAGTTATTAAGAGAAAATAAAAAAGAGAGATATTATAAGACATTACAAAATGGAGTTATTAAGAGAAAAATAGGATATTATAATACATGACAAGGACTACGATAAATGAATATGATCTTCCAAAACAATTTTGGGTAGAATTCATAGAAACCTAATTTCTCATTTCTAATAGAGTTTATATAACACTAATCTTAAATTTAAAAAACTGATGGATATTGAGGAAGAAGTCAAAGATTAGTTACTTCAAAGTTTTTGGTTATGAGTGCTATATTTTAAATACTAAAGATAACTTAGGAAAGTTTGATCCCAAAGTGAATTAAGGAATTTTCCTTGGTTATTGCTTTACGAGTAAAGCATATACAATATTTAATAGGAAGAGTGTTGTTATTGAAGAGTCTATGCATGTTGTTTTTATAAATTTAACCCTCTTGTATCTAAAAAGGTTTTGAAGATTATAATGAAGGTTTATCCAAGAATTTGGAGAAATTAGCCCATGAAAACAACAAGATTGATCACTGAGACACCTCACATGAGTCAAATGGAAATATTAAACTATGTAAGGGATACAAGAAGGATGAGGTGTTTCTAAAAGAATGGAAATTCAAGAAGAATCATCCTTCAAAAATCAAGTTCTAAGTGATTTTGAACAATAATCACTAGATCAAATTTTAGATATCTAATATTACTTTTATTTCTCAAATTAAGCCTAGGACTATAGAAAAAGCCTTTAGTAATGAAAGTTGTGTTCTTGCTATGAATAAAGAGTTGAACCAGTTTAAGTGAACTAAGGTATGAATTTCACTACGTATACCAAAAGACCAACAAATTATAGGTACTGAGTGGGTTTTTATAAACAAATTAGATGAATTAGGTACCATTGTGAGAAATGAAGCTAGATTGGTGGCTAAAGGATGTAATCAAGATAAGGGTATAGATTTTGAAGAAACATTTGCAACGGTAGCTATATTAGAAGTTATTAGATTATTACTTGCATTTACATCTTACATGAATTTCAAATTATTTTAAATGGATGTTAAAAGTAATTTTTAAATGGTTTTATTTAAGAAGAAATTTATGTTAATCAACCTCCTAGTTTTGAAATTCATGATACACCTAACCATGTTTACAAACTGTTTAAAGCTTTATATGGTCTAAAATAAGCTTCTAAAGCTTGATATGATAGGTTAAGTATATTTCTTTTTGCAAAATAGTTTTATTAAAGGCAAGGCTGACATAAATATGTTTATTAAAAAGCATAAGTATGACATTCTAATTGATTAAATTTATATTAATGATATTATTTTTTATAACTAATAAAAGCTTGTGTAATGAATTTTCTAAATTTATATGTTAAGAATTTGATATAAGCATGATAGGAGAGCTCAATGTCTTTCTTAGACTTAAAATCAAGCAAATAAAGGAGGACATCTCTTTAACAGACAAAGAGTTGATCCCATCAAATCTTCCATCCACTTAAGGTCTATTCTAAACCTTTTAAAAATGTCGGGGTTCAATTTGAAAGCTTCAAAATGTTAGGGTTCAAGTTGAATTATGTTGTAAACATTGAGATTCATAATACACTTTTTGTCAATTACTAAAAAAAAAGTTAGGGGCTTGGACTTAGTAAAATTCAATTAATTTTAATTTTAATTCACATTATAATAATAAAAATAATGCTTTATTTTATTTAGTATTTATTCTCCTTTTCTTAATAAGCGGGTGTAGTATTTTTAATTCAAATTTTTAAACTTTAAATTTTACTTTATTATATTTTAAACCATGTAATTTACTAAAAATAGTAGTTAATAAGTTTTTGGTTTAATCTTTTACTTACGTACTCCTTTTGATTTTTAATGTAGATCAACACAATATAATTAAGTAATTATCTTAATATATTTTAACATGAATAATAAAAAATAAAATTCATTTAATTTTGATATTAGTTAGAACTATTAAAATTAATAACAAAATAAGCAAGTTTTTATTCTATTATAAAATTAGCATCTCATTAATTCTTTAATTAATGATGTTAAAAAGACATACCACATTTGTTGATAAGTAAACTTTTACGTAACAAAAAAGATTTATTTTGGAAATAGTCTCTCTATTAGTTAGGGGTAAGGTTGCATATTATTGAACCTTCACGAAGTCCGCGTGTTAGCGAAATTTTTACTGAGTTGTTGTTGTTATGTTATCAATTTAATTAAAAAATTAAAAAAATAGAAATAGTAGTTTCTTCCTTATTTGTTTTTGCACCACCTTTTTGAAAGACTATTGTAGTTTTACTAATCTATTAAAAACCTCTTCAATATATGCAGACAAGAAAATAAGTCACCTTTTGGCTTTTAGTGAATCTTCCTTAAAATCTTGAAGAAATTGATTATTTTCTATATCACCTAAAAAAAATTCCCATTTGATAAATCCTACAACAACGCAAATACAAAGGAAGAAGCATATAGCTAAGCCATGTTCACTTTGGCTAAGAATGATCATATTATCTCTTTTTTTCATTTTGTCCCTGATTCTATTTTCTCACCGTTGTTCACCATTACATGTCATCAATATTGTTCTTCTTCGACTAGCCCAGTTGGAATTTTGAAATTCAAATCCTTTGATAAATACATAATATATTCACCACTATCATAAGTTACTTTATAAGTGCTCCCACTATTCTTGGATAAATAATTGCACCTAAAAACCATTGATGTCTAAAAAGACTATAAATACAAGATCAAGTATTTTTATATACCTTGATTATTTTAGTTTCTCAAACCGCCAAAAATATCAATTGTTAGTCCCTAATGATACCTAATATGTAGTGAATTAGGTGTTAGTGATTGTTAAGAAAATTTTTACAACTTAATAAAGATCGTTAAAAGATTTCAAATTGAATAATAAAATGTAATAATAATTTGAATAAGCATAATCAATCAATTAAGTGAAAATAAAGAGTACAGGGAGGAGAGGTTACAAATTGAATTATAGTTAATCCATAAACAATTCTTACCTAGATTCACTCTCTAAGTCTATTTTAGGAATCCATTAATCTCTACTTTTAACTAGGTAAAGAGGAACCTTCTTATGTCAATCTTTGATTAGCAAAGAGGAATTCTTATAAAGTCTTCCCTGAAGGGTGATAAGAAACCTCAATACTTCTTAGTATACCCAAATACAAGAAAGTCAAAACCAATTGATGTTTACAACACGAATAAACTTTACTTGCTCACTTTAATGCTCAAGAGATCTTAGTCATTTCATAACCATTGAATGAAAGAATGTATATGCTCAAAACTTTTATAAATATGTTATTGTAATCCCAAATGTCATAAAGATTTCCAACAACCAAAATTTTAAAAGTATTTATACTTATACTAGTTCCAAAATATTATAAGACACAAAAACAAGTTGTTGTAATAACTAGTAACATTGATATTGGTTGACCAATCGAGTATTGATCAACCAACATATCGACCAATGACACATACAATCTCATAGTACACATAATGTTTTTCAAAACTATAATACATTGATCGACCACACCTTAACATTGGTTGACTAATGTCTCCATAATCATTACATTAGTCAACCAAGCTTACATATTAGTTGACTAATCTATTTGAAACTACATCATTAAAGTTTTTCAAGTTCTTTTAAAGATCAAATCCTACTTCTTTGATCAAAACTTAATTTAAAAGTGTTTCAAAATTTTCCCATTGATTATCTTAAAGATCAAGAAGGGTGTTTTCTTTGAAATCAAAACTTTGATTCCTTTTGATAAAAGAAAAGATTTATGCATTAAATTCAAAACGTGAAATTTTTATGTATGAAGAGCTCCCAAAGTACTAAAATAACTAAGCAAGAGGTACAAGAAACATTATAAACAAATTTGTAGACTTGTTGTACAATGATCTTTCTTAGTCTTTATTTTCTTATATACTTGAATATTGTTAGTCTCCGTAAATTATTTCTTAACTTCATTTCATGTTGCTTTCTTTTAATTCTTCAGAGAACAAATCATTAACAATATCTATGCTTTGTTATCATCAAAACATGAACTATAACCTCTCTTAGTTCAATAATCTCCCCTTTTTGATGATGAAAAAACATATGATAATAAAAGGCTAATAATGAAGTTAATCATTTAAGCAAATATAATTTATTTATATCAAAGAAATATGAATATTTGACTCCCTTTTAATTCATACATCACCAAAGAATCTCAAGTGTTAAGAATTAGATCATTTTCCATTCAAACTCAAATCAAACTAAAGCATAAGCCTAATACAATGAAATTTTTCGCTAATAGCAAGTGCAATATCAATCCAAAATCAATCACTAACTACAAATATAAAGTTAAAGTACATCTAAATGAAATTAATAGAGGTATACTAAATTCCTTAACTACAACATCTTCTCCCTATGAACATATATAATATCATAATGCTCTCTCTCCCTTTTTGGGAGCATAAAAAAATCAAATAGTTTAGGGGGATACTAAGAATTAACTAACGTGAGCAAGTCCTTAGTACGATGTTGGACAAATTGAACTTTACGTAAAGTAATGCAACTTGAGCGTTTAGTGCATTAAAGTAAGAGTTTATAGTAGAATCATAACATGGTTTAGAGGAGGGAGCCTTGTCATTTGTTGGTAGCTTAATAATATGAATCAAAAGAGGCTTATGGTAATTACACCATATGAGGGGCCTTATCATTAGAATATTGATGTTTCTATCATTGATTAGATCTTGTTAGTAGCCTATGCGATGAAGATTAGTAGAATCAAATTAGAGTCAAAATCAACCTCATCATTAGCAATTGGAATATTGAAGTGCTAAAATATGAGGATGAGGATGAGGAGAAATAGAGGATGTGTTAACTCTTTTTCTTAGTATTATTGAAGTTGAGCATATTGTTTAGAATAAAGTAACCAAAATAAACATTATCATCCAGAATAGTGGAACTAGCCAAATATCATCATGATCTAGAAAGCTAAAGTGGCCACTACAAGAAACTAAGTTATGCTGGATGAAAAGATGGTGGAAATAGAAATGGCTTTTAAGGCTAAAAACATTTTTGGGTTTTCGAGTAAGTTTGACACTAATAACTAACTGAATTATGGTTTTTTTTATTACATTAGGTATCCCAGCTTAGTCGGACTAATCCTAAGCTCCTAAGATCCCACCTCAAGAGCCCTAGAAGAGGTAAATCTAGAAACCCAAGATCTCTCAGGTTCCTACGTAGCCTGTACACTTCTGCACATATGGAGTCTTTACATACTGATTGTTCAGCTGATGATTGATCACTGGCCCCCCTTGCTCAGCATTAGGTTCCCGAGTAGCTCCAACTCCTACATTGCCGCTGGAAACGAAGCGTCTGTAATTGATCCGATCAAAGAGCTTTGCCCAGGAGGCTAGAGGATCATCAGCATAGAAAATTCTCTATTTCTCCTTTTAGGTGACTCCAACTCAAGACTTCCTGTAAAGGAGAGCCTTAAGTGAGGAGTTGAAATCATCTAGGCCACTCCTACTTGTCGATTGAAAGATGGTTTTGACTCTATTAGATACATAATGAGTTGGAGGTTGATAATTGTTATGATAATTATAATAAACAAAAATTTTAAGTATAAGAGTGCCAAAAAACTCATTAATAAGGTCATTTGTAAGATAAATCTCTATACCATAAACCTTTAATTGAAAGGGAGTTAACCCTATTAAATCGTCTGTTTATTTAGGATCGATTCTAAACTTTGACATGATATTTTTAATATGCAATTAATTGTTAAATTAATTTTGGAAACAATCTCTCTAAGAAAAGATTACGTACTATTAGATCTTTCTCAATCCTGTAAATCAGCGAGATTCATACTGGGTATTATTGTTGTTGTTGTTTAATTAATTTTTAAATTAACCAAAAAGTAGATCCCACAGTTACGTGGTAGTGGGATCCACTGTTTATACATTTCAAACAATGAGTCCTACTTGTCATGTGACAATAGGTTATAGGTCAGTATTTATACATTTTAGACAGTGAGCCACTCTTATCATATGATAGTAAAGCCCACTTTTATTTAAAATAATAAAATAATATTATGTCAGCATTTACGTATCATTTAACTGATGAATGTTAATTTTGTTAAATTTTTTATTCACTTGGGGTCTATTTTGAATGTTTTGAAAACGTTATGGTTTAATTTAAATGTTTCGAGATGTTACGATTTATTTTATATTCAGTTGTAAAGGTTGAAGTTCAAAATGCACTTTTAACCTTTAATAAATTAGTAACAAAATAAATAAGAGAATGATATTATAATATAATATAATTAATTAAGAATTTAAAGTTTATCTTATATGAAAATATGATAAGAATTATTTTACTAATTATCAAATAAAAGCCTTTCTTGTCAAATATAAATTAAACGTAATCACTGAAATTTTAATTAAGATTTAGAGATTAAATGTATCATATCTATTTAAAATTTAAGAAATAAGAAAGTACGTAAAGCATTTGAAAAATGAGAAGAAAACAAAGAAAGGTCCAAAATCAAGGGGCGACCACTTTGCGAATATGGAGCGAGCATAGGCAAATCTAGAAAATGGAAATGCTATTATCCACGTCTTCCTCGTTTGTGAGGTCTCGATTCTAGTCGGGTACCGTTCCCACTTCCCGTAATCTGATCCAACCTCTCACGACTACTCTTTCGGGACAAGTGGCCTATTCAATCTCCTCCGCAACTTTTCACTTCGCAATATTTCTGACGCTTACTCACTTTCCACTTCTTTTTCAAGTTGCAATATTTTATACTTGGAACACACTTACACCAACAAAAGAACACCACAACTAGTCCCCCCTGTACTTGTTTCCTTTTTTTTTTTTTTTTTCTTCCCTTTAAATGAGTAAAGGAAGAAGCGTTGTTGGGTGTTTAGTGTTATGCTTGTAGTTATCTGGGTTTTCTCTAAATTTTCTTGTTTTGAGTTCTAGGGCCGTTGGGATGTGGATTTCCTGTAGGTGGGGAGGTTGTCAAAATCCAACATAAGTGGTCTGGAATTCATGTTCCTATGCAATGAGTCCTGTAATGCCCTTTTTGGAAGTAGGGCACTGACGTTGTCTTTGCTTCTTAATGTTTTTTCAATCTTCTGCGTTAGTTTTTTATCCTAAACTCTGCCCATGTAAATGCCTAATCCAAGACAACACTCTCGGTTTGTCAGCCACCCACTCTTCGTCCAAAAGAAGAAGAAGAAAAAGAAAAAGTCTGGTGCTCCTGACCAACCTTTCCAATCGAAATTTTAGAAGAAGGTTCAGTTTTCGTGCTTGTGGAATCCCGAATGATGGTAAGAAGCGGAGTGTAAATGTGGAGTTTGCGAACTCGACGAGAAAAGGAGCTAAAAGTGTTGTTTTGCAACGAGTTTCCAGTGAACTGGGAAGTCCAGAGCCGTCTCATGAATCATCATCTGCTTCCTCATTACAAGTAGGGTCAAATTTCTCCAGTTTCCAGGAAGATCCAATTGTTGATAAGCTGAGGACTCAGCTAGGAGTGATACATCCAATGCCTTCGCCTCCAGTAAATAGAACTGTATTCGGGCTGTTCATTTTCTTCTTCTTTGTTGGCGTTGTTTTTGATAAATTATGGACATCGAGGAAGAAAGGCCCTGCTAACATGGAGAATGGGCAACGTGGGACGTGGCCACAAGTGCCCTCCAGCTTTTCATTGTTCCTGGAGAAAGATTTGCAGAGGAAGGAGTCAGTGGAGTGGGTGAATATGGTGTTGGGGAAGTTGTGGAAGGTTTATAGAGGGGCTATTGAGAATTGGCTAGTTGGGTTGCTTCAACCTGTTATTGATAACCTGAAGAAGCCTGATTATGTGGAGAGAGTTGAAATCAAACAGTTCTCCTTGGGGGATGAACCACTATCTGTCAGGAATGTTGAGCGTAGAACATCACGTCGCGTCAATGATTTGCAGTAAGTTATATTTTGAATTATCCTTGATACAGATATTAGGTTTGTGGTGAAAAATGGAAAGATGTACTGTTTAGTAGAGTTCCCTTTATTCTTGAGCACCTCTCTGCTCTCTACGTAGGTACCGATACTTGATGTTTGAATTCCAACTTTGCTTCTGTTTTGAATTTTAGATACTTGTTAATTACTCTTAGTTTTATATATCCACAGGAATTAATTTTTGAGGTCGAAGTTGCTGCTTGTGGTTTCTTATTTTCACAAGGGAGAATAGGAATGTATATGGTTTACTGACGCTAAAAAGTTGAGAATTAAAATGCTGATTCATGTAGGATATTTACAAACTCGTCATTTGCTTAGATATGCCTTATGACAATGTCCTATATTTGCTTAGATATGCCTTATGACAATGTCCTATCGTAACTGGGATTCCAAGTGTTGGGATTTGAGGTACTGGGATTTTTAATCCCACGGTAACTGCTGGTGATCTGGGAAGGACAGGGCTACCTCTTGTTGTGTGGCTTAAACAGAAAACTTGTAGCCTTGAGCTTTTAGGAGGAATGTGAAATAAGATGCTAGATTTTGGTAGCAACTTTATAGTTACTGGAATCTAAAAACATTCTACTGGTTATATTTCTTTCATACAATCCCTAAATAGGGTAATGATTCAATTTGATTGGTTAACAAGGGACTCAAGGGTATTGAGGAGCAATGAAGAGCTTGATTCAAGTTATTGTGATTGGAGTTGGGATTGGGTGGAAAGAGTATTTATTCAGTTTGATACTGGATACAAGTGGTTTTAACAAGGCATTGGATGTCTGATCTAACAGGGAAGGTAAAGGAATGAATAGGTGACTTACTTCTTGCCAATCATAAGGGAATCACTGATTCCTACTCCAGTTTAGGGCCTTTTCCGTGAAACAAGCATGCTAAGACTCAGCACTTGATTCACAATTGAGCTCCAGACTAGTGTGATCTTTACACAAAAAAGAAAGAAGAAAATAGATTTGATATTCTGGTTTGTCACCTTGTCACCTGATTTTAGGCTACATTACTCTGCCAGTTGAGCTGAGATCCTGAAACATCATTTCCTAAGCCAGCGGATCAATGTTTCAGTCTATCTGCTTTCTTTTAACTTAGCATGAATCCTTCTTTCATATAGGAGAATATGTGACTTAACTTTTGTTCTCTTTTATAATATGTAGGTACCAAATAGGTCTCCGATATACTGGTGGGGCTCGGATGCTGCTAATGCTGTCATTGAAATTTAGCCTTATTCCCATTGTTGTTCCAGTTGGTGTTCGGGACTTTGATATTGATGGTGAACTTTGGGTGAAGTTGCGGTTGATAACAACAGAGCCTTGGGTGGGAGCTGTTACTTGGGCTTTTGTCTCACTTCCAAAAATCAAATTTGAATTGTCACCATTCCGATTATTCAATCTAATGGGTATGCCATAGTTAGATGCAAAGTAGTGATTACATATATTTTTGCATGTTAACAACGGTTGCACCTGGGTGATATGCCTGTAATATATGAACAACCTAGTATAGAAGTTTTTATTTGCTGATGGAAAGCAATAGCATATAACCAACTTCTGTCATGTGAATAATTGTGCCCTTGTTCTTTACCCAAGAATCCAAGATAATGTCATTGCTGAAAATAATGTTACTAGCTGCCAGGGAGGGCTTTAAATTTTGTTTAGACAGAATGTGAAAGATTTAATGGCCCAACATGGACTATTAAAGGAGTATATGAATAAAGGAAAGTGAGATAGTCATCTATAGAAGCTCCTTCCTTTGTTAGGGAATAGAAATTCTTTGATTCTTTGCAAGATAAATTGATAACACAGTACAATCCTGCAGATTAACAAGTGGTCAATTTTTCTTCTCTTGTCAATGGTTGGTTTATGGGAATGTATAAGGTATAATACCCATAGATGTTAAGACCTCCATTTTATTACACTTTGCCTAATGCATAATTCATGCTGCTCAGGTCGAGAAGCTAAAGAAGAAAAAGAAAATTTGAGAGTGAGCTCTCAGCTTCCCCTACTTACTAGTCCTTTCTTCATCTCTCTTTTCTTGATGTCAAATATTCTCTTGTACACTGTGAAAGTTATCCTATTTCCCATAGTCTCTGGTGGTTGGAATATTTTTCCTTAAATAGATTTGAAGCTACAATGTGGAAGTTAAATAAATATTCAGGCAAACTGGTTTACAGGAGAACTTTTCCTGTGAAATTGACCCTCTCAGTGTAATTCTGATGACTTTTGTTGAAATAGAAATAATTTTGTATTTTTTTAATCATGTTTGTAAATAAGATATTTGCTAGGTCTTGCATGCTATGGTGTCTAATTTAAATTGATGTCTCACATCATCATTTATGCTTATCTTCATTTTCTTGCAAAATGAATACCATTAGAATTGAGAAAATATAATTAATTCGAAGATGATGATTCTTATGCTAAGCTCTTCTTTATGTTTTAATTTGTTCTCTTATTTTTCCAATTGATGCTGTGGATTCTAACGTGTTTTTCTTCTTTCGTCATCTTTTATGCATTCTTGGTCAACACCAGCAATTCCTGTTCTCTCCATGTACGTGGGATTTTGCCTTTTAAGTTGCTTTACATTTTTGCTTATACACGTGTATATACACTGCTTTGTTCTGAAGATTGTTTTTCCTTGCAACTCTTTGTTAAATCATGTGCCCTTAGACTAGTGGATTCACAATTGTCATCTTTTCTTTTGCTTCACTCCTGAAAATTGCATTTGATGAACTGTGCTCTATTGTTATTTTTATTTATTCTTTCTCTTCTACCATATGACATGTCTGGATAGAGTGTGGGCAACAACCATTGTGAAATTGACTTGTGCAGATTATGATATTTGAGTTGGTTTTCTATATCCAAATAACAATGCTATTGGGGAACTACTTTTTGATGTGATTTTGTTAAAAATTTTCGTTTTTACACATTATAACTTTATTTGGTTGTTCTAAAGATTGTATTCCCTATGCATTCTGCTAGTCGTGTCGTGAAACCAGAGCATTTGCATTTGTCACCTTGTTGTTGCTCCACTCTTGCATTGTACGGGTGAACATAGAAACGTTTGTTTTTCTTTTATTTATACTTGCACTGCTGCTGGGTCCCAAGTGTGCGAGATTGGTGAAACTACTGTTGTCTAATGAACTTCATAATCTTAGGAGCTGGATTTTAGCATCCAAATAAAATATCGCCAGAAAGATGCTTTTGCAAATGATGACATTTATGTTTCTTGGTTTAGATTATCTATGAACTTTTGTTCCTTCCCTTTGTAGGTACGCATTTGCTTTAAAAAACATAGGACCATACATAGACCTATTCTGTTCCTTGCACTGTAAATTTCTTTACTATCTAAGCTAACAGTCTGGAACCTGGTGGATGGATATTTATTTTGTGTTGTCTTATTGGTTTGTGTTTCTTCTTATCCATGGTTATTGAGTTAACTAATGTTTCAAGAACTTTGCTGTTTTTTATTTCCTTACATTTCGTTCCCCCTCTTAATGTTCTACTTTTGTAGGTTCTTGACGAAACTTCTCACAGAGGATTTGCCTCTACTATTTGTACGTCCAAAGAAGATTGTCTTGGATTTTCAAAAGGGGAAAGCTGTTGGCCCTGTTGCAATTGATTTTAGATCAGGTGAAATTCAAGATGGAAACCGGGATTTTGTTGGCGAGTTATCAGTGACTCTTGTTGATGCTCGCAAACTTTCCTATTTCTTCTATGGTAAAATTAATCCCTCTTCTGTTTTCTTTTCTTGAATTTTTATTAGAGTTGATAGAGAGTGATTAGTGCCACCTACTAGCTTGAATTGGGTTTCTTGATGATATATCAAAGCTTCTATGGTTGGGAGATCTTGAACTCAAGTCAGATTGTTATAATGAAATATCAATTTAAGCACATATTCCCCAGTTTTCAGCCAAAAGGGCTTATGGGTGAGAGGGTCTGTTTTAGTATAATGTTCTAGCTTTGAGCCTCATCTTTAAATTTTGGATTGAATGATTTCTTGACATCTTTCACTGCACTACTTGCTAGAAGAGGATAACTTAAAGTTTTCTTTTTAACCCCCATGTGTAAGGATTTGCCTCTGATCTTTACGTGTTTGTAAAACACTTTCTAAAGTTCCTTCTTGCTGACTATCAAGAACTCAGGACTTTAGATATGTATGTTCTGAAATATCTCTGTTGGAACATTTCTTTGTGGGACATATCACAGTGTGACCTTTGACTGAGCTGGATGTTTTTCTGTTAATGAATGATTGTACAGTTGTTCACATGACTTCATCACCAGTTCGAAAATTTAATAAGTTTCTT
Source organism: Erythroxylum gracilipes (assembly GCA_026413385.1). NCBI lineage: Eukaryota > Viridiplantae > Streptophyta > Magnoliopsida > Malpighiales > Erythroxylaceae > Erythroxylum > Erythroxylum gracilipes. The sequence continues at coordinate 6,945,981 of JANZLC010000200.1, forward strand.
TCTTAATTAGCTTAGAAAAAAAAGAATGCTAGGATTGTCACTGTGTTTAAACATTGTTCTTCAGTAATCCTGTCTACTTTTGCTTCTAGTGACTATTCACATTGATCTAACTTCAAAAATAGATTGTTATACTCTTATGTGATTTAATTATGCATTGAAATGATATCATGATGTCTTTTCTGGTGTGGCTCGGGCTATTTGCATATCAAGTTAGTCATAGAGCTGCTGTGTGTGATATAATTGACATTTGGTGAGTGAGGTTTCTGGATTTCTGCATATGCTTGTGTTCGTGGAATGTATTCATTGATGCCCTGTCATTGCAGGTAAAACAGATCCATATGTTGTGCTAAGGTTGGGTGATCAAACTATATGCAGTAAAAAGAACAGCCAGACCACTGTCATTGGGCCTCCTGGTGAGCCCATTTGGAATCAGGTAAACCAAAAGCATAGTCCAATGATGCATTTGTGAACTTAAGTTGCATGAGTTTCTCTTTTAACTACATTTAATTACTTTTTTCAGGATTTTCATATGCTTGTTGTCAATCCTAGGAGACAAAAATTGTTAATCCAAGTGAATGACTCTCTTGGATTTG
>JANZLC010000200.1:6949297-6972380 GCA_026413385.1 Erythroxylum gracilipes
CATAAATAATTTTTATTACAAAATAAAATATAGTTAATTTGGCAAAATCGTCTACTGTATGTAGCTCTTTCAAAAAAACTCTTTTTTAAATAACTGTCAAATAGTCAACTGGTTTATTAAAAAAATTCTTCTTAAAATAATAATAATAAAAAAAAGCTCCACTCAACAAAGTTTCTATCGGAACAGGTGATCTAAATTTACTTGCGGTTAATAATTTGTTGGTGTATGATGGGACTTCAATGTCTTTCGAGTTTTACAAGATATGATCCCTGGTTTGTAACTATGGACATGGTACTATTGTCTACCAGCCAAGTACAGTATATAAAATATTGAAATTTTTTAGGACTGAATTATGATTTTTAAAAATTTATGGGCTAAATTAAAAAACTAAATCTAAAGAAAAAGTGCAGTGATGCACAACTTCACTTTTTTTTTTCTTTTTTATTACACATTTTTATACTCCTTTAATTACTAATATCAAATCATCTTTAAAAAAATTTGTCACAATGCAATTTTTTATAGGAGAGAAAAGAAAAATATTGTTGGTTTGCTTTTGCTTTTGCTTTTGCTTGAAACAATATGACATTTATTGAATTTCTCTTCAAATACCACATTTATGTTTAAATCCTTTTAGGAATACTAAAAAAAGAATAAGAAATTATTAATTTGCTCGTACTCTCAAATAGATTAATATAAATATCTTTGTACTTGGAAATTTCTTGATAAAAATAATATAAAATAATAAAAATTCATATTTAATAAAGTTTAGTAACATAATTATATCTACAATTATATATACTATATGAGGAAAAAGATTTCTTATTTGTATTAATTTTGAATATTAATATAAAAATTAATGAGTTTTAATAATAGAATGATATTCTCTTTAGAATTAGAGTTAATGTAATTATGGGTTACAAAATATAGTCAGTATGTAGAAAATGCATTTGTAAAATATCATCATATAATGCCGCTTATCATTATATTAATAAATATATGCATATCAAAATTCCAACCAAATGTTTGCATAAAGTAATTTATACAAATTAATGTTATTCAATTGTATAGTTAGATAAAAAAAATCTCCTTCCAAAAAAATTATGTGAAATTTTCTTAATGTATAATTAGAATGATAGTACACACTTTGCGTTAAATAAAATAAGTACATAAGTTGTAAATTTATGTAATTCAAAGTCCAATTGCACTCTCTTTGTCCATTATTTTATATCTATATGATATTTTTATATTAATTGTAATTATTATTTACACGTCATTATGTGAAAGGTAATATTAATATAAATTAATAAATGGTTATTATTTCAAATTTTTATTACTATGATTTTGTAGACTGGTTGATATCAAATTATAAATTATATAGTATAATATATTGAGAGATTATTTTATAATCTTTAAAACAATCAGGAACTATTTTATAAATTTAAAATTTTATCTGAAATACCGGATATCAATATAGTACCGTACTAAAACTGAATCCGATACCAATATTGTATTCTTAACATTTTCTGTAACAGATTGTATGTGGTATGTACAATATTATGAACATAAACTTATGCTTTATTCGTATAGGCTATTGATTCATTTTATTTCTTCGATAATTTGTCATTTAAGCAAATATAATATAAATACAAACTGATGTTTTCAAGATAAACAATCATATACAAAATTTAGGGTTTAATTATCGGGTTATTAAGCTAATAAAAGTGCAACATGGACTTGTGTTGGTGATAAGTTTTACAAAATAATTTTAAGATTTTGTGTTTAAGAAGATAGGTAGGAACAAAGAATGAGAGAGTAGTAACAACAAGTCAAATTAGCGCATCTTGTGACGAGAAAAGAGTACCTTTGGAAACAAAGAAGATGATTCTATGAAGATTTAACCAAAGAATTTCGAGATTTCAAGAATTTGTCACGATAATTTCTTCTATGTTATTTTATTTCTTGATTTTTGTTGGATTTCTTCGCCTTAATGTGAACTGAATTGGAATAATTTTGATGAGATAAACCCTAAAATTATGTGTTTATATTGGTTATCTGACTTAATAAAATACTCAAATTTTCTTATAAATTATTCATGATTATATCTTATATTGAATTGAAATATGTTAGCATCTTAATTCAATTTCATATTTAATATACATAGATTGAGAAATCATATATATGAATAAATCATAACATAAATAATAAGAACTGAATGGAATCCTATAAATATGACCATATAAAACTTTTAGGTTAAAATCAAATCTATCAAACAAATTTCGTATAACAAGTTAATGTGTTCTTATAATTTTTTATTAGAAAGAGATTTTAATCAATCAACTTAAAGATATGAGCTATATTTCTTGAGAAATAATATGATATAACTTTTGGATTTTTACCGATCTATGAAATTATGATCAATCATTTAATCAAAATAAATTTACACATGAAAAAGTTCTACGGAGATTCTTTATCTGGATCTTGATTATTGATTAGTTCATTCTTGTCTATTACTTTAGTTTGTTATATCATATTAGTAACTTTAGTTTCATTAATCCTCTTTATTAATTCAATTATTAATTTTATCATATTAGGTCATGTAATGACAATTAGTACTAATACTTGTAGTCCTCGTGTGATCGAAACTTATATTCACTATAAGAACGATAGGCACATTTACCCAGTTGATGTTTAGTATTATTTTGATCACCAAGTTTTTGGTATCATTTTCAGAAACTAAGATATTAGGTATGCTTTATTTTTATTAATCTAACTATTTTTTTATTTTTGTATTATTTTTTTGAAAACCTCCTTTCATAATCTTATACTTGTTTAATGAATTTCAGGATTTAGGAACCTTGGTTATGACTAGAAGTAGTTATATACTACTACTTGAGCCAGATCAAAAGGTCAAGAGGAGTTTGCTTTAAAATTTAAAAGAGAGAAACCTAAGAATTTGATGATAGCTATAAGTTCCAAGGTTACAACTACAAGATACAATGGTAGGACATGGAGGACAATAACTATAGGGGACCATTTTTAGATCCTTGTTATATGGGATAGAGTAGGCTAATAGTGGAGGTCAAAAAATTTTAAGATCAAATCCAACATAATTCAAATGGTTCAATAACATATCCAATTTAATGGCTTGACTAATAAGGATCCAAATGCATATATCGCCAACCTTTTGTAGATATGTGATATTACCAAGATTAATAGAGTTTTAGATGTTATTAGATTAAGGTTGTTACCTTTTACATTGAGAAATAAAGCAAATTTATAGTTGAAGTCTTTACTTTCTAAATCCGTTATTACTTGGAATGAGTTGAGAAGTTTTTAGTCAGGTATTTTCCTCCAACACGATTACTAAGATTTAGGACATCTTCTCCTTTCACCAACTAGAGAGTGAAATGTTGTATGAAACATGATAAAGATAAAAGGATCTATTGATAAAGTGACCATACCATGGATTCAATTTGAGGTTGCAAATACAAACATTTCACAATGGGTGGAGTTATCCGTTCAAGCAGTTGATTGATGCATCTTTGGGTGAGACTATTAGCTTTAAATCTCTTATGGAATTATACTAGATTATTGAAAATATTTTAATGAAAAATTATTAGTAGAGAATCTGTAACTGAAGTCAAAATTTAATAACATCTATAATGTAGATGTGGTGACAATATTATAGGCAAAATTAGAAGGCATTGAGCAGAAAGATTGAGAGTAAGATTGAGAGTATAAGATTGGCATCTCAATTGGCACATGTAATAAGTTGTGACATTTGTGGTGGAGGACATCCTAATCATGAATGCCATATGGCACATGTAATAAGTTGTGACATTTGTGGTGGAGGGCATCTTAATCATGAATGCCATATGTTCTTTATAATACGAGACAGTCGACTAAGCAAGTTATTTTTGTGGAAAACCAATCTCAAAGTAATCCTTATAGTGATACCTATAATATGGAGTGGAGACACCATTCTAACTTTTTATGAAATAATCAAGAATAGTGAGGACAAGATCTTCAACCCGACTTTAGTAATAATAACAGCAACCCAAGAAGTTAGGTTATGAAGAGCTCTTGGCGTAATTCATTATTCCATTTGAGGTTCACTTTTAGAGTATTGAAGCATGTCTTTAAAATTAGTAAGCCTCCATCCACAAGAAGAAAGTTAAAGACAAGGAGATAGAGAAGAAAGCGAAGGCTCTTATACAAGAAGAGCATGACGAGGAAAAGGATAAAAAGAAAGGTGAGGAGTCAAATACAGAAGTGGTTAAAGAGTACAGATGATTGTTTTATAAACACAAGATACTCTATAAAACAAAAAATCTAAGGAGATTTTACCATTGACTACGGAAGTACGGAGAAGTATACGGATCACATCAGTAGCACGCAAACAAGCAAGCAGCAATTAAGAGAGCCATCAAGCTGGAATAGGCCTGTGTATGGCCCAAATGCTAACCTGACATTTGAAACGTCCACTTCTTTTCACGCATAGCCATGACCCTTTCTCTGGGTTCATGTCAGATTATGCCAAAGATTGTTACTTTCTTTGTCTGTCTCAGTGTTTGAGCTCTGCGCCATCTACCCAGTTGCTTCTTTTCTTTTCACTCAAAAGTGCTGCAAACTATCTTCCTTTTAACGCAGATTCTAAAGGTCTTTCTTTTAATTATGTCAGTCTCTTTTCCATCTAACAGCTAGCTATCTGAAATTGTTCCTTCTGTGACACTGGAGGAAAGGAGTGCAATGGAAATTGCCTTTTCCAGATTCTTGAAAGCTTTTTCGTAACGCAAGAAACCCATGAACCAAAACTCGTAATTGTCTTCAGTTACTATTTCTACGTACTTCTGCGCTGGCTTGTCCATGTTCTCACTTTGACGAGCTCTCTTGATCTTCCTTATTGGTATCACAACCTGCACCACCTCAATTTCTGATTACATCACATTATGCAGTGTTAAGATGGAAAAGGATTAAGCTTTTATGTGTTCATACCTTATAGGGATATTTAAGAAACTGTCCACCATCAGGAGAAAGGAAGGTAACGTAACTTTGACTGCAAAAGGAAAGCTTATGAGTGGAGATAAAGAGAAGGCCAGCAATAGGACCAACTGTGGTGGAGATATAGCACTGAGATGCCTTCAAAAGCTTCTCTCCTTCAACTACTTCAAATTTGTGTTTGAATATATTGTGCCTCCCACCTTCCTTTATTATCTCTGCCCCTAACTTCACCTTTTCCTTCACTGTTTCTGATAGCTTAGATCCCATCCTCACTACATCACCAAGTTTGTTTTAGATCAATCCAGTCCCAGAATATATATGTGTGTACTCAAGTAGTAGGTTTCGATTATATGGTTAAGTAATTACCATGATCAAAGAGTCTGAAAGCGTAAACGGACCCTTTATTTTTGAGCTTTTCCAGATGTCCAATCTTTCTATTGCCTTCAATATGTATTTTAATACCATAAAATGTATCAAAAAACTCAATCAATATAAGATGCACAGAACATAATCAGAAGATGGTAAATAAACTCACGGTGGAAAGGTGTTGCGTTTACGGATGTTGAATATGCATCTGATGAGGAAGGACTAAACATCATATGTTCAGTGGCAGATACAGTAGAGCTTGTATATGATGAACTTTCCTCCATAATCTTCAACCCTCTAATTTCAAACTCGGACAGGAGCATAAAACCAGAAATTCAGTGCAGCAACGTAAGTAGACAGGAGTTTAAGGAATCCTTTAAGTAATAAAAATGAAGATGAACAAGTAATGGATAAGAAAAATCTTCCAGGATGTGTCATGCATGCTTGCAATTTCTAAGCAGCTTCCAGTTTCAGAATTTGGAAAAGTCAAATAAATGTTGTTTAAGGCACGAAAAGTAACGATTAAATTGGACGTTAAATTATAAAAATTTTAAATTAGTTAATTTTTTATTCTACCTTTAATTATCGGATTAATTTATTTTAATAACTTTTATTATTAAAAATTGAATAGTTAATTAATTAATTAATTAATTTTATAAATTATTTGATAAGTAAAGATACTCTTTTTTTAATCATACTTTAAATTTTTATTATTTTATTCAAATCCTACCGCCATCATGATTACTCTATATCACCAGACAATCTATCGTTTATAGAATCATATTTTAAATCTTAATTTTTTGAATTTCACTTCGGATGCTCTTTACATAGTCGCTAATCGTTATAATGATCCGACTACTATCATTCAGATCCCGAAGCAACTACCAACACAGGAGTTTGAAAAGTTGATATCTACATAATGGATCACTAATTATCAGAAAGTGTTTTACGTGATACTGGTTGAATCTTTTAAATCTCTTATTTTATCGGTTTAACTTCGTCAATTTTTTAAAATACGGACTAAAATTCTACATCCTGATTTTGTATATATATTATATAAATGTATATATAAAGCAAACGCAGAGGGTGAGGATTCGTCAAGATCATATGATATTTTAGAAATCTTATTGTGATAGTGAGTCTTGTTGCTTGACCCAATACATAGATTATAATTTTTTTGGGAACATAAAATCAGTCCATGTCACATTTCTAAAACTGAGTTATCTTTTAGGTAACAGTTGGTCTAGCGGACTAATATACTTACCTCTTGTTTTCTCTGTTTTTTATGGCTTTGCTGAAAAATAGTCTAACCTCAACTAGTTCTTCTAGCAGCTGTTGAAAATGAGGCTCATCTAGAAATCAAATAGAGGACTTAATGGCTACTGGAAAGTTGCGGAAAAGTTATGCAGATGATTCCAAAGTGTGACGTCTGATTTATTGTTTTTTGTCATAACATCAGAAAAATTGAAAGTTCTGTGGGAACAGGTCACCTGTTCCCAAGTTCTGTTGCCCTTTGTTTCAGTAGGAGAAAACACTAGAGAGATCATTAAAATTTGTCTTTTGGTACACTTATGTTCCTACCCCTTTTTTTTTTAATTACAAAAGGAAACTACAATACTAGACTAATGCTTGAGGGTACAACACGCCTTACACGTCACGACGGAGAAGCTCCTGAACGCTAAAAGGGACTCTTGAATGAAATACAGGCCCGGGCTGTCCAGCCCAGCGAGGCGAGCGAGGCTGTGCGCGCACTGATTGCCTTCCCGGACCACATGCTGCAGCCGAACCATCCACTCCCTGCTCAACAGCTGTTGGATACCTGTAATCAAAACAGAAACCTCAGTCAGTACCACGCAAGAAGCAGAAAGGATGTTAATCACCTCGAGGGAGTCGACTTCTATCTCGACTCAGCGATAGCCCAGGTCCCAGGCCAGCGTCAGACCCGAGAACACCCCCCATAGCTCCGCCATCAAAGGCGAGCCCCTCCCGAGGAGCTGCTGAAAACCACCGCACCACGCCCCGTTGCAATCTCGAATTAGACCCCCACTGGAAACCACTACAGACGTGGGGTTCAGCGCGCCATCAGAATTGACTTTAACCCACTCCTCTGCAGGCTTCTGCCAACCCACGAAGGTACCCACCGGCACACCCTGAGCGGAAAAAATACAGTTCTCCACCATCCGGGCCTAAGTACCCCTAGCCTGATCCTTTTGTCGTCCGCCTAAGTACCCCTAGGCAAAGCCTGATCCTTTTGTCATCCCCACTGGCAGCTATTGCCCCACTCTTTTATGACAATAAACAGATGGAAATGCCAGCTTTCCCACGATGGGAATGGGCCAGTTTCATTCAGTATGGGTCGTTTGGTGTCACTGTAACCTAATCGTCCCAAAACATCATCTCAGGTCAGGTCCCATTTTTGTAATCAAATAAAATCAAGCTAGCCATTATTTATTTCCCTTCACCAACTTTAGATTGCTAATCCAAATCAAATCTAAATATATATTTTTTTCTTTCTAAAGATAAAATCTTGGAGAGTTGGAACAAAAACGCTTACCAAGACTTTAATGCAACCAACTTTTTTTAAAAAAATATAATTCTTAAGATTTTTTAAGTAACACTAGAAAAGATGAGTAGTCTAAGATGAATTGATAAAGTTACTTATTTGGTATTACAATGATACATATTAAAATTACAGAAATACTTTTTTTTGTAATAAATGCAAAGAAAATGTTGCATACGTCGATGACCCTTTTTCGATTCTTAAGAACATTATACATCGAAGTACTTTGTATTTTCAAAAAAAAAACTAAACTAGAGTTTGTTTTTCTAAATTAATTTTTTTTAATAGTTGGTTCATGTAGGAGAATGATAATAGGAATAGGAATGAATATAGTGAGGAATAGGAATAGATATTATCATTATAATTATGATGGTTGATTAAGAGGGAAGAACGATTACTATTACCATTAACAGTAGTTGGTTTGTAAAAAAATTGAAAAATAAAAATTTATTATATTATAATTAAGTAGTATTAAAAAATTAAAAAAAAAGAGTCACTAGTAAGAAATGTGTTTCATTCCTTTACTAAATAGAGGGCACGGAGGATTTCTTAAAAGTAGAATATCAAATTATTACCCTTATAATAATAATCAACAACTAATCACTCACTTATCAACTCCTTCCTAAATTTATCAACAAAACACCGTCTAAATTAGAATCCGACCCGATTTAGAATAGAGGGGGTATGGTTTAATTTAGTATATTTTGAAGAATTACACTCTTGTCTTTACTTTCCAACGTTGATACGTATGAACTGGAAAACATTTTAAAAGACGAGAATAGATCTTGAAAATAGTTTCTTTTTCTCTGTTTTGCTCCACAGACAATAAAAAAGCAATTTGAAGTGGTCCTGTTCAAGGTTATTTGTGTGTTTTTATAGTCTGTATGTATATACAGAGATTATGTGCATGTGCATGCTAATAGTTAAGTATTAAGAAACAACTCAGATTCTGTCATTACGCATCGTTGTCTTTGACGAGCCCTAACATTCAGTATGTACTTTTAATCGTTGAAAAGTGTTTTGACTTTGAATTGGAAATCAACAAATAAATATTAATCTCTACCTATTCTTTTTTTTTTTCATACTTACCAAACGAGTACACTCTCACTCTCCCTACCATTCATACTCTCGCTACCATTCCTACTTGGCTTTCTCTTGCAATTCAACAAACTAATTTGCTTGGTGGGGACGACACTATTTTCTAGAAGCATACCAGTCCCAGAGCCTTCACCAATCACTCTCGTAGACAATTCCTGCAAAGAAACATTTTAAAAGACACCTGCCCCCAATATCCTGTTTACTTTGAACAGCTATGAAAGAATGATTACCAATGGTGGATTGGCTGAAGCGTTTTCTTTACCTGCCAAACTGGTGCATCCTTTGTTAGAAAGCGGAAGAAAGCCACGATTACTTGTTCTTCAAATGTGATTTTGTTCACTCTAGCTGGGCGTCCCTTCTACGCCGATGTTTCATTAGTCATTCCCCTAATGACTGAGCTTGATTAAGTTTTGGAACTGTCAGTTTGCTGGTGCTTCTGATCATGAAATCAGCTGGTTCTTTTATCAAAGTCATTTAGGATGAAAGAAACTCTTGACAGATCCTGATCCAACAACTTCGCACCTACACAGCTTACACAAACACATATTACTAATTAACTTAATCTTGGATATTGTGATGTTTATAATCAAGATTGGACAACTTCAAAATGTCGCTAAGTAAATTCTATGTCATTTCTGGAAGTGACAAACTCAATGTGGTCAGTGGCCTGTCCCTTTCAAATCTTCAACAAACTAAATATATTATTTGTTTTCGTATTCCTATATATTTGGTTTATTCAAAAATATTGTTGAAAAATAATATGAAATGTTAGAAGAATCTAACCTACCTCTAAAAGCTAGCTCGGGGAAAGTTTGTACATTATTATAAACTTTTGAATACCCTTATAGTTGTCTGATGTGGGATTCTTGACACACCCCCTCAATCCAGAGCAAGACTGAATATCTGATAGATATGTTGGGCAAAGCAACATAACCGAGTACTGCTCCAAACTATCGAGACAAACCGACTTTGATGAGAAGTGCCTAACTCAAAAAAAAAAGAAAAAAAAAAGAGGCAAAGTAATATCTGGCAGCCAGCCAATCCCATTCCATGGCCAAACGGAAGGGAGTGTCTGTGGGCCGTAATCTGTCTTCGATTCTCTCCCTTTGTTTGTCCTTTTGCTCTTTAACAGATTACTAATCACGTTTTAGTGGACTTAATAGTGTAATTAATTCACTCTTCACTTTCAGACTCACGCATCGTCTGCTTTGGATTTTGTTTTTCGTTTTCTAAATAAGATTAAATGTCAGTTTAGAATTCCATTTCTTCAGCCACATTGCATCTAACTTCATCTCTCCCTCTCTAAGGTAGTCACTCGCTCTCTTAGTCTATCTGTAGTGAGTGAGTGTAGAGTGCGGCTTTAATTGCAGTATTGTCTGTGTTGGCCCCTTTCTTAAGCTTTAGATTGGCACTCAGTTTTCTACTTCACTCTGCTTCTTCTCTGTCGGTGTTTTGGTTTGCCTTTTTCTCTTATTTTTGGTAGCTGCTCAGTGTGTGTGAAGTGGACGTTGGACTTGGGAGAGAGTGTTTTTGAGTGGAACATCGTTGTTTCTGCTTCTGGGTTGCTGTTATTTGCTCTATCTGTTTCTTTACCCACATTTGCAGTGATCTCAGTTTTCTTTTCTAGATTTTTTTGGTTCATTTTCTTGTCCTTCTCTTTGCTTGTGGGTTTCTGGTCAAGGTTCACTAATTTTGCGTTCTGGGATTTATGGTGCTAGTCACTTTTTCTCTTATCTTTTTTTTCTTGGTCGACCTTGTTTTCTTTTGTTTCTTGGCTAGTTGCTTTGATCTGCATGTTTTTTTGAATTTTTTTTATATATTTTTTTTGAAATTTTGCATGTTGATTGGTCTAACACCGATTCTTTGAGCTCTTTGCTTTGTTGTTCGTCTATTCACAATTTTTAGCAGTGGATCCGTATTCCAGTTCAACACAAATTTTCATTCTTTTATTTAGTTTTCTTTAGACCTTAAAGCGTATGCTTTTGCTTTTCGCTACTTTGATTTGTCCTTAAAGCTTCGTCTTTCCAGTACTTTTGTTGATTTTCAATCTGCGAGCTTATGTTTCTAGTCCTGCTGTATAGTTGTTTCTCCTTTCCTTGTTGACTAAATGCTTGTCTTTGATGTATTATCTAACCCAATATTCTTGCATGTAATACTATTATTGGTGCAATACAACTTTAGCCCCTTCATTTACGTCTTTTGAAATTTCTAGACAAGTTACAAAGTATGTTTGTCAAAGATCAGCATGGTCTGAAATGACTGTCATTGTTGTTGCTTTTTTGATGGCTGCTGTTACATTATGAACCTCCCGTTCTTATTGATGCCACTGATATGTTTATAGCTTCAATTCCAGAATTATTTGTGATCGTGTTTCATGTTTTACAGTGAAGAAGGAAAAGCACAATGTCAGATCTTGAGGCTCCCCTTCGCCCCAAGAGGAAAAAGGTGTGGGTGGACTACTTGGTTAAGTTTCGATGGATTCTTGTTATCTTTGTGGTCCTCCCGTTCTCCTTCGCCTTTTACTTCCTTATATATCTTGGAGATGTGAAATCCGCCATGAAATCCTACAAGAGGCGTCAGAAGGAACATGATGAGAATGTTAACAAAGTTGTGAAACGACTCAAGGAAAGGAACCCATCAAAGGATGGTCTTGTTTGCACAGCTCGTAAACCCTGGATTGCTGTTGGCATGAGGAATGTTGACTATAAGCGTGCCCGGCACTTCGAAGTTGATCTATCAGCTTTTCGTAACATCCTCGACATCGACAAGGAAAGAATGATAGCTAAGGTGGAGCCGCTTGTCAACATGGGACAAATCACCAGAGCCACTGTCCCAATGAATCTTGCTCTTGCAGTGGTTGCCGAGCTTGATGATCTTACCGTTGGTGGGCTTATCAATGGTTATGGAATCGAAGGGAGCTCTCACATCTATGGCTTGTTTTCTGATACTGTTGTGGCTTATGAAATTGTCCTTGCCGACGGCCAGGTTGTTAGAGCTGCCAAGGATAATGAGTATTCCGATCTTTTCTATGCCATCCCTTGGTCTCAGGGCACACTTGGGCTCCTCGTCTCTGCTGAGATCAAGCTTATACCCATTAAAGAATACATGAGACTCACCTACAAGCCTGTGAAGGGTAATTTGAAAGAGCTTGCACAAGCTTATATGGACTCTTTTGCACCAAGAGATGGAGATCAGGATAACCCAGACAAGGTTCCAGATTTTGTAGAGGGCATGATATATAATGCTAATGAAGGTGTCATGATGACTGGGAGATATGCCTCAAAAGAAGAGGCCAAGAAGAAAGGCAATGTAATTAACAGTGTCGGCTGGTGGTTTAAACCCTGGTTTTACCAGCATGCACAGACAGCTCTTAAGAGGGGAGAGTTTGTAGAGTATATTCCCACCAGGGATTATTATCATAGGCACACTAGGTGTTTATACTGGGAAGGAAAGCTTATACTTCCATTTGGAGATCAATGGTGGTTTAGGTTTCTATTGGGTTGGATGATGCCTCCCAAGGTTTCTTTGCTGAAGGCTACTCAAGGTGAAGCAATCAGAAACTATTATCATGAAATGCATGTCATTCAGGACATGCTTGTTCCCCTTTATAAGGTTGGAGATGCCCTAGAGTGGGTTCATCGTGACATGGAGGTAAAACTCACTGTACTCTTATTTTTTATTTTATTATAAAATTTTCTCCTCATTTACATTTCCTTCATTTACTTTAAATCTGCATGAGTTAACCACGTTCTGCTTTGGTGTATCTTGTGGGAAGTGGAGAAAAGAGTTAAGGACCTGTTGAATTCTGGTTTACTTATAGATTGTTCACAACAGTTTCACTATAATTTAGGAGTAAAAGTTCTCGACCAACAGATTATCAACAGAAGTTTGATGGTTTTAAGTTTACATCGTTTCCAACAGGAAGCAAATTTGTCATTTTGAGCCTTCACTTTGCAATTATGTTTACTTAAGTATTGAAGTATTATAGGACTCTTACCAGTGCAAGATCCATTCTTTTGTTCAGGCAGTGTAATTGTAACGCAGATGTGGTTGCAAATTTTAGTTTCTCTTTACTTATATAGGATTACTCTTGTTATCTTAACCAACCCTTGTGGTGGAACTTGTTTTATTTTCTAGTTTTACAGGGACTTAACTGTAGAGAAGTGTCTGCTTAATGATTGAACAAAGTGTCTGGGACTATAAAACTAACTCTTGAATATGCCAGATCTATCCGATTTGGCTATGCCCGCACAGGTTGTTCAAGCTTCCTATGAAAACCATGGTTTATCCAGAGCCAGGATTTGAGCACCAGCTTCATCAAGGAGACACACCATATGCCCAAATGTACACTGATATTGGAGTGTATTATGCTCCTGGACCTGTCCTGAGGGGTGAGGTGTTTGATGGTGCAGAGGCGGTTCGCAAGTTGGAAAACTGGTTGATTGAAAACCATAGCTTCCAGCCACAGTATGCTGTATCTGAGTTGAACGAGAAGAACTTCTGGAGGATGTTTGATGCTGGGCTCTATGAGAGCTACAGGAGGAGATATGGAGCTGTTGGGACTTTCATGAGTGTGTATTACAAGTCAAAGAAAGGAAGAAAGACAGAGAAGGAGGTGCAGGAAGCGGAGCAAGCACATCTTGAGGCTGCATATGCAGAGTCTGATTAGCTTGTAAACTGATTTTGAAATTTAACTTTGAACACATTTCGTAGGATTTTTCATTGATGTTTGTCCCGTGCATTTTCTGAGTTTCTTGGTTTTGAACTTTTTGTCTTTCTGGTAAGTGATTTGCTGCTGTTTGCTGACTTTGAAAGTCCTGTGGTTTAGATCGCATAGAAGCGGTTCTTCTGCAGTAGTTTGCAACAGTTGGAAGTTGTTGACAATTTGATATGGTTAGTTTGAGGGTTCCCCTGGGGCTGGGAGGGAGTGGGTTACTAGCATGCATGAAGACGCTAATCAAGGCCATTTCATTTGAAGGAAGGGGCTTGTCTTGTCTTGTGGTGGCAATGGCATATAAGTAATAATACCATTGTTAAAGAATGCAATAAATCGGTGAATTGCTATCTGTGATTTGGTTTCCCATGCGTATCAGTTAGTATAGAAACTATAGATTCTTAATCTATCAAAACTGATGACCTCCAAAGGATGAGTATTATTGGTAAAATCATGTTATTAGCTTAATATGGTTAAGATATTTACAAAAATTAAAGCTGTTTTTTTTTAATTTTACAAAATAGAGCTGGATTTTGTTACCTTGGAATATATTTAACTTTATTTTGAAAGCAAAAGATAATATTTAAAATTGCTAGATTTAAGTTAAAAGTTTCCATATTCACATCATCATATCCTTTCTCTCAATTTATAGCTCATTCTGGAATTATTTCAGTAAAATAATATAAAATAGAGGTGCTTATGTATCAGGTGTAAATATCAATTAGTACAGGCGTGTTTTGTCTGGCACTAGCTGATGCTTATAGTATTTATAATTTTGGTCATATAGACTGGTATTGAAAATTTTGAAAAATATAAGAATTTGTTAAAAAAAATTCAATTTTTTTTATAAATTGCTTCCCCCTCTCCCTCCGCCTTTCTTTTTTTTCAATCAGTTATTTAGTTCAACTTTTATTTTGATTTTAAATTTTTAATTTTAAAATAAAATAAATATTTTTATTACTAATAATAATTATATATTAAATAAAACTTAAAAGTAAATTACTTTATTTAAATTTATTTTAATCTTTTATATAATATTTATTAAAAAATATCAATAATTTTTAAAAAAATAAATTAAAAATTATTATTTATAAACTGATATTTATTTTATATATTTTTAATTATTAAATCAAATTTTATTGAAATTCATATATTTTTAAAAAATTTAAAATTTAATTATACTTATTAATAATTATTAAATTAATTTTAAAAATTAATTTTAAAAATTATTTTATAAATTTAAAAAATTATCCAAAACCAGTACCAGTACAGTACCGTATCAGGACTCAATCTAATATCAAGTTCGGTACGGTATTCACAACATTGCTACAATCACATTTTAGGGGAAATCAAGTTTAAAATCTTGGAATTAGCCTGTCAGAAAATAACATCTGATATTTACCAAAAAATAACATCTAAAGCTAGCAAGGTTAACAGGTTAAGCAGAGGGTTTAAACGAGAGAGGCTATCATACAAGAGATTGGTGTTAGAAAGGGTAAGGAAAAAGTACTTCAGGAATTTTAGAAAACTTCAGGAGATTTCAGGGAGATGATCTTATCTATCACAATTTTAGAGGGCTGAAAAAAAAAAGAAATTGGAGAAAAAAAGGCTCATAGACTAATGCATAATTTCTGAAATTTCTCTAGTGTACCGATATAAAACATGGAATCTTAGGCTTGGGATTCATTTCTAAAAGACACCCACAGAGTTCACTTTCCACATTAAAACCAAAGTGCTGAACCAAATGCAGTACAAGGCTTGAGATGGAACACCATCTATTGTGTCCTTGGACCATTCATCAATGTTCTTTCCAATCAACAACACAGCCATTTTGGCATATATTACAAGGCACAATCTCAAATAGTTTGTTATGATTTCATCAAAATTCTCCATACCTGCAATTCCTCCCCAGTGCTTAACGAAGTACAGCCCCTGATGAAGTGCAATCTCTTTCAGAACAGCCAGGTAGCTATTGAACCCCAGTGCTTGGATATCCTAGAAATTTGGCTGATTCTTCCAAGATTAAATTCACTGGCGTCAATGTTAACAAAAAGCCAGCCTCTTAGAAAAAATTTGACTTTGATGCCGTTGTTCCCACTGAGAAACAGAATCCATGTGGGAACAAACAAATTTTTGCCTTTTGAGTCCAAACATATTTCTTTTCTGACCGAGAAACCATTTATCTTCCAATGTCCTATGGAGTAATTCCAGGAATATGAGGAACAGCAGGCTTGGATGTCTTTATTTTCTCCACCAATGCAGCTTGAGTAGTTAGAAGTATCCCAGCAATGGAGGCAGCACTTTGAAGTGCACATCGGGAAACCTTACAAGAATCTACTACACCGGCATCAAGAAGATCCTCATATGCACCAGTCATTGCATTGTAGCCAGTTCTCCAATCAAAAGTCTGAATTTTTTCCACCACAGCAGCCCCATCATAACCTGCATTTTTTGCGATTGTTTCTGCTGGTGCAAGTAATGCCTGGAATATATCACAGATAAATGTTGTAGTCATGAAAGAGATTTCTTTTGCATGTACATTCAGAAATTAATAGCCTTGCAAACAAAATCATGATTTAACAACAAACTATGGAAATTCCTTTCTCCAACATATCCAAGTTAGGTGCTGCATTTAAAATAGAACACAATTTGCTCCTTTTGTTACTTTGTTTAAGTGTCAGCAGTAATAGTAAAATATGAATTTCATTTTAAACAAGAAATAGCACATGGTAACTGAATATCACAAACAACGCACTTTCTTTGAAGTTCTGTCCGACTAAAGAAAAAGACACTAGTGACAGACCTTTGCTACTATATCAGCACCAATCTGTTCAGTTTTATCTTCCATACAATCTTTAATGGTGGATATCTGCTTTGAGAGATGTGCAAATGCAGCACCACCACCAGGTACTATTCCCTCATCCATTGCAGCAAATGTTGCATTTTTTGCATCCTCAATCCTAAATTTCCTTTCCTCAAGTTCCATCTCTGTATGTGCTCCAACCTAAAATGAAGACATTATTTGTGGGTAAACAATTTTACAGAAATCCCGACAGTACTCTTCTTCAATATGATTAAGATATTCTTATAAGACCGAGTCTCAATACTTCCACTTTTACAAGTTTGCTAGTTAGACATAGAAGAAAACCTGAAGTTGATCTTACAAAAATAACCATTGGAGTCTTAGATGAGTTTCATGAAGTAAATGTTAATTTCAAGTGAAGAACATCAAATACTCAACAAGCATGAGAATGAGTGAGGCAGAGCAGATGAAATTCCACAAAAAACCAAAAAGGAAATTCAATGAAGTGAATTTAGAAGCCTCGCTTCTCAACTATACAATCATATTGACAGCACAAAATAAAGCTAAAAGAAAAGCAGCAACATTTATATATATAGTTAGATATTTATATATATACAATGCGCATAAACTTAAATGGGTGTAAACGTGCTTAATTTATTAGCCATCATCCTAGAAAAAGAATAAGTTATTTGAATTAAAGTATCAATTACTAAACTTGGCCAATCCCAGTGACAAATCAAAATGGAGTTCAAGATCAATTGCAAAGATATGGTTTCAGGCTTCAAAAGAATTTCTGATTAAATAGATGCATAAATTTCTCATACACAGACCTTTATTATAGCCACACCACCAGAAAGTTTAGCAATCCTCTCTGACAGCTTTCTTGACATGTATGCATTATCTGTTTCAGAAAGGTCCTTCTTTATCTGCAGGATTCTTGCCTGAATTTCAGGTTTAGTACTAGGATCAGCAACTATGGTTGTTGAATTGCTTGTTATAGTAACTTTTCGTGCAATACCAAGTTGATCTGATGTTACTCCTATGAGGGTCATACCAAGGTCTCCAGATAGAAAATCGGCACCTGTCAATTGTACAATAGAATATATGCAATAAAGCTGCATCCAGTTATTGTAGTGTAATTACACTCTTGACAAGCAAGCAGCTAATTCAACACTTCTGGTTGACAAGAACAAACAGCTTATAATATATTAGACATATCTATCAGAATAGATGTCAATATAATCAAAGATTTTTAGCGTGCTTAGGGCCAACTGATAGTGTTTCAAGGACATATCCTCTACAAGAATCGGACTAAAGCACGAGATAATGAGCATATAATGTTAAGATCAAGAAATCCCCTGCTGGATAAGAAATTCAAATGTCATTTGAATGAGATGCACCCTTTGCAACACAAGAAAACACATAGAAGCGGTAAGTCTTAGGGTAAAGAAGGTTTCTTTTCTAAAAAGGTCATTCAGCACCTCATCTTTTGTGAATGTAGCATAGCAGAAACATTACCAAAGGTTTTGCACAAAACCTGAATCCTTTGTGAATCACAAAACCTTCAAACTTGACCGATTTAACTCTTAAAGAATTCTTCTACCGTATTATCAAAATTTAAAGTAATTAAGTAATGTGAAATATATTTAAATTTGAGGAGAACAAATCCAGGGCTTCTCTTAAATCCTTACAGTTGAAAATTAATATATCCCTGAATGAAAAACTAGTTGTAATTCCACCATAAGAAGCACATTAAAGGGAGGGGGATTGTCCAAACCTTATAAGGCTTATTAAGATCTCGCTGATAGTCAATGAGATATTAACACATTAACACATGCCTAACCAAAGTTGATACTATCACTATCAAATATCATACTGCTCTTGGCACATGCAAATGAAAAGAGTTACTTGAAATTATGCTTGGAAGCATTGGAATGTAACCAACTCCAAGTTTACATTTAAAAGTAGTTAAAATAATAGTCAAGAAACGGAAGTTCCCTAACCAAAATTACCATAACCCAAAAATTGTCTGAAAACCTAAGATATCAAAACATTAATGCTGATGTACATGCACTTATTACACAAAGATGATAGAAAGATGTTATACATTCAATGAATAGGAACATCCCATATAATGGTCTTCATAATTAAAATTAAACAATTCAAAGCAACATATAATAATCCCATTATCTTCAGCAATAGTTGAAAATAAAACAGAAGATTTACCTGTCATAAGGGCAATGTCTTGTAATATAGCTTTTTTGCCTTCTCCAAATCCAGGGCATTTCACGACAGCAACATTAATTAAACCTCTCAATTTGTTCACCACAAGTGTTTCCAATACTTGCTTTGAGATATCCTCAGCAAATATTAAAAGTGGAACACTCAATTGGTTGGTCTTCTCTAATAAAGGAACTATCTCTTTGACACTTCCAATCTTTTGATCAGTCACTAACACTTTTGCGTTATCAAACTCTACTATGGATTTATCCTGATTTGTAATGAAATGTGGTGACATATAGCCCTTGTCTATCTGTACAAAGAGAAGAAGAGAAATGTGAGAAAGAAAAATAAGATATTAGAAACGGAGCCCACTGAAACCTAAAACCAATTTAGAAAACAAGAAACAAGATCAAGTAAATCATTCTGAAGTTTTTCGGGTTTTGACTGCCAAAGTACTAAGCATAATGGGATGATGTTATAGTTTCCATGCAACACCAACCAGTTTCAGATATTTTGCAATTTGAGATACAGAATGCCTTAAACATTCACAAACTTTTGTTCTTCAAAGAGCAGCTATTTTCCATGTATTTGACTATGCTTGCAATTGTTGTTAGCTAAAGGTATACAGTGTGACTCAGCTGAAATAGTTTCAAGTTGTCAGAAGTAGAGTTGGCTTGATAACCTTGAGTCCTTCTTCTATTATCACATAAGTCTCAGAAGTTGAAGAGGATTCAAGAATAATAACTCCATCCTTTCCAATCTTTTCTATAGTTTCAGCAATTAAGTTTCCAACGAACTCATCATTTCCAGAAGAAATTGTAGCAACCGCTGTAAAAACAACTTTAAAGCATTACTATTTAAATAAACGAAGTGTTTGAAAACCTAACAAAAGTAAAGTACAGACCTTTAATATTTTCCGTTCCTCTAACTGGAGAACTATTCTTTTTCAAAACTTTCACCAATTCATTTACAGTCCTTTCTATCCCTTTCCTTAAAGAAACAGGATTGGCTCCAAAAGCAATTGCCAAAAGCCCCATTTTGATCATTCCACGAGCCAAAATTATCGCAGTTGTTGTACCATCACCAGCCAAACTATTCATTTTAGTTGCCACCTGCAAGCAGGAACTTAATATTCACTTGTTTGTTTTAGTTTTTTAATCATAGGCTCGATAAGTTAGATTTAGAAAGGGTGGTCATGTAGCAACCATGAATGACCTCTTGAATGAGCATTGCTCCAGTATTCTCCATAGCATCTGCAAGAACTATGGCTTGAGCTATTGTAACACCATCATTTACCACCTTTAAACTCCTAGAGTCTGATAGGACAACATTACGTCCTGCAAATTGTGCAAAAGAATGAGCAAAATTGTACATTCCTTTACTTACATCAAGATCAACTAAAATAACTACTCTATTTCATGGGAATTAACCATCTAATAATGTTCCAACTACTACATAAAACAGAGAAGACCACGTTGAGAATTCCATTTAATGAACAAGTCCAAAGAGACTCAACTAATAGTCGGTAAAAGATATAAAAACAGAGAAGCAAATGATCAATGAGAAACCTTTAGGTCCCAAGGTAAGAGATACAGCGTCAGCTATCTTATCGATCCCTGCTTGCAAAGACTCTCTGCATTCTTTCCCAAAAGATATCTTCTTTGGACCTGCCCTCACAACAATTTTCCGGTTTCTCCTCAAACAACCACCCCTTTCCTTGTTCATGTCAAGCATCTGCAGTAACTTCACGAGCAAAATCAGTATGTAATAAACCAAAACGAAAACCCACAACACTCACTCACTCACCCCGACCCTTCGTGGATAGAGCGAGGAAAGACTTGCAGTCGCAGGGAGATGAGAGAAAATCAATGGTTTGGGGACGGAGGGCACAGGCATCTTCTTTTACAAAGAAGTTTAAACTGAGAGAGAGGTTAAAGGTTTTAGCTTTTCTGCTTCTTAGGTCATGAACTACAATTTTGTACCGGGATAAAGCATGGAAAAAGTGTTAGGCGTCTTGAATTTTTTTCCATTTCATTAATTAAAAAACTTCTTTAATTTGGTACATAGAAGAAATAGCGAAAAAAAAAAATACAATTATTCCCACATTGAACAATTAAGTAAATACAATAAGTAGGCAATAACTGCGATGTCCAATCCATTATGCAGCAAAAGCTCCATACAAGCATGGTAAGTATTGACGAGGCAACTAATCCTCACTATTATACTCCGGTGATTATGGTCTCAACTTTCTGCTTTCGTTCCTCATTTAATGTTTTGTTCCTGTAACTGCGCTAGCTCATGAAGCTAGTCTGTCTTCGCACCTATAACTAGAAATTCATGTAGTCAGCCAATTGAAAATTTAGTATAGTTCTTCAAGATGTCGAAATATTTCTGCAGAAAAGGGAAACATTAGATGTTGTATTTGCTGGTCTCTGGCAACCCAGGATGTTAATAATCCTGGAACAAGGAGGGAAACGGACAGATCAAATCGTAATTCAATTATTATATCTTAATCAAGCCATGTAAATATTATAGGATATGGTACTATGGATATGCATGATTCACCAATCAGTCACATTCCTATTCTGTCCAATTTTCTTCTAATCTTGGACACTGCAATGTACTGAAAAATCATGGTAACAATCCATTAATGATCTACAAAGAGCAATATTCTCAAAAATCAAATCTCAATCGCAAATAATTAGGAATTAATCGATGCAGTTAACATGTAGAGATCAATGTAAAACAATGTTAAGCACCTATAAATAACACTATCCATCGTACCAAAGTTGGAAGCATCAAAAAACAAACATAAACCCTAATAAGCTGGTGAAAGAGTGGAGTCATGGGGTGCAAGGTGACAGCAGTTGCAGTTCTTTTAATGATAGTAATGAGTGTGGTTGCAGAAGCTCAATTACAACCGTTTCAGCCAGTCCTACCTCCAGCAAAACCGTCACCATCACCACCATCTATTGTGGGATGCGGTGCAAAGTGCGCATTCAAGTGCATTAGAGTGAGATTCCCACCTCTGATGGCCTTGTGCATTGGCCTTTGCATGATCCAATGCAGGCATTCCCCTTCTGCTAAAGTCTACAACTGCACCAATGGTTGTGCTTCAAACCTACTCACTAACTCCATCGCTACTGATAATATAGGTATGTTTCTGATAATTTATATGAAAAAAACATTATCATTTTCGTCTCCCTCCTTTATTCGCATGATACTCACAACTTGGTATATTGTTCTTGTTTATATGGCAGGTACGGACAGAGTTTCATATTATGTGGAGTCTTGCTACCAGACATGTTCAAAGAAAGAGAGATTATAATTAAATTGTTAGTTTCTAGCTATAGATGTAGAGCTCCTGGACCAGAATATGAATAAAGAAGCATGGTCAATGTAATCGCCAATGCTGTTATCTAATAAAAGTAGCACTACTTAGCTATTTCATGAATTTTTATTATTTACTCTCAATTTGATCAATCTTGTGAATATTCCTTACATAAAAAGACCATTTCCCACTTTCCACAACCACAAGAATTGATAAGTCACTTATTTTCGTAATTGCAATTAGTCAAGTTAGCACTATCTAAACAATTAGTCAAGTTGAGATTATATGACTAAATCAATTAATTTGTAAAAAATAAAAAATTTTAAACATCACAAATATTATAATCTAATTTAAAATTTTATGAAAATATTAAAAATTAAAGATTCCATCATTAAAGACATACCTTTTAAGTAAAAAAAAAGAGTATCATAATATGATATTTGGATCACCTATTTAGGTTCATAAAGTATGTATCCGTTATTTTATTTACAAGATAGTAACAAGCTACTAGAAAGTGTTGGCAGTTTGTAGTCCGAGAAGGATTTTACACGGTTTAGGAAATGAGGGTCGTGAGTATGTTCTAAGACGTATCCTTCGTTGAGCTGTTCGTTATGGAAGCGAGGTTCTTAAAGCGCAAGAAGGATTTTTTAACGGGTAAGAAAGATACTGATACTTAATATTTTGGATCAAAACTGAGGTTGTTGTCTGCATTTACTTTTATTAAGTTGCTTTCATTTCTTGAATGTTTCTACTTCATTCTTTCTGAAAAAGATTGTTCTCTTGTGATGATTGATACGTGCATTTTTTTTTTACTTTATGTGTTGTTCTTACCAGTTGATATTTGTGACTTGCAATGGATGCAGGCTTGTTGGAATTGTTGTAGAAGTGATGGGTGATATTTTTCCAGAGATCAGACAAAACAAGAAACATATCAGGGAAATAATTGCAGCAGAGGAAGCAAGTTTTGGCAGGACTTTGCTCAAGGTA
>JANZLC010000200.1:7004724-7021551 GCA_026413385.1 Erythroxylum gracilipes
TTTGGGTATTGTTCCTTCCAATACTAATTGTGATTGGGTGTGGAAGCTGAGGGGTCCCGAGAAAATTCGTGTTATGGCTTGGTTGTTGTGTCTCGGAAGAGTTCACACTCAAGAGTTAAGATGGGTAAGAAACTTAGTAATGGTCTTTGTAGGCGTTGTTCGTGTGGTGTAGAGACTCTGATGCATCTTTTTAGAGATTGTAGAGAGGTTTCGTATCTATAGCTTAAAGCTTTCAATAATGTTGTTCATACTGATTTCTTTGCTCTGGTGGATACTGAAATAGTGGGTTGGTTTAGAAAAGGGAGTTTACGAGCTTTTGATTCTGGTATTTCTCATAATAGTGATATAATATTCTTAGCTACCATATGGATTATTTGGCAGGGGTGTAATCAAGCTATCTTTGATGCGAGTCCTTTGACAAAACTTCACTAAGAATCACTTCTTTTTGTGACTATACAAGATTGATGTTGTTGCTTTGATAGTCTTCAAAGGGATCCTGTCCTGATTCAACGATGGGTGTCATGGTTGGCCACAGATCTTAATTACATCTGTTTGAATGTTGATGGTAGTGCTTTAAATAATCCTGGAGACGCTGGAATTGGAGGTGTTTTTAGAGATCATTATGGGCGTTGGTTGCGTGGGTTTGCTGGCTACATTGGAGTTGCGACCAATATGACGGCCGAACTATTCGCCACAAGGACAAGGCTGCAAATAGCTTGGCGCACTGGGTTTCGAAAAATTATGGTGGTGTCAGACTCCTTAGAGGCCCTTCGGTTGATATCTAGTGATGATTGGTTGTTTCACCCTTTGGCTAATATTGTTGCTGATATCATTGTTTGTAAGGATTGGGATTGAGATATTCTATGGCGTCATTCTCTAAGGGAAGGAAATCGAGTAGCAGATTCCCTTGCTAAACGAGGAAGCAGAAATCGACAGGAATTTCAAGAATGGGTTTCACCGCCTCCAGATCTC
Source organism: Erythroxylum gracilipes (assembly GCA_026413385.1). NCBI lineage: Eukaryota > Viridiplantae > Streptophyta > Magnoliopsida > Malpighiales > Erythroxylaceae > Erythroxylum > Erythroxylum gracilipes. Next base: position 7,005,697 of record JANZLC010000200.1, read on the forward strand.
TTGCTAGACCTAGCTGCTGATGCTTCAGGAGTGTGCTTTTTGAGAGAATGTTTTTTCTTGTTTTTTAATTTTAATTTTTACTTTTTAACTTCCCGATGTACCAAAAAAATATAAGAAAAATTTTTATCCTATGATTTATCCCAAATTTTTTTAGCCCTAATGTATTAATCGCAAAAACTTTTACGTCAAAAAACTCAAAGTTTCGAATCCCCACAACGAAAAGGCTAGTAAAAAGAGTTCAAATCACAAGCCAACCCAATCTGAGATCGAAGGGGTCATGACATCTGATTACTGAGTTCGAGAAGATTTTCTTATGTATATTTGTGTTAACAGTGAGATTTTGGACACAATTTTATGATAGAACATGTCTCAATACAAGTGAGAAGGGGACAAAAGGGAAAGAATAGAGAGAAAGAATTACGGAATAGATTTTGAAAAGGAAACAACCAAATTTTGTTATAACATATCAATATAGCAGTTGGAGGCTAGTTATATACACGTGACAATAAGAGATACAATGTATGCTAGTGCACTATTACATCTCTGGGTATTATTTAATACGTTGCGTATTATGTCTATTCCTGCATCACCGTTTTAGACTTCATTTACATTGCTTCCCACGTTGGGTCTTCTTCTTCATTTATTCTGTAACAATTCCATTTCTCTTAACGTCTTTGTCCACCAGATTAACTTTTAGGAATCATTTTTGCAGATCAAAAAGATACTCCCACATTGCGTTAGAATTCTCCCCATCTAACCACCGAACTAATACTTGAGTGATGTCACAATTATTCCTTTTTTCCATCAGTCTTCCCAAAATAGCCACTGGAAAGTGTTCAATATGAGTAAGAAAGTTTGGCAGTGACCCTACAATCCTTTTTTGCACTCTGTAAGCCTTTTTCAGCTGAGACACATGAAACACCAGATGAATTGCAGAACCTTGAGGAAGCTCCAACTTTTATGCCTCCTTTCCCACTCTTTATATGATCTTAAATGGACCATAATAGAGTGCAGATAGTTTCTGGTTATCTCTCATTTGGAGCCAGTGTTGTTTGTACCGTTGTAGCTTCAATAACACCATGTCATCTACCTTAAACACTCTTTCCGATCTTCTTGCATCAACATATTGCTTCATTCTGTTCCATGCTTTTTGTAAATAGAATCTTGCCACATTCGTCATTGCTTCTCTACCCTTAAGGACTTGATCCACTTCCAACATATTAGAGTCTCCTGTTATTGGTGTATAAATTGGTAGTGGATACCCCTTCAAAGGCTGTAGAGTTGATGGCTGAATGATTGATGGTATTGTACCACCACTCAGCTAGGGGAATCCATTGACTCTACTTCTTTGGTGACTCACTGCAAAAGCAACACAAATAAGTCTCAAAAATTTTGTTAACTACTTCTGTTTGGCCATCCAATTGTGGATGGTAGGCAGTTGAATGCTTCAGGTGTACTCCTTGCAAACGCAACAATTCTTTCCAGAATTTGCTCAAAAATATTGGATCATTGTCGCTAATTATTTACTGTGGTGTCCCATGTAACTTAAACACATGATTAAAGAATAACTCTGCAATGTCACTGGTAGAGTAAGGATGCTTTATTGAAATAAAATGAGCATATTTATTAAATCTATCGACAATCACCAAAATAACCAATTTCCCTCTTGATATCAGTAAACCTTGGATAAAATCAACACTAATTTCCCCCAGCTACCTTATGGAATCTTAATTAGTTCCAAAAGTTTCAGATACGCCGCGTTATCATATTTGTTTTTCTGACACTCCATGTATTTATGTAAATATCACGTCCCTTATCAATCCTCTTCAATGGAACATGTTTTGTAGCTTTTTAGTGGTTGCCATTACACCCGTATGATCTCCCACTGCCTCATCATGACTGATGCTGATTATTCATTTTCTGAGTGCCTTGTTAGCCCCTACCACTAATTGACCCTTCCATCACAATAGTCCTTCCTTCCATTCTTAAGCAGATGATTTCAGTGTCCCTAACTCTAGCTTCTAAATGATGTCGTAGCTTGATGGATCCCTTTCCCAACTTCGTTTAATATCTTCCAACAATTCTCTATGTATCTGTGTTAGAGAAAGCATCAATAACTTTGCACTTGTAATTAGTGAGAAGATGTCTGCAGCTACATTTTCCTTTTTACTCTTATATTGAACTTCGAAATCTTAACCGAGTAGCTTTAGAAGCCATGACTGCTGTAGAGGGGTTGTTAAATGTTGCTCCAATAAATACTTAAGACTTCAGTGATTCGTCTTAACTACGAAAGGTTTACAACTCAAGTAATGATACCAATATTTGATTGCTTTAATCACGGCTAAGAATTATTTCTCATATATAGATAGTCCTTGATGTCTTCCAGCTAGCAATTTACTGAGGAAAGTAATTGGGTGACCTCTTTGTTATAGCACCGCCCTGATTCCCACTCCTCTCGCATTTGCTTCCACCACAAATAGTTTTGAAAAGTTAGGGAGAGCTAATACCGGAGTTGATGAAATCACATTCTTCAATTTTCGGAATGCCTCCCTTTCCTCTTGTTGCCATTCCCAATAAGCGAACCTGTCCTTCTTCAACAACCCTATTAATGGTTTAACAATCTATCCATATTCCCTTATAAACCTTCGGTAATAACCCATAATCTCCAATAAAACCTCGGAGATCTTTAACATTCCTGTTCTGGCGATTCTAAGATAGTCTTCACCTTCTTGAAATCAGTCACTACTCCTTTTTTTTTAAATAAAATAACCTAAGTATTCAATTTGTCGTGCTCTAAATGCACACGTACTCCCTCTTAAATACAGTTGATTATTCTTTATAATTTGCATGGCTATGGTGATATGCTCCACATGTAGTTGTAAGGATTAGTTGTAGATTAAAATGTCATAAAAAACACCAAAATAAAACGCCTCAAGTGTGGTTTGAATAACTCGTTAATTAGTTGTTTAATGTTGATGGAACGTTTGTTAACTCGAACGGCATGACTAGAAATTCATAGTGGCCATTGTGTGTTTTGAATGCCATTTTTGGTATGTCCACCGGTTGCATCCCAATTTGATGATTACCCTAATTGTAAATCCAACTTAGTGAAACAACTAGCTCCATGTAACTTATCCAGCAATTCTTCAATTAGTGATATCGGGAACTGGTCCTTGACAATGTGTTTGTTTAACTCCCAATAATCTACACACATGCGTCATGAATTATCTTTTTCTTCACGAGTACAACCAGTGATGCATGGGGACCATAGATATGACAGATAAATCCTTGCTTCATAAGTTCCTTCACAGACTGCTCAATTAGATCCTTTCGTGTTCCTAAATAGCAATATGGCGATATGTTAATTGAGTCAACGCCTTCCTTCAAGAGAATCTAGTGGTTGAATTTGCAGTCAGGTGGGAGACATATCAGTTTTTGGAAAATCAAAGCATATTTAGCCAGGACTATATTGATTTCATCGAATGCACTTCATTGTCCATCATTCATCTTCATTTGTTGCAACTAAAACTCGATGGGAATAGTTAGCTACATCATCAGTAGTTGCCCACTTCAATCGTTGTAGAGTTCTTTGGAAATCCTTGCAAGACACCACTCGTGACTTGCTCATAATTTTTCCATTCAGCGTTACCAACTGACCATTCCAATTAAAGGCCATTGTTTGTTCCTTAAAGTTACACAATACGTCGTCTAAACTTGCCAATCATTGCACACCCAAAATAACATCACAGCTCCTTAATGATAAGACCAGTGCACTCATATTAAATTGTATCCTTTGCATGGTCCATTCAAAATTCTCACACCATTGTTGATATTGTAGTTGCAACCCTCCACCCACTGTTATAGAGATTGGTTTAATTTTTCAAACAACACAACTCCCCTTCTTAACGACTGATGTATCCACAAAGTTGTAAGTGCTACCGCTATCAATCAAAATGTGAATTAATTTCCTCTAATGAAGGAATGACAATGAGTCGAGCTGGAAAATTTCAAAGGAATGACCAAGCCAGTGGCTCAGTCCAAGCAGACCAAGGGCAGCCTGTGGCCTTTAGGCGGGCCGGAATGAACGAGCAAGTGGCCTGCCCATAGCCTGACCAAGGCCACGACTTGAGTTTGTCCAAAATTATAATAAAATTTTAAAATTTTTATATATTTATTTTAAGAGAATTTGAAAATTGTAGTTATATTTTTTTGAATTCCTAAATTATAAATTATAACATAACCATTTATAATGAAGTGTAGGATGTAATTACCCATAAATTATACAAAAATATTTATATAAAATAAATGATATTAAAAACAATATATATTTATTAAAAATATGTAGCTATGATAAAGTTGTTATAATTATTCCTTACAGACAAGTGAATTTAATTTCATTTTTGTAATTTTATTATAACAATTAATTATAAGGTAAATGGATACCATTTATTTCAAATATTATATTTATGTGTTTAAAAAATTATTATAATTCTTTTTAATATGATTTTTTTAAAAATATGCACCTCAAACTCCTGATAATTAAAATCGTTTGTCGTCTGAGCGATATTATTCCATATATTACCCCTCAAGATCTATCTTCTCCTTGAACTTGAATGGGATATTTCTAGAGCACGTTCTAGACGGAAACAACTTAATATATAAGGTAATTTAGATCATTATGAAGTTAAAACCTATAACTTCAATATAAACCTATGGTGTTATCATGTATTACAAAATTTATAGAATTTCACTAACATATTATTGACAATTGTGATGTAAGTTCTTCCATCAACTCCCTTAGCTTTTGGTTGAAGGCCACCTCTTTTATCCACAATCGTTTACCCCTGATATCTCTTTCAGTATAAGGATGGCGTAGCAGTAGGTACAAAAGATGACTATAGGTAGGGAAGGTAATGCCTCATCTGGATGTGCAGTGCTTGGACTTACAACACCTGATTCTATAGCATTTGCAAAATGTGATCCTTCACTTGGACCTGCACTGGCTTGTCTAAATAGTGGTAACCTAACCTTTGGGTGCCGCATCATTTCCTGTTTGATCCTTTATGGCATATTTTAAACCTGAAATTCACATTTTATTGAATATTCCAGTAATAGAACAATATAATTAAATAGATGACAATATATTGTTGATGCAATAATAGATTTATTCATATAATATTATATTACAAACACAAATTAATCACTATCATCACTTAATTGTAAATCAAAATCATCATCATCATCATCTTTTTTTGAAGAGTTGGAATCAAACTTAGGCTCCTCTTCAGATCCCTCCTCATCCATTGTAGATGAAATTTCAACATATTCATTATTTGGATCGTTTAAAGGTTCATTGTCGTCATATGTTACACATGCATTTATTTCATAAACATCTTTTTGAAACACTTCACTTCTAATTATCTTATTTCTCATTTTTCAAGTAATTCAAAAACACCTCTATGTTTTACTTTGCAAACGACCAACTAATCTAACTTATCTAGTTGTAAGCTGGGAAAAGGGATATAATACACTTTGAATCGCTTGCATCACCAACGCGATAGGTTCAAATTGTTTAAATCTTCTTCACTGGTTTATTTCAACTAGATTATATCAGCTGTGCACTTTTGTTCCAACATTAGGAGTTGGATCTCTCCCTTCACACTTAAGTATCACACTCCGCTTTATTAGCAATGTAGGGTACTCAATTTCAAGTATCTCAGTAATTTTATCATAGTAATCCATTGATTCTCCCTGTATGCAAACCCTATTGTTTACTGTTTCCATACTATGATCATAATATTATGTATAAAATTTGTATCTATTAACAAAATACACTAGATACAATTTAATAGTTCGTAAAGGTCCCTTCGCAAGATCAAATATTAACTTGTTCTCTATTGTATTTTTGAGGCCCATAAAAAATTATATTAAATAGTATAATGTCATTTAATAACTTTGATATTGTACTTCAACCATTTCAATTATTGTAAGTGAAAACTTACATATTTCTTAAACCATCGAGGAAAGTGTCTTTCAATTTTTTTTATTGATATCAACCTGTATTTTTTCAGGCATTAGCTGACTTAACCATTCCTCTTATAATTTAAAAGCATTATTATGAATTTTAGTTGTGAACAAAACTGACTTCGAATCGAGATATAATAAATTTCAAAGTCAACTTAAACTTACTGCATGAAAGGTTGAACCTTCTTGACAATTTAATAAAATGTAACCATGAGCAACCTCTATTTCTTCTTCTATTAACATTTTTCTTATTAACTATCCATATTTTTGTCCAGAATATGTGAAAATAGATAAGTTGTTATCAACATCACCCGTTTCTCCCCATCGTCATTACGAGGAACTTTTCTTTCTCTTATGTATATATGCGGCTCAAAATAATGTGAACAAAACGTACTTACTTCCTCTACTAAATAAGCATTTCATATCGAACCTTCAATTCTAGCCTTGTTTTTGACATTTTTTGTCAAATGATGCAAATACCTACATTATAAATAGGGTTATTACAATTCTGTGATTAAAACATGCTATAAGTTTTATTTAAATATTAATATAATTATCTCTTAAGCGGATACAACCATCAATATTGAACTGGACCAACAAGTTTAGCCTCGTGTGCTAAATGTATAGGTAGATGCTCCATACAGTCAAAGAAGCTTGGAGAGAAAATCCCTTTTAATTTGCACAAGATAACTGGAATATTCCTTTTTAATTTTTCCATTTCAACCAACTTTATTTCAGATGATGTTAGGCTTTTGAAAAACAAACTTAATTATGTTATAGCTTCCCAAACATTATTTGGTACCAACTCTCAAAATGCAATTGGAATTAGCCTTTGCATAAACAAATGACAATCATGACTTTTCATCCCAAATAGTTTGTACTCCCTCATGTCCACACACCTTGCCAAGTTTGAAACATAACCATCGAGAAACTTTGGACTTTTCAACCATTCACACAAAATTTCTTTTTTATTTTTTGTCCTATATGTAACATGTTTTTGGATATTTACTTATGTGAAGATCTTTATCTAACTCATTCCTTCTATTAAAAAGTTTCAAATCAGCTCGTGATTTTGTGTTGTCCTTTGTCCTCCCATCAATGTTCATTATGGTGTTGAACAAATTGTCATGTCAATTACGTGAATTTCTTATGTTCATACTAATTTTGAATTAATCACATTTAAGTTTAAGTCTTTATGTTTCAATTTAAATAATGCCCAAACAAAAATACTTAGACTGTTAAACTCCAGCCTAAAAACTCATCAATCATTGTTAGAGGTAAAATTACAAAGAACAACACAAAATCAATCACATTGTAGACATTACTTAGTTGAACGACTTACCTTAATAGATGGACAATCGTAAAGTACAAAGATGACAGATGACATTGGAAAATTATCGACGCTCTTCAAACACAGAACAGGGCTTGTAAGAAAGATAACAAACAATTAGGTAGCTTTTGATAAGCTTTGAATTGAGCGCAGGTACACATATGCACGAGTTTTAAGTTGTGTATTGCATATTTTGTTTTCCTTCTATTAATCTTTTCATATCCTACAACTTATAATATTGTTTAAGCCATTGAAACCTCAATATCTACTTGAAAAAGAACAATTAACCTCAATTTGATCATAACCATTTTTCGCAATATCACATATGGGCAAAGACAACATACAAATTTTTCGCAAGATCATAACCATTATTATGCAAAACCATTATTACGGACAAAGACAACAATTAACTTTAATATGCTAATCATTTATTAGGCTCTACTATCACATAAAGTGAACTCCAAATCCCATTTAAAATGGACCTTATCAGAAACAAAGAAGCATTATGTTTTCTTTAAGTCACCATAGGTCATATTTTCATTAAAAGAGCATAGCATATGCTAAACCATTTGTTAGGCTCCTCTATCACATAAAGAGAACTCCTAATCCTTCATATGTCGAAAAGAAAGCATTATATAACCCATATTCTCTAACTAAAACTAAAAATGTATATAAGTTATGCTCTTAAAGGTCTTTCCCATATGGTAATAGCACTTTCAATTCTCATAATGTGAAATGATATTTTATGGTGATTATAGACATATCTATAGAAGTTTCTCTTTAAAATAATGCTTATGAAGTAAACCAAAAAGATATGGGTTAAAAGAAAAATTAAGAACTTATCTCCAAGGACCATGTTTGTGTAGGTACCTAAAATTGATTTTTTAATCTAGTAGGACCAATTATCGACACTTTTCAACACAGAACAGGGTCTGCAAGAAAGACAATAAATAATTAGCTAGTTTTTGATAAGTTTTGAATTGAACATAGGTACAGATATGCATGAAGTAGCACAAGTAGCCTAAACGAAAAACTACTCAGGACATAAGCTGTAACAAGTCCCTGATAGCAACCAACATAATCCAACCAAAAAGAAATTAACTTCACTCCAACCAAAAAGAAACTCCTTTTTATTAAATGCAGGTTCTCGTTATAAATTTGAGGTACAATTATAAGGTTGGGCAATATGATTACATTAACTATCAAATGGAAAGATTTCGTTAACTGGCATTGCAAGAATAAAAGGAGTAAGGAGGAGGACGAACTGATATTCAAGATATCTCTTAACAACATGATTTATGGAATACCGATTGAAAGGAAACCTATATGCAATTTTTCAAAAGATATCTTCACAGGATCATAGTTTCCTGAACTCAATAATACAATTTGAAAGAGAACAAATAATAACTCATTAATTGCATTCGAGATGCAGTCAGGCTTTGGTAACAAAACTTCACTTTACAAGCTTCATCCATTTTTACCAGTTATTAGATGGTTCATGGAAGTTCTAAGCTCTTTTTAGGTTTACTAATAGCTAACAAAGTTTCCCGGAGTTGAATATAAGGATGGTTGATCTTAAACTAGTTCAATGAATTAAGTTGTTTTATAATGTTATAGTAAAAGACTTGGTCTTCCTTTGCCTTATATTTAATTCCTTATTAAGTACTGGTTTTCTTGGTAGTTTTGCTACTGCTTCTTTTTTATGTTATAACAACTTTGATTATTGCATTTCTTTCCATTTAAACTCTTATTTTTATTAATGTAATTAATTTTGTTTCTAAAAAAATTTTAATTCAAGGGAAGAAGTAATCAATGTCATATAAGTTGCCTAATTTCCATAATCATATTATACATCCTCAAAGAAAAAAGGGAATCACATAGTGTACTTACTTACACTTTTTACAGCTCATAAACACAAAATAAGAAGTTGGACATGTGAAGACAAAAAAAAAACCCAAGAGTAGTAAGTGGAAAACCAACCTCGAGACAGAAAACCCAAGATAATGGAAGTAGTTGCTGGAAGAACGAAAGTAGATGGAAGATGATGGTGCACAGAGGAGCAACAAAGAAGAAGAAAAAAAATGAAGAAGAATGGTAGGGGGCTTTCGGGTATGTAATTTAATTAACAATAAAACGACGTCATTTTCTTTTAAATTTAATAAACAACAATATCGATGTCGTTTGAATTTATTAACGGAATGATAGTTCTGTCGGTAAGTTACTGATAGAATGAATTTTCCGTAGGTAATTTCCCTAGGGAAATTTTTTCCGTCAATAAACTTCGTCGCTTATTTTTATTATGAACTATTGTCGCCTATTTTTACGATGACTTCCACTATTCCGTTGTTAAATTCTGTTGGAAAAGTTTTGCAGATAAATTTCCTCTACATTTATCGACGAATTTTTTCGGTTGTAAAATACCATATTTCTCGACAAATTTACCGATGGAAATAAATTTCCACCGCTAATTTATTACATAATTTTTCCATTAGTAATTTATAATTTTCTTTTAGTGCATAAAGAACAAGTTGAAGAAAGAAAATATTTAATCAAGTTAGACTTAATTATAAAGTTTGATAAGCTTTATTATTAAATATAAGATATTTAATAAATAAGGATCAATATGATATTGAATCTTATTTGAGCATAATTGACATTTAATTCAAATTATTTGTAAATCTAATTAATGTTTAATTAAAATTAAAATTTAATTTCAATTAAATTACTAAAATATCCAATATCTATTATAAATAGGCTTAAGTAGGGATGTCAATCTTGACTCAGCTCAGCCTAATTTTGACCTGAGTTTTTCGAGCTGTAGGCTGAGCACAAGTCAGCCGGGCTCAGCCCATAGCCTTACCAAAATATCAAAAACGATGTCGTTTTATGAAAAACAATTCAAGGGTTACGATAAGAAAAAGAATCAAGATTTAGAATAAGGTACGAATTAAGATTTATACTTTAATATAATTTAAATGTCAATCATTTTATAAAATTAAAATGATCTTATTTTGCGAAAATTCAAATAAAAAAAATTTCGTAATTATTCTACTGCGAATTGGATAAGATCCTGACCTGATTTTTCGGCAACAATATTATGTCATTTTGATATCTGATCCTCTAACTTTCACTGGAATTAATATGACTAATTTTTTTTTTGGTAAATATTAATATGGCTAATTGATGAGAAGTCAATAGCTAAAGTTTAGCACTGTTCCGTAAGATGAGATTTGTTCAAGCACTTGAAAAAATATATTAGAAATTGAGCAATCCCAATGAAAAATTTGAGAATCTGTGGTTAAATACAACTGCTTCTTCCTGATATAAAAGTTATCAAATTTTCTGATGGTATACTGGCAAGTTTTATTCACTTGATAGGGAAATTTTTATCCAAAAAGAAAAAAAAGAGAGGTTTTAATGGTCTCCACCTATTTATGGCACTGTTCTTTTTCTTAGGTTCTCAAAATTTGACTGCATTTCTTCCCTGCAGAATCTTCAGTTGTAGCTTTTCACTGTAACCTTAGCTTGAGGACCACCTTGTACATAAACAAAATTGCACTCTGATCCAGGTTTCAAGACTTCGAGCCATTGAGGAAGCTCATATATGTTCTTCTGCTGTGTTGGAGAAAGACCCCAGAGTGACCCCGAGAGGTTTTCAACCACCAGCTTTAGGTCTGTGATTGGCCTTTGAGATGTGTTCTTCATTGTCACCTTATGCCTGTAGTAAGTTGTTTTGCCTACGGTCCACGCTTTGGTTATTGTGTGAAGAAATTGAACAGGAACGTCTGCAATGCAAGAAATTCGGTAGGGTCATTTTTATATATCCTGGAATTCTGTACCACTGTGATGATTATATGCTTGCTAGGTGAGTGTCATTTTTCGAAGAGAACGAATATTGCTGCTCACCTGGTTTCCTGATCGGTGCTTGTACTTGGCGCTGATAGGAGCCTGCAGTTATAGAAGGAAAAGTAAATTGGTATGAAGATGTCCAATGGCAAAGATCGGTGTTTGGGAAATCAGATAGCAGCAGTGACTACTCACCTTGTGTTGTTGAATGTACAACTGGGGATTCTCTACGATAAAAACCTGCAAATATGGGCTAAAAATTTTAGATTTGTTCATGAAAGAAAGGAGAGAGTCAGATGGTTCAAAATTAGCAGGAGAAAACACGGACCTGTGGCTCCAGAGACACTATGGAGCCTGGAGAAGAGGCCCACAAGAGGAGCATTGCTAGATAGTGTAGGTTCTGTTTGTTCATAATTCGAACGATCATCTGAAAAGTTGTCCTTCTGATCCGGCCCTCCCACAAGAGCTCCGTAAATGACATTAGGATTTCCCTCAGGACGACGGTACCATGTTTCAAATCCTTGCACACATTCCACTGGGGAGTGGAGGGTGAAAACGGAGGCAATGGAAGCACCTCTATGGTGGACTCGCACAGGGTATGTTGATCCAAACCCTACCAGATAGCTCATGGACTTGGGGTTCTTGCCCAGAATGTAGTTAGCCTGTGCAATCAAATTTTAATATATCAGATTATATGATTCTTATAGACGAAATGTAAAATTCTGAATGCCAATTTAGCAGTGAATAAGATTCATTTCACATGTTTGAGGAGGCTATGCTTGCAGTCTAAAGAAACCACCAAACTTTTAAATTATATTAAGAAAAGAGTATGTTGGTTGGTACCTGTGACTCGGCGAAATTGAGGAGCTCCTGAGGTTGGAATTGACCTTCTGGACAAGTAAGCTTGGATTTTGCATCAGACATATAATCAGAGTAGACTGCTAGAAGAAATGCAGCAGCAGAAACATACTGCAGGTTGTTCCATTCTCGTACATACATTAAGCCCCCTAAAACATCAACATAATAAATCAAACGTTTTGAGAAAAAGGGAAGAAAAATATTAACATACAATAAGATAATAGAAGAAATGTTTGTTATTCAAACTAACCTGGAGTTTTATTAATGTTGTAGCCATCATTCTTTTGAAGACAAGCACAAGCAAAATAATCTGCTTTTGCTTGATATTGTTTCAGAGTGGAAGTGTAGGCGCCACCACGCCCTTCAAGCAATATCTGCAATTCAAGTGCTATCTTATATTCACCAGGTACCCAAATCTGAATGTAGTTTGGTAGAATAGAGTATGAAAAGTTCAAAGCTTTGCTATTTAACCCTGATGTACTGGTGCAAAGTGTGTATGCAGGACATAGATAAAGTTGACTTCTTAGTAGTGTATACCTTGGAAAGAAGAATTTGAACCCCAGCATACTTGGTATCCCAAGAGAATTCTTTGACGGCCCATCCAGTTCCTCCCATGTATACAGCATTGTTAACAACGTACTTGAGGTAATATTCATCATTAGTCGCCCTATATAACCATGCAGCAGCCCATAATAGCTCATCCTGAAATGAAGATACATCTTTTTAATTAACATACAAGCATCAAAACCCAAAACTAAAAAGAAATATCTCTGAGCTACACATAACACTCTACTAACCGAGTAGCCTGAAGAAGTATAGAATTGCCTGGCATTCTGAACGGAATCGTCGTAAAGGCCCCGGAATCTGTCGGCAAAAGAAAATAGCTGCAACAGGTAATCAGAAAACTGGGTTTGTTATGTGTAACTAATGTGCTATTTATATAGTTACAACTAATTGAGAAAAAACAAGAGTTAGTCCGCTTCAGTTTAAAAAATGCCTCAAACAGTGCTGATCATGCCCCATAAATTATTATGTTATATAGATATAGATATAGATATATAGTTGTATGTTATTATCTTTCATTACCTGCTTAGCATGAACAAGGAGAATATCAGAGTAGGAAGAGTTGTAAGGTCTGAAAGCAATGGAAGAGGCAGCCAAAGCGGCAGCAGTTTCACCAGCAAGGTCAGAACCTGGATGATACTCATCAATTTTGTATGCTGTCCTTGGAGTTGTCATATCTTCTGCACGCTCCCAGCAATAGTGGTCAGAGTCACCATCCCCTACCTGGAATTAATAATTAATTTGCAGACCAAAATCAAAATCAAAACGAAAACCAATTTTCCAAATTTGAATGCTAATTGATTGAACTATTACTATATATCGTATTATTTGTGCGTTTGTTGTTAAATTGTCAACCATGAGGTTGTCTTCCGTTTTTATTAAGTTATTAACATACATTTCTTATTTAGTTTTGGAGGGGTTGGTAAGACTGCGTATGTGCGAAGGTGAAGGTAGTTGAAGGAAATTTGGTTTCCAAAAGCAAACTCATTTCACAGTTTAATTTCATATCAGCATTTTTGACTCCATGATCACCACTACAGAATGTTTTTCAAGACAGAAGTATAGTTGCAGGTCTATGTGTATATGCTATCAATTTACATTCTTAAATTTAAGTACCTGAGCCCAGAGAAGATTAGGCTGTTTGTGAGCTTTGAGGAAGTAGTCAGTGCCCCATCTGATAGCCCACAGAGTATGTACCATTTGGTTCAAATCAGTGATCTCCTTCCTGAAATCAACAGCTCCCCATGCAAGCATTGTTACAGTGAATGCCATTGGCAACCCAAACTTCACATGATCCCCCGCATCGTAATAACCTCCCACCAAATCCACCTGCATCCGTAATTAATACATTCGCACCACCAAAAACACATTAATATCATCATCGACTACGTAAAAAAATGAATCACAATATATTCTTAGACTTAATTAACATATATATATGAATGATATGAGCCTCCCTCACCCCTTGAAGAAAGCCATCCTTGAGTCCCGAGTCTCCTCGCCACCGAACTCTTTGGTTTTCCGGTAGCTTGCCAGACCTCTGTGACTCGAAGAACTGTAAAGTTTTGTCAAGGGCGTCGGCGTAATCGAAGCCTCCAGCAATGGCTGCTTGGAAATGAAGCATGCCAACTAGAAAAATGCATATCCCGCAACTAATAATACTGTTGATAATCCTCATGGTGATTTCTCCTACTACTTCAAAGGGACAAGAACAGCACCAAGATATTGCTATGCATGCATATGATTTAGAAGATCAAGCACTGTTATATTTATATATATATACGTATGCACACAGAGAGCAAGAAGGTTTGAGGATAAAGAAGAAATTAAAAAAGAGACTTGTATCTTTGTTCAACAATGAAACACATTGGGAGGTGGTAGTCTCCACGTTCTATTGATCGGTTGTAATAAAATAATACACAGAGGTCCACCAAGTAGAGCTCTCCACGTTGGGTCGTGGATGCCGTACGTATACCTGCGCATCACGTCTGAAGCTGGAGGCCATGTCACTAGTGGTCTTCTAATCAATGGTATAATGGGATAACATATATTATATATCTTAGTAAAAGAACTTAATTATATTAATCTGTTATTTATTTTAAAATTTTAATTTGATAAAATTTGAAAACTTATTATTTAAAAAATTCATAAAAAATGTTCAAATGTCTTTAAAATTTTATATGACGTATAAAATAATGTTGCGACTACCATGATAAAATATATTTAAACATTATCAAATTCTATATGCTACATTACCATATATATTTTTAAAAATTGATGACATATACTGTTACAAAATAAAAATAAAAATAAATATATAGTTAATAAAGTGTACTAAAGTCTCTGTAACTTCCAATAATGTTGCGAGGATGGAGCCACCAAAGCTTCATTTTATTAGGCAATTGGGTAACACAGTAAAAATATACCTTAGATTCTTGCTCTATTACACCAGAAATTAAAACATTTCAAAATTGATAGTCTTTCTAAGAATTAAATTTGATGAAAATAAATAAAATTTAAATATTTCCCAAAGTATTTAATTATATTGTTATTCATTTTAAAAATAATCATCTACAAATCTAAGAATATATCTAGGGGATGAAATTAAATTTTTATTACAAATAAGATTAAATTTATTTAGTTTTAAATTTTTTTCTACAATATAAAGTTTTTGAATTTTTTTTATAATGTTAGTTCAGGTTACTGACGTTTTTGTGAATTAAGTGAAATGTGAAATGAGAGTAGAAAATGAGGGCATAAAAACACATTTTTTAAATATAATATATCGACTAAAAATAAATATCTTTCTTTTACAAAAGTACTATTTCAACAATAAACTCACTTACATTGTACATTATCTCAATAAGAAGTTAAGTTCAATTCAATCAGAATTATTGGGATTTGATAAAATCAAGGTTTTGAAACCCAGACCGGATGTTGAACCGGAGGCTTAATTGATCACCAGTTTGATCGAACCCATCGGTCGAACCGGTATGACGTCATAATTACGTAATAATTATATTTAATTATATATAATATTAGTAATATTAAAAAAGAAAAATATGCCAAATAACATAAATAAATATAAATAAAATTTTCAACTATCAATCATATAATTGTTCTCAAATAATAACTAAAATATCATGACTAAATGTAAAAATAATTACATCAACCAACGCAAAATCAAAAAATCCACCAAAAAGTGTCTAAATATTTAATATCATAACCAAATC
>JANZLC010000200.1:7021651-7041524 GCA_026413385.1 Erythroxylum gracilipes
TTGTACCTCATAACAGTGCTTCCATGCTATATCACTTCTCTGACGAGGATTTTGGCTGCAACTTTGATCAGTGGATGACGACGTGTGCGATGGTGCGGAAGAAGCATTGTTATCCATCACTACAAAATAAAAAACAAAGATGGTTCAGGATATGTAATCTTTGAATAAGAAATTAGAGAAAATAGTGAGTTAAAGATTGTTCATGATATACAAAATATGATTCTGTAACAATTTCAAATTTCCATTGCACTTATTCTCAAAGAAAATATTTTAAAATCAACATCTACAGTAAGTTTTGCATAAGCATGAAAGAATGTTATCTCCAGCTAAGTCTAGATCTAAAATATCAGATTAACAACATAAAAAAGGATGTTATTTTCTTCTAAAAGAAGAGGTTAAAGACAATTAAGCATAAAGAGCACAGAAGGTTTTGCCTTCAAAGCGCCAACGTATGGATCTTTTCATGTTCTTTGTTTTATTTACTGTACTTATAAGTTATAACTAAATTCCTAATTTCTACACAAAGTTTGAACTTTATACAAGATAAAGAAAAAAAGACTTGTTATTGATACATAAGACTCCAAATGATATATATATACGTGTTCAAATTTTGCTGGTGTTACTCTCTCATTCTGCAATCAAAACCATACCTTCCTACATCAAAACCAACACTGAAAATGAACAGTGCTTACCTTTGAGAAAAGTAGAGAACCAGGATTAAAGGGATGAGAAAAAAGTCAACAAAATAAAGCCCAAAAATTTCAGCCCATCCTAGTTTTTTAAATCTTTAATCTGAACATAATCAGACATACCACAACAAGTTTTAATTGCGTACCACTGTCAGTTTCAGTTATGCAAAGAACAAAAGAAAGTTGCTTTTATGTTTGTGCAAAATCAGGAAAGATTGTACTAGCCTAGTCTTTACTCATCAGATTATGCTTTTGTTTTCTAGTTTCTAGTTGTAGCAGAAAGTTGTAGAGCAGATTATTGAGAACCACCATCAGATTATTGAGAACCACCATCAATACAAAAGACTCATTACCATTATCAGATTTCTGTTATTGTGAGTTCATTGAATAGTAGTAGTAGTTTCTATTTTTGCAAAAATACCTGAAGTTTGTTTTTGTTTTTGCATAAGAGAGTGAGCGAAACGTTCATCTATACACTACTTTCACATTTCATTACACATAATCTACCTACATACACAAACCAAAAACACATACACAAACCAGAAAGTGATTTTTCCAGATGTTCATTTTCGGATTCAAAGAGCCAACATATCATTTCCAAATACATTCTTCAACCATACATACACAAATTCATGTTAGGAAGTTGCAACTCACATACATTATACATTCAGATTACAAAGTTTGGAATTGCGGAGGAGTTTAAAAAACAATTACAGTAAACTTACCTCTCGTATTGGAGCAGACGAAGTGTACGACCATTTGCCTCACCCACCATTCATGCTCGATAGGTTGTGCAGTGGAGAGGCCATCTTCATTTCTTCTTGAGGGCAACTGCAATAGGCAACAGTGAAGTTGAGATCTCCGTGGTTGCTACATTTACGACCACAACAACTATCGTGCATGAACAACTCCTCCTTCGAACCTTGCTGTCGTCGCCCTCAGTGAAGTTGAGATCTCCATGGTTTATTAGTGAAGTTGAAGACTTAGTCTGTGGCTGTCGTAGCCCTCAGTGAAGAGCCTATTTGGTTCTTAGAGATGCTTGATTCTTGGAAAAGTCGAAACCCTTAATCAAAGGATTAGGTAGAGCCGAAGAGAAGAGGAATGATCGAATGAGCTTATGAGGGTTTTGTTTTAAATTGTGTCTAAACCAGTGGTCGAACCGGTTCAAACTTGTTCAATTTTAAACTAGTTTTTAGGGGTTAACCGGACACGTTAGCCGACCGGTCACCGGTCGAACCGACCGGTCCGGTCCGGGTTTTAAAACAGTGGATAAAATTGTTCAAGGACATGAGTTAATAAATGTATACTTTTAATTAATCTTTTTTGTCTTTCTTCTCTTGAGAATCTCAACTCTATCGTTTGTTGTCCTTTGGTCAAATATGTTTGCATTATTATTTTCAGTTAATTTTATTTAGTAATATTATAAATAATCTCTCTACTAAAAAAAAGTAAAGCTGCATACTATTAAACTTTTTAAGACTCCATATTTTAGCGGGATGCTCTGTGGGTTTATTGTTGTTGTAGTTAACTTTCTTTTGTAGGGATTGCTTTGTGTTTAGCTTCAACATATTTGTTTTCATTTTTGGAATAAATATGACCAAAGCTCAAGAGATCACCCCTGCTAAATTGCCTCTTTCCTTATATTTAGCTCCCCTTTAATCACTTCGGAGCTGAGTCCTCCAAATTATTTCTCAAAACTTCTATATTCAACTTCTTTCATTTAGTCTCTTTCTTCTTCTTCTTCTTCTTCCTTCTCTCCGCTTGTGAACCAAACTCGTCTTATTCCTTCTTATTCTCTTAGATCCATATCTTCTCCTCTTTTATTTTTTAGGTTCCATCAAAATAATTAGTTTATTTTCTTAAAGATTGATTTTTTAAAAGATTGTATATCTACCCTCCCAAAAAAAAAACTTGGTGTTAAGTAGTAGGAGACTCGTCATCAACCAAACTCATATTCGCCCCACCCTTAGACCTCGTTTTTATGATTATTTCATCATCTATTAAGGTCCTTAACGATAGATCTTATAAATGGAGCTTTTCATAGACTAAAGACCTTCCTTTCCCTTGTCTAAACTTGGGTAGAAGCTTCTTGAAAAGATACGGGATTGGAAAACTCTCTCATTAATGAGGAAGAAATTTTCATTTTCAAATTCAATCATGAGAGCACTATAATAAGAGTTCTTGAATTTGGTCTCTGACATAATCAAGGAAAGTTTATCACGCTTTAGAAATGGAGGCCAATAATGGATCTCACGAAAACTAAAATAAGGAAATAAGGAATTTTGTTCATAACTCTCTCTCCCAACAACATAAGGAGTTGCTTTTAAAACTTTTTAGTTTAATAGATGTCAAGCTTGCCCTTTTTAGTATGAACCTTGAGAAAGCCCCCAAACCATATGGACTGAATGCATTCTTCTTTCCGCAAATATGGCACCTGATGGGAGACTTGGTAACTAATTCAACAATCGAGTTCTTCTCTAATGGATGAATGATTAAGGAGCTCAATACAATATACATTTGTCTCATCATTAAATAGCCAAATTCTAGCTTCTTGAATGATTGTAAGTTAATCTCATATTAAAATGTGATCTGAAAATCATCTCAAAGATGCTTGTAACTAGACAAAAAAAGGTACTAAAGAGTTATATTAACCTTAATCAAGGGGCATATACAAAAGGAAAAAGTATAGGTGATAATTTCCTTTTAGCTTAAGAGCTCTTTAAGAGCTATCAAAGTAAAAGGCTATTAATAAAACTTTTGATCAGTTAACTAGAGATCCCAAACTATTTTTGGATTTCCTAATCAGTTTATAGATTGGATAGTGAGCTACATATGAGAACATCCTTTACAATTTTAGTAAATGGGAAGCCTACTCATACATTTAAAGGTGCTAAGGGTTTAAGATAAGGGATCCTATCTCTCCTTACTCATTCTCTATATTATAGAGGTGCTAACTAAGCTAACTGCCCACAAGATCGAGCATAAATAAATTTCAAATTATATTTTAAATGATCTCTTCTTTTTAGTAGGGCTAACCCTAGTTCAATTTAAACATCAATGCAATCCTAGTGTTACTTTAGTTTGATCCTGGGGTTAATAATAGAAAGAAGAATTTTTTTTTTATATATTTTAGCTAACTTTAAAGACCTTATCATTTATACTATATCTGGCCTTACATATTATGAGCTTCACTTAAAGTATTTGGGGATCCTAATCTTTGATAGAAGAGTTTAATATTGAGATTTTCCAATCTCCTTTTTATTCCATATGTAAAAGAATCAAGCATTAAAATAATAAATTTTATTAAATACTGATAGGTTACAACTTACTTGTGTGTTTCTTAGCAATCTTCATTCACTAGTATAGCCACCTTTAAATGCCCCAAAAGCTAATCAAGTATGTAAAGAGAATTATGAACAATTTTTATAGACTAACAATCATCTAGGAGCCAAAGTCAAATGATTTGAAGTATATGATGCTAAGGATGAAGGTGGTTTGGGGATACATTCAATTATGAAAACTAACAAGATGCTTTTATAAAAGTGGATTTAAAAGCTCTTCACTGTCTCTAAATCAATTTGGGTCAAATGGTTGCATACTGACATCATCGAATATCAAAGTTCCTAGAGTATCAAAGCTAATCAGAACAATTCCTAGACACTCAACCAAATATTGAAGTTGAAAAATATTATGTTCTAGGAAATAAAAAATCATTGTGAGAAATAGAAAACATACTTGGTTTTGACTAGATAATTGGAATGATTTAGGTCCCTTACACTTGATCTAAGGATTGGAAATTTTACGCTATTAATTCCCCGAAAAGATAAGGTTAATTTAATCATAGACGAGGGGAATTCACACTACAAATATAAGGGTTTTAACTCCATCATGAATAACATCCCTAGCTATAGACCTAATATGGAGGTAGAGAAGACATATCTCAAATTGTTTAACCAGTAAATTTAATTTGAGTTTGATCAAAGTTCCTAACAAAAAACAACTTAGTTTAAAAATAACTCCCATAAAGCTTCCTTTATGCTTTGTTTAACTATCAAGTAGGGCTAAAGAATTTGCATAAGTTAGAGGGCTAAAGAATTTGCATAAGTTAAAGGTTTTAGTCAAATAATATGGTCTTCAAACTTACAACCAAGACCATGAAAACTTGGACCATATACTCTTTGCCTATTGCTTGTTAGAAAAACACAACTCCCAGTGTGTTTAGAACATGAAAAGGCAAACTAACATATAATTGAGGTTATAGAAACAGGGAAATTGTTAAAATTTCGAAATGAAGCATAGATGTAAACAACGTAGAATCTCTCTTAAATTTCTCTCTCTCTATTTGCCTTCTCTGTTTTTCTTCTTTGTCTACCTTCTCTACTTTCTCTTTAATTTCTCAACAAAGACAATATTAAACAAAAAAGAGCAAAAATAATAAGATATCTTATATGGTTGGAAGAGAGATGTTAATTAGATGTATCAACAGAAAAAAACTAAAATGTAGAAAAATTGACAAATGAAAGGTAAGTGAAATAGTGTGGATAAGCATTGGGTTTATTACACATTAATATTTTTATTAAATTTAAATATTATAAATTATGGTAAATTAATTAAATTAAAAATCATATATTTATGTTATAATATGCTGACATGGAAATTAAATTCATATGATAAATATGTTAGTTGATATGGCAAGTCACTATTAAATTCATATGATAAATATGTTAGTTGATATGGCAAGTCACATTAATGACATTAACGGAAAGACTAACGTTGGGTTATATTTGTAAAAAATTACAAGTTTGAGTATCTAATTGTTGCTTTTTGAAATTCGGGCTTGAGTAATTATGAAAAGTTTGGAATTTTTTTGTAATCAACCAATTTTTTTATATGTAACTCATTAAAAAAAATCTCTCTTTCTTTGGGAACCTTAACTCTCTAAAAGTTTTAATGGCATTGGAAACCAGTTTTGACCTAATCAATTAACTCTAATTGAATCCAAAATTTCCAAATTTGCAACCTCTCGATTCATAAAACCTTCTTAACATTTTCAATTAGATATTAAGACATCTATTGGATAATCAATTTCTTACATAAAATCTCTCTTCGAATAATTGTTAATTTGATAATTGCGTGACTTATTAAACTACCAACTCTCGTTGTGCAATCTAATTTGATTACTTTTAACTCACTCTCTCGATTTGTTGTCAAAATATGAGCATAAACAATTATCACAAACACCATAAATTGATTGAATTCAACAATGAATAAAATCACAAAATAAATCCAAAATAATGCCCAATCTGAGTTTAGGACTCTATAGACATGATAAACATCTTAGAAATTCAATTTGGTATGTGGCTGTTGCATTTTTTTTTGTGTCTTTCATGTTCTTAAATAGTACTTTAGGGTCCTAGGGTTGTTTCTAGGGTTTCCCTACTTCACTAGGTTTCAAAAGTACCCCTAAACCCTAAAAGATACGATAAAGGGCACACTTGAAAAGTGCTTTTGCAATCGTGACATGGGTGTCATGATCGTGCATCTGGAAATTTGCTTCTATCACAATTATGATAAGCAAGTCACGATCGTGCATTACTTCATTCAGCCACCATCTTTTTCATTCTTCAATTTCCTAGTTTCCATCACTAACAAACATATTAAACACCTCTTGAAACATAAAATTAAGATCTAATTCTTGCTTTAAACTAAACAAACACTTAGAATACATACAAACATTAACAATAACATAATTCTAAGCCTATATACATGATAATAATATAATAAACACTTAAAAACACACTAAAACATCTAGTAAAACATAGTGTAATATACACCTATCAACATCCCTATAGTTAAACCTTTGCTTGTCCTCAAGCAAAACTAAAAATCGAAATAACACAAAACATATAACTATATAAACATGCATTCATGCAATAATACAATAATGGAACAATGGCATCAAATCTCATGGAATTAACTTAACCTCAAAAACCAATCATTCAAATGTGCCAACATACTCACTTACTCGTTTCATGTTTAAGTGCTTTGATTTGAATATACATATCAATTAAAACATTAACACTCTATTCTAACACCTATGGCCCTAGTAAGCATGCACTTATTATTATTAATCAATCAAATAAGTAAACTATCATTAAGTATCCTTACATGAAAATTCTTGCTATTTTGAAAGATAGTAGGTTTATTTATTGTAACACCATTTTTTAAATATTTTCTTGAATGATAACCTAGTCTTTTGACGCAAAGACAAACACCTTGCATAAATGTCCCCCGGTTACTCAACTAGGCTATGTTTTTTATTTAGCTTAGTTGGAGCGTCATTCTAGTCTTTTGATGCAAATACAAACATTTTTTCGTGAATGCCCCCAATTATCACTTATATCACATCTATTAATTGGCTACCAACTCAATTATTAACCCAATATTTGGTAAAAAGGGCCAACTTAATTGGAACTTATTTAACACTCCTTTTTGTTAAGACTACCTCATTTCTTTTTAATCAATCACTCTCATAAAAGTGTACTAATAATGATAACCAATTCAATTGACTATAATTATAAAATGATAACCAATTCAATTGACTATAATTATAAATGTATACAAACAAAAGTCATAAAGTGAAAGAATTGATGTCATATCCTAATTAACTTACATATTCATCCCAAAGACACTTAAAACACAAAGTTCATAAGTTACTAATCCTTTACAAATTAAATGACCATGTTCAAAGCTAAACTAATTCTATTCAATTCTTGCCACTGACACATTTAGACAATGCACACATATGCAACAAAATGACTATAATATGTCAACCTAATCAAAAACTAACTCAATCTAAATGCCAATTTGCACACAAATGACATGAAAAGAATATACATCCCCACACTTAAGCATCTTATTGTCTTCAATGTGAGAAACAAAATAATACAAATAGAGATAAATAAAGAATAATAAATACAAAATTAGTGCAAGAATAATTATAGTAATTAAGGCGATGTTGACGTGTGCGATGGAATTTAGAGACACTTCATGTCATAAAATTCCAGCAATCCAATTCCTTACAAAATAAACATAAAAATAAAAATACCAACAAAATAAAATGAAAATAATAAATAAATAAATAAATAAAATCCTAAGTTTTGGGTTACCTCCCAAGTAGCTCTTAGTTAACATCATTAGCTTGACATGCACTTCACTTTTATACTCAACCAATGTCTATTATGAGTGACTTGCATCCACCTATGTTACCCAATTTCAGTTTAGTAGCTTGTAAGTAAGCTATAAATTGCAAGATAATAAAAAAGACATAATTAATCAAATTAAACAATTCAAGTAAATTCACTAATGTCTTTTTGCATAATAAATTGTAAATAAAATAGGGAATGATGAAACTCCCTGAATCGTCAATGGGCTCCAATAGTTTGCATTGTGGGAGGGTAAATTGCATTCTTTCTTCCTCATTCACCCTCATCTCCTCTTTTTCTTTCTGTTTGTGAGTAGGGACATCCATATATTCTGCAAATTCAATCTTTGTTGCCATCTGTTTTTCTTCCTTTTCTTCATCAGCTTCTTAAATAGAGACTTCATTATATGCATTAAGCTTTATGTTCGTCATCATATGTTCTTCTTCCTCTCACTTCTTTAAAGATTCAACTACATCAATTATCATGAATGAGTAACCTCCTTCAAATTCTTTAATACCTTATTTATATTAAATTTCACTTGTCCATTACCAATCCAAAGGATAAGGTTGTCTTCATGGACATCCACTGAACCTTTTTCGGTGTCCAAAAATAGTATACCAAGAATTAGTGGCCAATTTCAATCCTCTTCAAATTTTAGCATGATGAAATCCACAGGAATGATAAACTTGTCTACTTTTACATGTACATCGTCCACCATGCCAAACGGTTTCTTTTTTGATTGATCTACCAACTGAATAATCATAGAAGTTGGCCTTACATCCCTTAGCCTCAATTTTATGAAAATTGAAAAACGTATAAGGTTTAGATTTACGCCTATGTCATATAAATATTTCAAAAATCTAAATTACCAACTACACAGGGTATTGTAAAACTTCATGGATCTATCAATTGTTGGCTACCGTTTGATTATCATCTTAAGTGCGATTGTTTAATAATATGTCTTTAATAAACTTTGAGTATATAGGTATGCTCTTCAAAGCTTCCATAAAGGGAAAGGTAATTTTTAATTTCTTTAACTTTTCCATGAATTTTGCAAATTGTGTATCCAATTTGTTCCTCTGAAGTCTTTGTAGGAATTGTATTTTTAGTGGATAAGGAAGAGGAGGAATGCATGGAGGTCTTCATTCCTTTCTCCATCCTCTTTCTTCTTCTCTTGGTCTTCTACACGGTGGCGTTTAGCTTGTTTTTTTGCTAGTTCTTCTAGCTCTCTGCCACTTGTAAGTGTGACAGTCTTATGATGTTCCCTTGGAATTGCTTCTGTATTGCTCAAAATGCTCCATACACTTTTTATATATAATGAATTGGCCACTTGAGCCATTTGAACTTTCAGATTGTGAATAAAAGAAGCATGATTCTTAGCTACTTCTTCAAACTTCCCTTCCAACAACCTCTTATGGGCCTCATTCATGCTTATGATCTTGTCCATGCTCTTGTCTAATTTTGAATCCCATAAACTGGACTCATCTTGTAGAAATCCTGGAGGGCCATGAATTCCCATTTGAGCCCTTGCATTGTTAGACCAAAAGAAATATGGGTAGTTCTGCCACCCCAGATTGTATGTGTTCAAATAAGGATGATTACTTCCCAGACAAAATTATGCTTCATTGAAGTTAAATTGCTGCACGTTGTTATTTTCCAATAGGAAATAATTAGTTATGATATGAATCTCTCATCAACATAGGTCCCATCCTTACTAAATTGCTTTAAATGGAAAGAAAGAGGTCGTTGTCAAGAAGATCGACAACCTCACCAAACAAATTGTGTGTCGCTTGCATTGGTGGTCTTGAAAGTCCTTAATGATACGTGTTGAATCTTGGCCTTTTGAATTCCATAAAGGTCCTTTTGCTCTCTATGATGTATTTCCTCCATCATCATCCTTTTTATTTCTTCTTAGTGTTTAACATTTTGGATTCCTTATTCTTGCCTTATAATGTCTAGATTGATGTGTCTTCTATTTGATTTCCAAACTTTCTTCTTCTTCCTCTTTTCTTTTAACTTCTTGGGACTGGGTACCTTAATCACACAAGAAAGGGTAATAATTCCTTAAATCAAAGACATTAAAACTATCCTAATGCTAAAATCCAAGCAACAGTGCCAAAAACTTATTGAGCAAGTTTTATATATAATAAAACTCTCAATAGCCGCAAGTATATAGATAGTATATTGTAGTATTGAAAGGTATCGATCCCATGAGGATTATTCAATAGCTAACAATTGGAACTTAACTTTGTCTAATGTAACATGAAATTGATTTGAATAAAATTAAATAACAGAAAGTAAAATAAATAAATAAACAAAACAAGTAAATAATAAAATAGTTGAGTTGCCAATAAAATTAAGATTGATCAAGATTGAATACTTAAGAACTATTCTTTCCCTATTTTGTTCCCTTAATCTTATTAATTCAATTTATGTGTTTGATCCTAGATTTCCTAAGGTATTTATTACTCTCTCTCAAATCCTAATCAATTAATCCTAATTAAATCCGAACTTTGCAAATTTGCAACCTCTCGATTCACAAACTTTCCTAACATTTTCAATTAGATCTAAAGATATCTACTGGATAATCAATTTCTTACACAAAATATCTCTTTGAATGATTGTTAATTTGACAATTGCACTACTTATTAAACTACCAACCCTCGTGGCGCAATATACTCTAATTGATTTTGACTCACTTTCTCGATTTGTTGTCAAAGTATGAGCATACACAATTATCATAAATACCATAAATAAATTGAATTCAAAAGTGAATAAAATCATGAAATAAATCCAAAATAAATCTTAATATGAGTTTAAAACTCGATAGACATGATACGCGTCTTAGAAATCCAATTAGACATTAAGGATAACGAAAGAAACAAAAGGAAAAGAGAAAAAAAAAACTGTTTAATACGAGTTTTGAAATCAATAATAGAAACTTATCAAATATCCCAACAATTACTCATTATTTGATAAAAAGGATTAATTATCTTTTATTATTTCTTACTCATTTATTAATTTATATGAACACATTTAAAGATAAATTATTTGAAATTACATATTTGCACTATTTTAACATATGCCTTGATGCATTTTCAATCATTTTTCTTAACGAGTGAAAGCCCTAGATACCCTTCTAAGTATCTCTTCTCATTTAAGGTCAAAACCCTAAATAACTCTTTAGGTTTTTTAATTTAGTTTTGATGCCTAAATGCTCCTCTAGGTCTCTTTTCTCACTCAGTAAAAATCCTAAACACCTATCTCAATTTTTTAAATTTATTTTTAAGTTTTTAGATATTCCTGTATTCTTTCTTCTCATTTTAGTCAAAACCATAGACACCTCTCTGAGTTCTCCATTTTAGTTTTTAATTGCCTCGGCAATTATCAAGGTTTCTCTTCTCATTTGAGTCAAAATCTCTAAGTTCATAACTAGATACTTGGAAACCACTTTAGGTCTATAGTCCTAATATTCAATCTAAATAACCATTTTGGGTTTGTAGTTAATAGTTAGAAGCCCCTAGAGGTTTCTTATACAAATTTTCATATCTAGGTTCGTAGATAAATATTTGGAAACTTTAGTGGGTTTTTGTCCAGATTTTCATCTCTAAGTTTATAGTTATGTACCTATATAGCCCTCTAGGTGTCTAATATCATATTTTAGTCTAAATCTTATATACCTTTCTAGATTCATAACTAAATACTTAGATATCCCTTTAGGTCTCTTATATCAATTTGTAGTCTAAAGCTAGATACCTCTATAAGTTTATAAGTGAAGACCTAGATTCTCTAGTAAACAAATAACTTTACAAAATGTATATGCAACAAGATAGAGAATGAAAATTTTTTGTTCAAAGATTTTTTGGAAATTGAAAAAGAAGCATTAAATCAAGAAAGAGTTTATAAAAATAATAGGAGTGAAGCCTAAAAATCAAAAGACCAAAACCTAGCATTAGGAACTAACTATAACTTTAA
Source organism: Erythroxylum gracilipes (assembly GCA_026413385.1). Lineage (NCBI taxonomy): Eukaryota > Viridiplantae > Streptophyta > Magnoliopsida > Malpighiales > Erythroxylaceae > Erythroxylum > Erythroxylum gracilipes. Next base: position 7,033,521 of record JANZLC010000200.1, read on the forward strand.
ACATAAGCTAAAATAATTGATATAGTATAAGTGAGGTGGAGATCTCTTCTTTACTAGGTATTTTCTTTTTAAAGGTTTGGGATCAACACTCTATCTAGAAGCTATTTCAAATCTCTTCCTTATATAAATATTATCAGCAAAAATAATTTGCCTAATCCATCAAAGAGTAGCTAGTGTGAAAGCTTAGATATTTTAAGATCCACTTTAATAATTTCTCTTCTCCTTCCTCTCCAAATTGTATAGCTGCAATATCTAATCACTAATTTAAAGACTTTTAAGTCACTTTGGTGTGTAAATCTTACCTTTCTATCCCAAACCAAAAAATATGACTCATTACTTTTATAGAACTGAATTCTACATAAACTTAGAGCATAAATCTAAAATTATTTTGAATAACAACAAGATTAGAGTACACATTTCAATATTTCAAAGGCTTAGTTGCACAATTTACCAAAGATGTTAGAGGGAGAGGTACCTTTTAGTCTATCTAAAGTGTTTAGTCTCTACTTGTTAGATATCCAAAATATGGAGGATGCTTTAGGGAAATTGTTAGTTAACTAGATGTGCTTCCACCAAATCACTATTAGGGTACGTGTCTTAAACAAGTTTAGGTAGGATTTATTTATGAAGGTCTTAGAAATGTAGCTTATCTAAATGAGTTTATCCTTAACCTCTATGTTTGTCCTATAATTTGACACATTGTTATTAAATCCTCTAAATTTATAATGCTACTCACCATCTTCAATGTTCAAATTAACTTTGATTTTTAAGAGGAATAAAAGTTTAAGATTATCTAGGCCTTCAATTTAATGAAGGCGCTAAAATCATTTCATTCATCAAACCAAACCCATTTTTTGTGCCCATTCCCATCAATACTTTTCATCTTTTGATTTATAAAGTTTCTAAGTTTCAGCATTTGGTTAACCATCTAAGATTTTCTCAGATCTTTTATAATATATAAGTGCATCCACTTGATGTAAATGGTTTCAAAATTTCTAAATATTTTATATACATTTTGCTAGAAGCATCTTATTTATATTACTAATTGAGTTTATCCCTTAACCCCCTTATTTTTAGTTTTGTAAACCTTAAACCATCTAACCTTAACTTTAAAGCATATTGATATTTGTAATTTACACTGTGTTTTGATAAGTGTTTTAGTGTGTTTATGGGTGTTGATTAGATGATTTTTGCATGTTTAGGCTTAAAATTATATTAATGTGGTTGTTTGTTTATGTTTTTAAGTCTTATGTAGATTAGGGCATAATGATGAACCTTAATTTTGTGCTCTTGATGTGTTTTGCTGTGTTTGTTAATGTATAAGCTCAGATGATGAAGATTGAAGGAAGTTGGAGTAAGCTTAGACAAAAAGGCTAGGTCAAGATCGTGACAGAAGGTCTCCCTTAGAGCCACGATCGTGACAAAAGAGATTCACATAGGGTCACAATTGTGACACCCATGTCACAATCATGATATAAGACATTTTTACTAAGGCACAATTGTGACACCCCTGTCACGATTGTGACGGATGCTCGTCAGACACGGGGATCTCATTCTATTTTGATATTTGAAGGGTCTTTCTGGACATTTTGGCTTAGGTAAAACCTAGTTTTTATCCAAAATGACCAAAGAACTATAGAAGAACATTAAATGACCCTAATTCGAGCTAGCCACCATTTGCCAAATTGAGAAAGAACATAAGGAAGACCAAGAAGGAGAGAAGAGAAGAGGAGCCCCTATAGAACTATAGAAGAACATTTGCCAAATTGGGTTTGAGAATGTTGAACATGATGTTAATTATGTTCAAATTTCATTCTGGGATTTATTCTTAAATCATTTTGTGACTTAATTGCTTTTGATTCAATGAAATGTTTGGGTATTATGATATTTATGGTTTTTGAATACTTCGATAATAAATCGAGAGATTGAATTAACAGTAACATGATTAGGTTAGGTAATGAGAATTAACAGCCTAATAGATCACATAAATATGAAATCGATAATCATACGAAAGGAGATCTTGTGTGAGAACCCAATTATCTAATAGATCACTTAAGAACTAATTGAAGACGTAGGCCATTTTTATTAATTGAGAGACTGCAAAATTAGAATTTTAGAATCAATTAGGGATTATTAATTAGGGTTAAATGATTAGATCTTGAGATAGAATAATCAACCTTTTGAAAAATCTAGGATCGATATCAATTAAATCAAAAGTAGATAAGGTAGTAAAGTAACGATAGAATGAATCTTATGTTCTCATAATTGATTGATCTTATTTTATTGCGATAACTCAATTGTTAAGTGGTTAGTGCTCTATTTGATTTAATTATGTTAGTTTTGGAATTTTAATCTCATTCAACTCATACTTGATTGCTTAATTTTCTGGTTATTTTTATTTTCATTTAAATTACATTTTTACAATCTTAGACAAAGTTAAGATTCAATTAGTTTTAGCTAATTCCTCATCAGATTGACACCTCAATTACGACAAGTTACGACATGTATACTTAGAAAATATTGAGGATTTTATATTAGATAAAACTTGATCAACATATATATCTAATTTGTCAAACTAGAGAAAGTTCTTCAATATTTTTTTAATATCCTTAATCATATTATGAGGCAGGTGTAAGTGACATCATTAGTGAATGTTGAGATTGTTAAGTATAACTATGATTAGTTATAATCTGCTAATAAAAGACAGGAACTTGTTATTTTAATGGTCAATTCTTTTATGAATTAAATTATAGAAAGGCTAGCAATCTTTGTAAGTGATTATTTCATTTAAGATTGAGATACCCAAGCATTTAAAAGCTAGATCCTAACAATTGAGTCTTGAAATCCCATAGAGTGATCCCCTCAATTGTAAGCATCATTTGATACATATAAACATCTTTTATACCTTTTAGTGATTAACCATGTATAAGGATGAAGGACTGCAAGCCACCCATTATTATTTTGACAAAATTTGAATTGGCCCCATACAATAGAAGGAAGTTATTAGTAAAAGAAAGGTTGGCAACTTTAATTTCTTGCATTTTTTAATGGAATCTAAAAGTATTGTCCTACACAATCTTGTGTGCAATCATCCCAGTTGGAACCTCAATACGTAAAGTAAAGAGATAAGGGGATATCTCTTTGTCTCAACCCTTTGGCTCTATTGAAAGTTGAGGTATACTTACCATTAACAAGTATAACAAAAGAAGTTATGGAGATGCATTTCTTAATCCCAAAAATAAAGAATCTAGAAACCTAAAAATATTTAAAGAATTAAGGAGGAATCTTTGGTTGAATGATTCAAAAGTTTTATCTAAGTTGATTTTTATCAACCAATTTTTTAAAGTTTTTTTATTTTAATAGCTTTTAAAGAGTTTTTGAGCTAGAAATAGATTATCATATATATGCCTTCCTTCGGATAAAAGTTCCCTAGATTAGATTTATAATACACACTTCCATAGTCTTATAGCAAGCATCTTTAAAATGATCTTTTGGATTACAATGTAGCATGATATCAGCTTGTAATCATTCAATAAGCTAGTATTCTACTTTTTAAGGATAAGGCTCATATAAGTTTTGAAGAGTTCCTTCAAAATTCTTCCATTTGAGAAGAATTCCATTATGTTTTTAGTAATCATATCTCTAGTCAGATATTAAATATTCTAAAAGAAACTTGCATTTAGTCCATCTAGACCTAGGGCTTTATTATAGTTAATCATAAAAAGACCTTGCCTAATCTCCATGGTGATGAAAGGTTTAACTAACATCTCCTTCTATTATAAAGTTAAAGAGTCAAAGTTTACTTCCTTGATGTCTTATACATATGAGCAAACATTGTTAGAGGTCTCCATGAAATGTTTGAAGTAAGTTAAGCTAATTTTTAAAATATTGTTGATCATTGATGGCCTCTCCAACATAGTTTTCTAAGGACAAGATTTTGTTAATATTTCTTTTATACAAGATTAAGTTGGGAAAGTAACTTGTAGTCTTGTCACCATCTTTTAACTAGATAACCTCAGCCTTTTGTTTTAAAAATGAGTGGTTCTTCTCCAGTGCCTAGATATAAGTATTGAAAGCCTTTCTTTCATTGGCATTGAAACCAACACCTAACGATATACTATCAATTTCTTAATGAATAAAATTTAATTCCTTTCTGGCCTTAATAATTACATCATCAATATGTTTAATCTTTTCCTTATGAATCTTTTTCAGTTCACTCTTTACTGCTTGAAGCTTCCTTACACACTTATATGACTCAAAGCCCTCAAATTGTATATACATAACTTTACTAATAGCAATTTTAAAGTATTCAAGCTTAGAAAGAAAATTGAAGAACTTAAAGGAGTATTTAAGCTTTTACAGAGTTAGTTCCTAAAAAAAATTCATTAGGATTATGGTATAAGAAAAGAGGAGCATAAAAAAATGTATGATATTAGAGTATTTAGAGGGACATAAGGGATTAACTAAAGGTTTATTGAGTATATTTCCTAATAAGCTAGCTTCCTTCCTATTTATTACTTTAGGTGAAAGAAAACTCCATCGAATCTTAAATTAATCAAATATATATTATTTAAGCAATTCATAAACTCACTATTTCTCATTATTTTTCAACCTTCTCTTAATTAACTTCTTGAGTTAAGGGAATTACTAAAATCCCCTAACATCAACCATAGAGCTTGAATAGAGGACTTTATTGATATCAAGTCTCTCTAGAGATTGAATCTTTAGAAATTATGATTTGCAGCATAACTTAAAAGAAAATTTAAGGCAATCAAGATCCTAATCAAAACTAACCACCAAGTGAATGAACTGGTTAAAAAGTTTGGTTTAATGCACCTTAACTAGGTCACTGTTAAAAGCAACTATAATTCCACCATTATAGTGAATTTAATGGTTAATTAACATATTAGAATCTTCCCAAAAATCCATCCATAGTTGTGAATCTAATTCTCCTTTATTTTGTTGCTAATAGACCTACTATGCAAGGCTTTCTATCTCGCAGATAATTATGTATTACCTGCTTCTTCTTTAGGCAATTCATATCCCTCACACCCAAGCTACAAACATAAGGAAGAAACTGGGAATATGTGTCCTTTCTTCTTTAATTTCCACCTTAATCTCCTTCTTAAACTAACCCTAGTAACTTCTATATCATCATACTTGCTTGAAGGGCTCTCTTCAGCTTTGCCCTCCTTATGTTTGCTAGCTTCCTTCTTACCCTCTGTTCCCCAAGCCTACTTTGTTGGATTCTCCTATATCAATTCCTTATTCCACATATCCATTAGATTCTAATCTTCAAAATATGACTCTTCAAAAGTTTTAGTATGGAGCCATCAATCTTGGATTATGTAGATTGTAAAAATAGTTCCTCATTCTTAGAAACATATTTGTTTTATAGAGTTTCAAAAGAAACATAATGTTTTACTAAAAGAAAATTTGGTTGCAAATCATACTAATCCTCCTATTTCCCTTTATTCATTTGTGTATTGAGATTGAGCTCACCAATTCATAGCTGTCTCCAATGATAAATTATCCCCCTAAGTTTCCAATATTTTTTCCCAATCTGTGATGAAAGTTTTCATTAATAAGTAAGTAATATATTAGACTCCATTAAACCTCCTTCTTCATTTAGTCTCTTTAGACTCAAAGTAATGGGTAATTTTTTTAAGCCTCAACTTCTAGCAAATACAGGTATATATAATTCTTTACAAGCCTATTATTTGTTTATCCAAGTAAATAAGTTTCCTTATTGAGCTAAATAGATAGCTTAAACTTATTGTAGACCAGTATTCTAATGATACATTGTGAAAGTTTACCCAAATAGGTATTTTCTTCATGCTACTTTCATTTAGAGACATACCTAGCCAATACTTTTGTAATTATAGGGGCTTACTTATAATGTGCCATTATCCCATTTTAAAGGCTTATCTCTACCTCACTTTCACATCTAAAGACCAAGAAATCTTCTTCATTGATTAGTGTATTTTCTAAATCTAATTTTCCTTAGTTGGGTTTTATCTTGGTTTAAATATGGGGGAATGAAAATATTTTAAGTAGGAAATATCCAAATAAAACTATGTTATATCTCAGGGCTCTAGCTCTGAGGACCTCCACAAGTGGTGATATTATAAATGGCTCTCTATTTAATTGCACAGGAAAAAATTTAAACTTTTCGTAAGGGGTATGGTCATCTACTACATGGTTCTGGTTATTCTTTATATGATGAGATTTTGAGTTTTCCGAAGGCCTTTTCAATATTTGCAGAGGTTAGGCTAAGATAAAGGAATTGATTTTCATAGAGGGGTTGGGTTGCTTGGTTTTTAGGTTAAAAGATGCAAGCATGAAGAAGGGTCATAGGAAGGATCAATTAATGAGGCGTTTAGTTGACTGGAATCACGATTTCATTCCTGATCTATTCTTGGTAATAAGTTATTCCCTTGTTTGATTGAAAAAAAACATACATAATATATAATCCAAGGATTTACTTATTCCTTAAGTTTGGGGAATAACTAAATCTTTCCTCCCCTTTCTATTCCAAGTGCGATAGGAATAAAAATGAGGACTTGTTGGATAAAAATATCCTTAAGGAATCTACAAAAGAAGAAGAAGAAAAAGAAAAGAAAAGAAAAGAAAAGAAAAGAATAATAATAATAATAATAATAACAACAACAACAATAATAATAATGATGATGATGATGATGATGATGATGATGATGATGATGATGTAGTTAGAGGGGATTAATGGATATTTTGATTTTTTTGTTAGTTATTCTTTTTTCATTCCAAATTTATGTTTTCAAACCAAATATTGACATTACATTATCATTAGAAATTCTTAGGAATAAATCAAACTAAATAATACATATTTTATTATATTTCTCATCTATTCTATTTCTAAATAATCATCATTTAATCCCTTATTTATTCTTTCAGGTTAACCAAACGCTCTGAAAAGTTTAAACTTTGGTGGGAATTGGAGAAGGGATAAGTTCGATGTTAAATGGTAAGGTGAGTGGGGTCGTGCATAGGGAAAGGCTTGAGAGATACAGATCTCCTAACAAGCTTGGCTCTATCATTGACTCCAAGTTGATCCTTATAATTTATAGTTTTCATTCAAATTATAAAAGTTTTGTAAACTAAATGAGATCAAATTCATATTAAAAAAATGCAAAACAATTAATTGAATAAACCGTAAAGAGAGAACTTAACAAAATAAAGGGATATAAAAAATAAGAATGTTGGATAGGTATCATTTTCTTGTCAAGAAAGTTGTACTATATATATTATAGTGCAGAGTATTAAATTACTATTGAGTAACATTTTTTATTTTGTTTAAATGGAAAGGAAATAAGTGGGTGCCGCTATTAGCACTCCTTTGATTTATAATAGCATTCCCACCAGATTGTTTTAAATGCAAACAGACAAAATTGCCCCTAACATAATTCTGGGATGATATGGTACTTATCAATTGTCTATCTTACCCTTTAGATATAGCATGACAAAAATGTCCCTAACTCACTTTGACATAATTTCTAATGCATATGATATTTATAAAATCCCTCTGTTACTCTTTAATTAAATAAAGATGTTTTCCTTACATAGTGAAGCACGCGTATGTCACATAAATATAAAATTATACAGCTCTTTTCAAAATCATCAAATTGCTTCGTCCTTTTTTGCTTATGAAAAAAAAAAGCTCTTTTCAAGATCAAGCAAATATATATATATAACTACAACAAATTAAAACATGGACAAAAAATATAAATAAAATTCTTATGAAGGGCCATCTTGCAATAGTTTAGTAATTTAAAATTAGAAACAATAAAATTACAATAATCCATTAAAAAGAACAATATTCATTTGAATTGTGCCAACAACTACTTGAGCGGAGTCCAGCTTTTAGAACAAGTCAAAATAAAATTGTAGTTACTTAGGTAGAGTCATTCTTCAACCAAAAATAAAATTATAGCTACTTAGGTGGAGTCGTTCTTCAACCAAATTCTG
>JANZLC010000200.1:7123677-7161052 GCA_026413385.1 Erythroxylum gracilipes
GGGGGGATTGTTTTAGTTCAAGAGAAATGGTTCAATTTATAGCTTCTACTCGCGTAAATCCTTCTTTGGCCAGTTTCGGTCCCTGTAGATGCAACGTCTTTCTCAAGTCTGTCGAGGCAGTTGTCGTTGTGATTTTGCAAACATTATTGCTCACGGTAAGGAGAGAGTTGCAACAACATTACTACTCATTATTCCGTGCGGCATTGACTTAAGAGCTCAGTCCTACTTGATAGGTGAGATGCTCACTACTTGACTTATCACATCAGTTTTGTTTAGACTTAGGCAACAACGATTTTTCTAGTGCTAAAATTCCAAGTTTTTTGGACATTTTGTCAACTTTCGAACATGGAGTCTCGATCCTAGCTTCTTTTTTTTTTTTGAAAATTCATTAATTGCATGCATTTATAATGACGAAAAAGTAGAATTGGAATTTTTAATAAGTTTCCACATTTTGAATTTTTTTTTTTAAATTTAGGAAAAGGAAACATGTTTGTTTAAGTTTTATTTTTTTGTTTTTGTTTTTGTTTTCAATTTTCATCATTTATAAAAATAACAAAGTAGTTTTTGATTTTTATTTTCATTTTTCTCATAATAATTTACTATCAACTAAATATATTATTAAATTATTTAATATTAATTATTAATAAATAATATAAATAATTTAATTTAATTATTTAATACTATTTATTAATAAGAGTTAGGCATAATTTAATTTTAATAATTGAATTTTAAAAATAATTATTGATGAAAGTAATTCATAATATATCGATTTAAATAAAATAAAATAAAATAATAAAAATAAAATATTAATTTATAAATAAAATATCTGGATATAATGGTACTGCCTAATAATAAAATATTGGCTAAGAGCCTATGAATGACTGAGTTCTGGACAAGCTAATGTATTGGGTATTTTTCAACGAACAAAAGCTAATATGCTGTTTTTTGTTAAAAATAAATTATGAATTAATTGAACTATATTTTGACTGCAACTAAATTATTTTTTGTTAAAATTTAAGTCAAAAGATACCCCATTAGACAAGTCCTTAAGTAACTCTGTCCACATAATTTATCTATAATTTAATATTAAAAAATGAAAAATATGTGATTGAAAGTGACTCACATCAAGTAGCAGGAAGGGCGTTAATACATGAATATGATAGCTCATAATTAGCAATTCTCAAAGTCAAGCTCATCAAAGTGGAGCAGTTGCTCTCTTCTAATGACTCTGTTAGACTCACATTTATCAAGTAGCGGAAGTGCGTCAATACATGAATATGATGGCTCATAATTAGCAACTCTCAAAGTCAAGCTCTTCAAAGTGGAGCAGATGCTCTCTTCTAATAACTCTGATAGAACCTGCTCTGCACTTAATATGACATTACTTTGTAAGTTCTGCGGGTGTAGTTTTTGTTACAAAACAACGCTGTTGGAAGTTGGAACCCATCAAACTGGAATGCTTAGTCGACGATGAATATTCAAGTGTTGCTGTCTCCGACCAACTCTGAAACAAAAGTCACCGTCAGAAGTCGTTGACATAAATGCATGAAATTACTAAATCCACAAAAGAAAACTGTTAGTATGAGACGCCTTTTGTAGTTTTATTTACTTATGTGTGTTATTATCCTTGTTAAAAATTAGGAGTGAATCCACTAAATAAATTGTTTTATGAAATTAATAGAAATACTTTTAATATCATAAAATAATTAGATTAGTTTTTAGTTTAAAAACAAAAAAAAATGATATTTAAACAATTTCAATTGTGAAAAGATAATCAATTATCAAAATCACTAAATAATAGTAATACTTTCAAACTCAACTTAAAAAGTTCATTTAAGAAATATATGTTTTAAAGATGTATTGATAAATATTATAGATAAAAGCAAGATTACAAAATTTTGTAAATAATAACTTTTGATGATTGTATTGTAAAGTTAAATAATTAGTTTATATTAGTATATAATTATTATCTTTTAAAAGTAGTTTCTAACGACTAATTTATGTTATTATATTCCTAATATATATATTATGGTATCATTTCTAAATTAGGGGAAGGCAAGAAAACTGTTCATCTAATTGACCGATTGTTGATCCTCGGTTCACAATATGAAATGGGCTTTTGTACTTTCCACCATTCACGGATCTTAAATTCTTGGTATGCATCTCGATTGCTTTTTCTAAAGTCCCAGTAGTACATGCTACAGCAAGAATTGAGGAGAATAAAATTCCAGAGTTGATAATTTTGAGTTGTTTCTTCACCTTATGGACTACTGTGCATAGTCCATATACTACACGCACAGTTCAGGTGCATTTTCAGTGTCCCACCTTCTGATATTGTATATCCAGGTTTACATCCTATACATAGCAGAAGGTTAGGGAATTTGAAGATCGAAGCACATAAAAATAAAGATGAATATTTGAATGTTGGAGACAGGATTGGTCATGTCTTTAAAAACAATTTGCTCTTGCAACTAATATTGAAGCAAAATCGCGGAAAAATCTACAGCCACACGGCATGCAAAGCTATGCTGTTTCTTGAAGTCGATATGTAAAATCTTCAATGCGTGTCTTAGGTTGTATTAGAAAAGAATAGTGTGGTAAAAATGAACACATTTCATGCTTCTTGTGCGACAGAATCTCTCATTTCCAGGCCACTGAATCAATTTCATCCCTTGCTGATTTGTACAGTTCAAGCCTCTTGGCTAGCATTGTTCTCTTCTCCATTAGCTGCGGGTCCTCATCCAACATTGCACCCAGCTGCTCCCTCTGTAATTGAGGTCAATATAATTACCAAAGTATATTAAGATACCATTTATTCTTTAAACATCACAAACAAAGACTTTGAACACAAAAAGCTCAGCTTCTCCTTTCTTCATAGGTCAACCTCTGACCGATGATAGCAGGAAACCTAACATGTGCTGGAGAATGAAGGGTAAGTTAAAAACAAACTTTCCAGAGTGTTTTGATCATCTTCATAAAATCCCCTCATCCTATCTCCGTGCGTTATAAGGTAGTGTTTAGATCTCTAAAACCACCAAGATGCTACGTTCATGTTTGCAGCAGTTCGAGTTTTTCACCCTTTTTCTTCCTTGGCTCTGTCTAACAATAGTACATTGCCCTCTTATTATTTAATCATCTAATAGTATTCCGTTTCAAATTGTTTCGTATTGTTAAGATTCATCATTCATTAGCCAAGTTTAACCGTGCTTCTAAGTCAATTACCTATTGGTTAAATAACAAACTTATCCTCGAATGCCAAACCATTCCACCAATTCTAAGTTTCCAATTTTTAAAAGGTGTGCATTGCTCTCCTGTTTGGACAATAATTTATCTGGTGCTAAGCAATCCAGCCATGCCGCTGTAATTTTCATATGGTGCCAACATGTATATAACATGGAATAAGAATGGAAGCCTTACCTCTCTTCTACCAATTTGAGCATAGAAGTGATTGAGAAGACATCTGTTGGCCTCTCGAACCTGACAATAAACTACAGCTTTGGGGATAGAATTCCTCAGCGTGTCACAGACCATATTAATATAAGAATTAACATTAGCTCCTGAAAAAGTAATGCAACAAACGTCAGCACTATCAACCGTTTTTTTCTTTGACCAAAAATGCATAGAATATCCATCCTTGATCTTTTTTGAAAGAAATGAAAAGATGTTAGAATGGATTTCTTGAATAACCAGACCAATACTTGCTACTTGAACTTGGATTATCACACAGAGAGAATGGGAAATCCTGAAAAGTAGAGTATTACATACCGATCCTCCTGAAATGGTTATCAGAGTAACGATCTGCATTTAGGCCTGGATCATTCGATTTTGAATGTCCCTTTATATTTTCGTTCTTCTCTGGTTCAAGATGAAGCTTCCGAAAAAATTCAACTGTTAAGTAGCTAGATTCCATATCAACAAGGCGCAACACAGTTTTCCGGCTTTCATCGCGGAATCTTTCCAGAGCTTCATTTGCAGCAGCAGCAATGTCAGATTGAAGTGTTGGAAATCGCTTCAGTTCCTGCAACCACCACAAGGGAACATTCACGTAAATTAAAACGATTTTGACAAATTGTTCTGACCCTGTGACATCAAATATAAGCAGAGAGAATTGATTACCTCTGTTTCAGCTATAGACTTCCGTACAAGTTCCTTCAAAACAAAATGCACCTAAGAAAATAAGGCAGAAACTATCAGTTAGGAAAGATGATAAACCAATTTAAATCTCACCAGGACCCAATTTGTCAAATCATTTTCATCTGGGTCTAGAATCAAATGATATAATATCATTAAAAAAATTAGGCCACCAGAACAATCCAAGATATGAAGATAAGACATTAATTTAGGGTCATGCAGCACAGTTAGGATACTATCGAAACTTGGTGAAGAATTGACATAGAAAAATTAAAAGTATAGGTTATCAAAATTGGTGGCCAAATACCGTAGGCTAATAATGTAAGAAACTTCAAAACCTAAAAACATAGACACAGAAAACTTTGAGGGGGTTTCATCCTTTGCATGGGAGATGCTAGCTTGCTGTCATTACCATCAATCCAGCTCAAATGCAAAAAGTATAATGTCGAATAAATTTAAGCTTGAAACTCTTGATTTAAGCTTGATTTGATATTCCACATGCATCAGTGGCAATAGGACTTGGCCAAAAATCTCTCTCTAAACACGTAACTTCCCCTTCTCTATCCTAGCAGGATCCACTAATTAGCCAAAATATTTCCTTCCATTGGAAGGATTGCTACTACCAGTGAATAGTACAAGCCAAAAATTCAATCACCTTTCACAAATAAAGGACCTATTAAATTAATTAATCCCATATCAACTCATAGTCTAGATTGAAAGATCTCTACTCAGTATAAATATATATGTGCCTGATGCACAAATATATCATTTTATTCCATGTAGGCCGCATAAGAGACTAGAATGGATAATTTGTGTCCTGACAATGCAGTAACTGAGTGCTATAAATGATAACCAATGATGGATCAATTGCAAACAAAAGCAATCTAGGTGTGAAAAGAGACTCAACAACCACTCATGAATTAAAAAAGAAAACAAGTCAGACACCCAGGTTTTACCAATTAATTTATCTGTATACCAAAGAAGCAAAAACTACATAAATAATCAAAATCCATCAAATGCATGGCCTCCATAAGGAATGAAATTAACACTAGACACACATAAACAAAAACATCTCTGAACAAAGAAAACTTGAAATTCATGAAGAAAGAAACTTAGAGGATTACGGCATCCACTGAGGCTTCAGCTGGCCCTTTGAAATAACTGATAGATCCATCAATTAATCTTCGGTATCCTTGTTCTGGAGCAATTAAGTGTGGCTGATAACCATCAGCTTCTGAAACAACTTTTTGTACATTTTTCATAGAGAGATGACGATCAAAAGGCAGCTTTTTCAGAGCAGCTGGAAGTTGATGGTCAAAAACACCATATATTCGATCTCCACCAGGACGGCTGAAGCATGAACTTGTTACTCACCACATAAATATCAAAGGGAGATCCAGATAATGATATTTGCAATAAATCATTACCAAAGGAAGTTATTACAATTTGATATTAATTCCACAAAATGTTTTAAAATACCAAAAGTATTTTCCTTCTTTTTCCTGATTTTAGCTGTCTAATGTAAATTACCCAAGTTCAATACCAACATATTTTTGCAATCTGGAAACACGGGAATACTTGTCTTTCCCTTCTATGTTTGGACTTTACTTTTAGACAAAAGCTTTCCTGCATAAATTACTTGAAAGCAATCAACAAAACACATGCACCATGTTGATAACTGTTAGTGGTTGTTGTGGGACAAATAAAGGACACAGAAATTACCCCCCATCCAGGTGCTCCTTAAAAATGCGATCAAACGCCCTACATAGTTCCAGGATAGTGTACAGTTGAGCCTGCATATGTATGTAGCATACTTTTGGTGAGTACAATAGGGCCATTCATTACTTTGATACTTAATCAACAAAAACTTAAACTCTCATAGTTCTCATTTATTACCCCTGAATCTGATGCAATAGGCCTTCCGATACGGTCCAACTCTGCATTAATCTCATCAATGTTCTTGTTTATTAAGGCAATAATACTTGGTATACGCTGTCTGATAACTGTTTCTAAGTGCTGTAAGGAAACAATTTTAAGTATGTAAGACACTAATGCTACTCAGTTTTCCTAGACAACACTTGAGAAACATTATCTAGAAAATTATGCAAATCTTAAGCACATCTTGTGGGCGAAACGACCTGAGACAAAAGTTTAGCGAGATACTCAGCACCCATTTTACTTGCCAAATGTCCATACTCTGGACTTGTTTCAAAATACTCACGCTCCTTTCGACGAGCAGCAATCATGTCAACATTCTTGTTGATATCAGCTTGAGATCTATTTACAATTCCAACCCAAGGATGCTGCAGCCTGTATGACCTTCCTTCAAGAACCTGAATGATCCATATGGAGTGACAATTATGACAACATTAATGACCTTAAAACTTAAGTAAATGAAAAGAAAAAGTTGATATCTAAATAACTACATACATCCAAAGCATTTGTTCCCTTGTCCATCAAATCAAGCTTTGTCATGACACCAAAAGTTCTTTCACCTGAAAATAAAATACTTTAGAACTATCAACCACAGCCAATCTTACTTGGTAATCTCTTTGTAAATTATACAATTTCTATCCTTACATTCTTGCAGCCTAATGTTCCCTACCTGAAGGATCAACTTCTCTAGCAAGCTTTATAGCATCAGAAGTGGCAATATCTTGATTTGCTGGAGAAATGGCCAGTATGATACAATTGGGCTACCACATAAGAGAATTCCATGAGACAAGCTTACAATAGCAAGCTAAACCACAGAAAAGGAATAAGGAAACCGAAAAAACTTAGTGTCAACCACAAATCTCTTGTGACTAAATAATGGAACTAAAGAATATGGCAGCTCATACCCACGAATCGGGTTTAGGTCTTCTTGTTTTAATGCATTTAAATTCAATTCATGTGTAAGCTGTTATGGCTATTTGATACAAGTTTGATCAAACTAATATGCTGAATGCCAGCAGATTTAATATTCATGATGGAATATTTATCTGAATGGTTAAAAGATATTTGAGACCTAAAAATAAAAGAAGACAATGGCAACTAAAACTATCTAGAAAACAACCAACTCTTATCAACTAGAAGTGCTCAGTACATGAGTAATTCCTATGTTGATTTTAAGTATTTAGATAATTAAAATTATTAACATTAAATGTCTTCTTAACAAACTAGCGATGTACTTCTAAATTCACCAATTCTGTGAAGATTCTGCTTGTCATTTGATTCTCCATCTAACGTACAAATCAGTGCAAAACAAAAATTAATTATCTATAGTATCTATTTCGTAATTGTTTATGGATTCGATCTTTAATGAAATCTCCCCAACACATACATTTTCTCTCCTTCTGGTGAAGTAAGGTGATGAAGTGACCTCTTAAGCTTCAATGACAATCAGCTTGTCAGTCCGTAATGGGTCTCTTCCCCAACAATCATTTTCTGAGCAACAATTATAGGAATTTATTGCCAATTCTATCAAGGGGAACTAATTTACATGAACCAATCCCAAATTAACTGAAGCCAAAACTAATGCATTAGTTTTCCATAAAGCAAACATAGGATCTTTCAAAGTACACAGATGCACAAAATCTGTAATCAAAACAAAATTGCGTCTTATTTTTGTACTAGGTGGCTCCAAGAATGGGATTATTTTTGCTAATTCATTTAATCTTGCTTTTTTCCTATTTCTGCAGTTTATTTGCTCACACCTCATGAAATAAATAATTCTGAAATCTTTAATTACTTTCATAACTAATGAATAAGTCTCACCTTCTCAACATAAGAACGGACCATAGTTTCAATATCCTGAACTATACTGTCTGGTTGTCCCTCTGCAAAAGCCAAGGTTGCATTAATGAACATAACAATAACTGAATAATTCACAGTTATTTGGAAAATTAAGGAAAACCTCAAAGAATCATGCTATGAGAAAAGCAATATCAGAGTAATTACCTACAGCAACCTTTGTCAATCCAGGCAAATCTATGAGGGTCAAGTTGACAACTGTAATCAAAACCACAAATTTAGAAATTTGGAAAATCCTTAAATTCAAATACTTAATGCCCATGCGTAAAAATTTCAATCTTATGATAAGCAAGTAAATAAAGAACTAGGGTGCAAATTTGACAAATAATTAGAAAGTCAAAACAAATGCTTAAACCATTACACCTAAAACATGACAACTTCCTTCAGAAAGTGGGTAAAAGTGTGTTACGTTTCCCAACCCCCACCCTAAAGAGCATTTGAATCTTTAATATTGGTAGAGAGAGATAATGGAATGTTTGAATGGCTACCCCTCCCCCTTTGGACAAAAAATAAAATGGTTGGAAATGAGATTAGAAAAGAAAAGTCCATTTCTCTAGCATCTCTGTATGACAAACAAATACCATTCAATTATCATGAAGGTAGTTCCACCACACAACCGTCAGAAAAAGGTAAAGCAGTGAGTGATCTCAGTCAGCTCAAATTACTCTTGCATGCCGTTAAGCATATTCAAAATGCAGAAGACGACTACCCAAATTCAGAATTTGGCCAATACTTCAGTTTTATTTGGAAAGAGGGAAAAAATAGCAGAGAGAGCGCTATTTCCTCAATGTTAAAAGTCAACACAAGATAATAAAGGCAGATTGAACCAGACAGCAGAACTCTAATTTGTACTTATAACAAGAAAGACAATATCAAAAAATTTCTGTCCCAAAGCAACATGAATTTGAGAGCAAACTACCAATATAATCATACTGATTTCTGGCACTTGATTCATTCCACCATATAATCCAGAAAATGAAACAAGGGCTTAGTTGCCGAAGTTCTTTCTTCTAGACTCAAGATGCCAAGAGCGCCATTATTGAAGTATCACTCTGATGTTCCCAAAATAATTTAGCAGACAATAGAACTTAAAGATAGGCCTATGATACAAAAATCATACAACAATGACTAAGCAAGTTACACTTTCCACCCCGCAATTACATTTTGAAACAAGAGGGTATAGAAAATATCAGAAGAAAAAACCACTTTATTTCTCTGATTATATGTAATTTATACACTAGTATAACTTATTCTAATACTACTAAACTACTAGATTTTTCGTATATATTAACTTATCCAATCTATAGTATATCTTATCTTATCTACTAGAAGATAAACTTATCTCCTAGAAGATAATCTCGTAAGCTAGCTAAACTTATCTAAAATAATTATCCAACACTTTTAATTGACATATTTTTTATTTTCCTTCTCTTCTAGATATCTTTAGTCGAAACAAATGTTGGAGAAGAGTGAGAGAAATGTCCTCTTAATGTATGGTTCTTTCATAAATATCTTTCAAGAAGATATCTCCTAAGTCCTTAGTAAGCTCTTTACAAAAGGTCTCACTAGTATTTCAGAAAATTATGCAATAAACGCTCTACTCCACGTCGAAGTTCCACAAATAAGAAAGATCTGAAATCAGCTAGCAATACCAAGCACCAAGCACATTATGCATCTTCTATTGGAATGCATCTATGTCATTCACTAATAAAGAGTAAGAAATCATTAAATGGATGAACATGCATCACACTTCCTAACTTCTGCCTATTCCACAATAGAAACCCCTTGAAAAGAAATTTTTTGTGATTGTGTAACTCTGAATAGATACAGAAGCAAGTCCATCAATAACAAATGGAACAGTAGAAAATTAAGATTTGATGTTCAACAACATATATAAAGTAATTTCTGTGAAGAAAGGAAAATCAAAGAAACACAAATAACAAAACTGAATTGAAGAGAAAAGTTAACCATCATCAAAGGCAAGAAACAGTGATGCTACCAAATACTAGTTGAGTTTTACTGAATCTGTTAACATGCTTGCGGTGTACTTTGTGTGTTCTCGTTCACCTAATGGCTAATATAGCGAAATTTCATAATGGAAGATTCATACTGAAAAAAAGAATGGGGCATCTGGCTAGAAGAAAAATATTTGCTGTTCAGTAGATGATCTTTTCAAATTACTACAGCACTGGATACATAAAGAAACTGCAAGTATTCTTTCTCATGGAGACGCAAGTACTATGAATTTGAGGCTTATGTTACTAGTATGTGTTCTTTCGGATAAATGGACATATGCCATCGAAACTGACAATCGAGTGTTTGCTTCTCTCTGATGAAATTAAGCTTAGAGGAATATAAAAGTTGTCATCTAAGACTTTTCAAAAATTTGGAAGTTCATGAAGAAAAGTTCTAAAAGTTTTTGTCACACATCGATAGAATTAAAGTCAAACAAAGCTTAAATACAAACCATTTGGAGAATATATGCTCAGATGGATCGGGACATTGGAGATTTGCTTTGATTTCCCAGTTATGCGATCTGTTTCATCTGCAATCTCCTTGCGCACGGAAGCTGCAAGAACAAGAAAAATTCTTGTCTAAAGGTGCGTTCTGATTAAATTAAGCTTTTCCCAAATAACTGATAATCAACAAATCCCTTCACTCGTTAACAAGTAATGAAAAAGAGAAGTTAACGAAGCATGCCATTTAATTTACAGCTCAAGAACATAGTTTTTAGAACATAATAACTTATACACAGCCACCACTCCAGTTTTCTATGACCATTGCACATAGAATCTCCTCGCTTATGACTCAAGTTTTCTGGAAATTGTTAATTTACTCATCCACTTGAAACCAAAATCAAAGAAGAAAAGTTAATAACTTGATCAACATGAGTATGTACGGTTGCAAGTTTGAAGAAGTTCTAACTACAAGTAAGGACAACATAGAAAGGTAAGGAAAGGACAAAAAGGAAAAATAGTGCTACAATAAGAATGATCACAGATAATTTGAAATAACTATGGTGTTGATAAAGCTAATTGTAGAAAGATTCAAATTGTTAAAACTCCATAATTGAGTGCTGTCCAATAAAATCAGTTGAAAATAAACACAAAACTGTTAAGAACTATGACATTTTTTCCTATAAGCTAAACAGGTGGACGATTGTAGGAAGAAGATTTTACATACTCAAAGTTGCAATTAATCCAAAATATGAAGAAAGAAACTTAAAACATTGAAAATGCAATATCACATATATCCTTCATGTGCCAATATTAGGATAGGACTATATCCCAAATTTTTTATACACTAACCAATTCAAATTTCGTTCAGTGGGCAGTAGGATATAAACATACATCAGCAAGCTTCACTGAGCACTTGGAATTAAAGAAAGTTGAAAGCAAAGGAACAAATAATGCAACGACAGGCAGAGACAACTCAAATATATTAAACTTCAACATAAGTTCAAAACTGGAGAATTCAGCATCAATAATTTGACATACCAAAATCAGTGTATTTCCTCTTTGGGGCATGAAGAAACTCTGCATATTCAGAACGGCCATCTTCTATCTTATGAAGTTGCAACACCAATGGCCTCCGAGTAACGATACCTGTAAACCGAAAAGGCAGACTTATTAACTTAAAGAAAACGAAATATCATGGGAATCATGGGGCAAGGCGAAGCCACTTCTTTATGCTCAATTGACTGCTTGAAAACTCTGAACAAAAAGGAAAGTTACTTCACACTTCAATTTTCAAAATGCTGGACTACCAAGACAGAATACACCACTTAGTTGAGTCCATACACCTGTATAGGATACAGAAAGGACACACAAACCTAAATAATGACTTAATTCGAATAACTTTTTTCAGCTCTTGGGTTAAATGAAAGTAAATTAATCAATGAATATCCAGCATTCCGCTCAGCCTTCCATTCACATCCAACTAATAAACAAAGATGATCTGAGGTCACACCAACATTGAAATGCACAAATCTAATAATTCAAGCTGAGGCCGAGAATTACCAGATCCACGAGGCAGGAAATCTCTCCCTACAACGCTTTCCAACACCGACGATTTCCCAGAACTCTACATTTCAGGACCAAAGTTAAACATCTTTCAACAACAAACCCATAAATCGAAAGAACAATAAAAATTCATGAACAAAAAGTCAAATCACCAATAAAGACACACTTATAAACCAGAACATGTATGGAGATGAAGAAAAAAAGATGACCTGACCACCAACAACAGCAACAGAAGGAAGAGCTTCCCAAAGGGACATTCCCTCACCACCATGGTCGCCCAAAACGGTGCAGGCTCTTTGGATTCTGTTGACCAATCCAATCAAGCTTTGCATTGTAGTCATTTTTTGAACGGGATCTAAATCTAATATAATTTTGTACAGAGAAGGGAGTAAAAGGGATTAGATTTCAGAATGTTTGGATTAAAGAATGAAACCTGAAGGATCAGAAATGACAATGTTTAATGGGTTTTAGATCAGAAGAGAGAGATGCAGATTGGTTTTCTGATCGAGACCTGGAAACCAAAAACAGAGACACAATGGGAAAGAGATCGGTTGGAGCGAGGAGTGTGGTTCCAAAGGCATCAACGTGCATGTGTTTTTATTTTATGTATTTCTTTTCTAATTTGTCAGCTGAATCCAAGTATTAGAATCTAATTTATTTGATCGTGAAAAATAAAGTCAAGTTTGATTTATTGTTGCATTTAAGGAGCTACTTAACAGTATCGAGCTTTATATCCTTCGATGCGAGGAGGATTTTTGCAGTTGACCTTTATGTTTCTCAAACAAGTTTCAATATCTTTATTTTAACGTAAAATTTTTAATAAAATATGCGAGAATGGAATCGAACAAAAATGAATGTAATATAAAAAAATTTCTTAAGGAGAATGAAAGGGTTCATAATATAATACAGTGAAATGTTATTTAGAAGAAGGGTTTATAATATAATATAATAAAAACTTATTTATCATTGTACATTTCATCCTAAGCTTTTAAAATCAGTTTCTCATTTTTACTGTTTATGATAGAACGAGATATAATATGAAACTCTCCTCTTCTATTTCATTTTATTTTATTATATTATAAACTTTTCTCCTGAACGATGAAATAATATTACATTCTATTAATAAACTTCCAAATAAACATAACATTAATTTTACAACTTTTTAAGTGCTTCTAGACAATTTTGTTTTTTTGCTAAATAAAATTGTTGCTTAAATATACTATGCATTGAAAAACTTTTAATGGTTTTAAAATATCTTTATGTCTTGTTTGGTATGATAATGGACCGATCCATGAGTCCAAGTTCAAGTATTCTCAATAGGTGGTCCATGGGCCTAGGCCTAGATCAACCTGAGGTATTATTCTTCTAAACAAAACGACATTATTTTGTTTAAAAGAGTTGGGTCTCGAGTAGGTATGGGCCTGGGCAGCTTAGCCTAAACTCAATTAAAAAAAATTATTTTATACTTTTAATTTTAATAAAATTATTTTTAAAAAAGTAGCAGGACCGACCCATAGGCTAGTCAATTGTCATCCCTAAAACGGAATAAAAAGTGAGAATCAGAATAAGAATGGAAATACTGATTATGCGTATTTGGCATCTAAATATTATAAATGAGATTATAGAAATTAATAGTTATATTTGATATCAAATATTAAGAATATTAATGACAAATTTTTAATTATGTCTGATTATTATGTAATTGATTTTGTAAATAATTAATTAAAATAATTTTATTATTAATAATAAAATTTAGTTTTTAATAAATAATTAATTAAAATTATTTTTAATAGTTTGACATAGATAGAAATTACCAAAGGAGAGATTGACTAACATTCACTGTCATCCATTGGAGTAGAAAATTGTTCGTGAGTCCATTGCAAAATTAAGTTTATAAAACAAACATTGTATTAGTCACTGAAGGAAGAGTTGGAGTGTAGCACCCCCTTATCGTTACCTACCGAAACATCCTTAGGACATTCCAATATATATCCTACAATAATGGTGCGCTACGATCAATCACTATATTCACTTTATATGGCATTATATCTTTATTCACTTATAAAGTATCATAAGAAAATCACAATATTGTAAAAACCAACTTTTTCCTCATTTCATTGCATAAAAACCGAAAGTCTACATTGTGTCTTTCAACATTTCCTACATGTACATCATCATAGCCTAATACAAAAGTGATATGTGAAAGAGGAAAATATACAAAATCTATCTAGTCTGTCCAAAAATTCTAGCTGACCGACCTTTGAGCCATGATTTCTCTTGCCAAATCACAATCTACACGGCTGGTAGAGCCTCTCAGTAGCTAGAGTCATCTCTCGGTCCTGAAAAGTCAACGTTGCAACTTTGGTAAGTTTTGCGAACTCAATGAGGTAACTATCATCGATGGTTCACTCAATTCATGCAACACAACATTTTACATAACATATCATTCACAACTTTGTACTTTACACAAGTATCAAATTTTCACTTAAGCATAGACAAATTTGGCATTTCAATCCAACAAATATACTTAACAAAAGGCATATGAAATAATCATGAGACTCTTTTCCAATCATTACGTTGTTGTGATTGAGTGCCTAAACTGTCCTGTATCTATTTTGGATATCAGGCTCATTGATAACTGTCCCTTATCTGATAAGAATATAGGGCTCATTTTATATAGTAAGCCTTAGGCTCTTAATCACTTTCTGAGCTTGAGACTTATTTTCACACTTTAAGCTTTAAGCTCTGATCGGTGGCTACTCTAGTCACAACTGTCATTATCTGATTGTACATTCATGTATGGAATGCATCTATCACAATCAATCATATTATGAAGCACATAGTTCATCCCATTCACATTCAAGCAGCACTTCAATATCTTATCACATTTCACAATCATTGGACCTTCTATCCGGAAATCAACACAATTCAATTTACATTCATTAAGCAATTCAAACATAATCTAACACAAACAATAATTGAGTAGAACCGTCTAGGTTACTCACAAGTTGTTTCTGAAACTAATGCCTAGAAGCTCCAGCAACGTCTGGAGGTTGACGTTTCAATTGCTTCTCTATATCAAATAACATACACATATATCACAATTTGCACAATTATAAGTGTTTAATAATGCATATGTATGAAATGAAATATGTACAATGCATGTTCATAACAATCCCGGGTATCTTTCCATCAATTTCATCACAAAATTGTTCTCATATCAAAACTCATCTAAGTATAATTTATACTTAGGCTTATGCCTCACTAAAACAATTGAAATCACAATTACTTTCAGATTTTTCCAAGACACACTTTCGAGTCTACTGTTCACGTTCAATCAAAAAGTGAAAGTGATGTAATTTGGTCATACTCTCTTCTCGAAAAGTGTTCCTCTATATCTTATGTTTCTATTGACACCAAAATCACTCAATTTGGTTTAGTACATTGGAAGATATACCTCAAACATTTTCAGACTGCTCTTATCCAAAATAGTATACTATATACAACTTCCATCTAGAAATTGAACATCTTATAGGCTGAATCACAATTTGAATTTTTCATATGATTTCTAGCCCTATTCCTCTAGTTTACTCTAAATAAAAAGTCATCTCATTTGGAATCCTACAGGTCCAAATATAATCAAAACACTGAAGTATGTTCAGTAAAATAATCCTATTTACACTGTTCCAACATATTCCCACATTTTCATTTGATCAATCTTTTTTAAATCAATTCAGAATGCTACAAATCTTTTTGGAGAGATAGAAAAATGTGTTAGAAATCTATTGCTTCAAGAATCAAGTCATTTGGACGTCTAGAGAATAAGTTATGGTCAAAAGAAGCAAGACTATTCAGTAAAAGAGAAAATCTCAAATGCACGAGAGTGCAAATTTCACTTCACCTCCAAAGTCAAGAACAACAGTGCATTTTCGCTATATTCAAAAGTCACCGTCGTGATTATGCATGACGGTGCAATTCCACTTCTTCTTTTCCACCGACATCTCAACTTCTAAACTCTATAACTTTTGATCCAGAACTCTAAAATTTGCAAACTTTATATCAATGGAAAGGTAAAGGAAAGATATACAACTTTCATGAAGACAATTTTGTCAAAATCTACCTAGATCAATACAATAAATTCATGGAAGTTCAGATCAAAAATTTTACTCTTTTAACAATTCATTCCCAGTAACTTCTCAGATGACTTATATTCACTAAAATCCAACACTCAATTTTTATTTATAGTCTTTCTACTCCATTTCATTCCACTCATTCATCACAACTTTACACTACCTCTAAAAAATGCAAATTAATCAAGTTCGATCGAAAACATCAAATAAAACAAATATCAATAGTTGAACTCTTCATGCTTTGCCATACACCATTCACTGCATTTTCAACTTTTGTCCATATTCTCTATTTTCCTCTCAACTTTCATTTATATACTCATTCCCATCTTAGATCATCATTTTACAACTACTATTCAACTCACACATCATTTTCTTTATCAACTCCAAAATACTTACCCATTCACGTACACACACATATATATACATGCACAGTGAATAGAAAACAGAGCATATCAGCATATCACCTTTTCATACTATAATTTTTCTACACTAATCTCATACACCATTTCATTTCTATTTCAAACTCCAACAATCATTTCTACACCACCTGATCACTAACAATCCATCAAATAGTAAATAACATTATATCCATATTTTCCCATCCTATTTACACAGTATTCATAAATATACACGTAAATCCCATGTTCATGCAGATGACAGTAATTCATCAAATTTATTTCATAAATCTATAACTCTAAAGGATTTACTCAATATTTACTTGTTAAAAACTCCAAGATCTGCAACTATTTCAAAGCCCTAAACTCCACGCAATTTCACATATACCACTGTATAAATTGACTAGCTTCAGTTTTTCTTAGGGCAGAAGAACTATTAGCAGTGTGGAAGTGGTGTGAGATATGGAAAAAGAAAACTCTTAGAGGGTATTTGATGAAAAACTTTATGTATTAGAAGAAAATTTGAAGAAGGTGGCTACGAAGAAGGTAACTGGAAATCATACTTAGCCTTTTTAACTCTCAGAGAATACAACTTACTCTCTAACAAATTATAAAAAGTAACTTAACTAAGTCAGTGACACTTATCACTTTCCCAATTGTCTAAGCTCTAACTAAGTTCTTTATGAACTAATTCCTTTAACTCTCATCTTTACATTCCAATTATCTCCACTATTATTGATTCTTATTCCTATTTTCCATAAATTTCTGAAATTATTCCTCAATTCACAAAAATTTAAAAATATAACAATTCCATTAATCAATAAAATTTCCAATATAAATAAATTCAAAATTCTCAAAAATCACAATTCAATCCAATTATACCCGAAATTATTTATGAATGCATGTACAATTATTTTCATGTGCAAGATTTTACTATTCACGTGTATGTGTATGACATATTATGCATGAGCATGAAAATGCATTTCTAACCTCTTATTAATCACTCATATTTACTATTCTAGCCTCCCCTCAGGTAATGGGATGTTACATAGAGAATATATTTTAATATTAAGATTAATTTTGTTTTCCAAAAAATAAAAGGTCAAATTTGCATAAAATAATAAAAAAAAGTTAAAGTCTTATAAGTCTACAAGATTCTTGACTTTATATTTTTACAAAGAGATTATTTCTGTAAGTCAAACTTGTTACTTTACGATTATAAAGGAACAAGTTTACTGGTCATTTCAAGGCTCATACTCTTATATTGAATAATAGAAAAATAAATAACAATGTGTGAATGATAATTGAAGGTTAAAATGATTATATAAACATAGCAAAACTATTTTGATTCAATTCAAGATCAATAAGTCTTACTCGAATCTAAAGGAGAAAGCTCATACTCCATTTTATAAGAATAAGTTTGACATTCTTTTAATATAAATAATTAAAATGATTTTGTTGTAATTAATAGAGCTAATAATATCATTTTAAAATCTCTTTAAAATTAATTTAATATTATCTTAACATAAATATCATCACGTAATACATTCCTTCAAAACATTTGATTAAGGATGACAAATATAGCTCAGCCCACTAGGCTGGCCCGGCCCTACCGAACTTTCGCCCAGGTTGATCAAGCCACGAGCCGAGATTGCTTGGCCCAACTTGGCCCTAAGCCAACAGAAAGGTACAAAATGACGTTTTTTATTTTCGGCCCAACCCGACCTATGCGTGGTTATTCTCGACAGTGAGTTTAAATTCTATCAAAGGAGGTAGAAGAGAGGAAGGATTAAGGAAAATAAACATGTGATTGACAACTAAAGATACGAATATGAGTAGGGATGTCAAAAATTGTTCGGGCCAGTCTAGTCAGGTCCATGGTCAACTGGTTTAGCCTGGTCAAACTAGCCCAAGCATTGGACCAAGGTACAGCCGGCCTGTGGCCCACCCAAAGTAACCAAACAAAATGACGTCATTTTGTTTGGTGCAAAAAGGTGTCGTTTTGTATATGTTTAAAATAACTTCCATCGACAAAACGACATTCGTTTAATTTATAAAACAGAACTTAAAACATAAGACAAAATGGCGTCGTTTAATGAAAAGCAAAATGACAAAACAATGTCGTTTAATTTATAAAAAAGAATTTAAAACATAAGACAAAATGGTGTGATTTTATTGAAAGCAAAAACAACGTCGTTTTTCTTTTCATTAAACGAAACAACGCAACAGCCAATAGTCCCTCCCTTCCCTGACTCTCACCCAACTATTGCTTTTGTTACTCTCACTCACACAACAACGTCGTAGTCCTCTTATTTTTCACTCCTCTATTCTTCATCCATTCTTCTTCTTCGTGTCACGTTTTTCCTTCGTTCTTCTTCTTCGTGTCATCTGTCCTTTATTGTCGACCATGTGAACTATGAAGTCACCATTGCTCAAAATAACCAACGTTGAATGGTGCAACGTACTTAATAAGGTGATCTCTTATTCTCTCTTCTCAAATTTGGTTTTTTATTAATAGTTGATTGTTTTGAAAACATATTTGGCTAAATTGAGAACTTTGTATGTTAATATTGGGAATATGAGATAATGCATGCATAATGTTTGATGAAATGTCGCACTCTTGATTGTTAGTCATTTTGTTTCTTTACTAGATCACGTGGTAGTAGACGTTGGATGTGATGATAGTGAGAGAGCGAAAGAAGATTGCATATTGCTTGTTAATGTGTTACTAAAATGTGTTGTGATCTGATTTGCGGACATATTTGTGTATGTGAAAGAAGACTTCAAGTGGCTGTGTAAGGAGAATATGTGGGTTAATTATTTTATGCAATGCACAAGATGTGCGGCTAGAAACTTAAAAGATGTGCAGTTGGAAACAAAGACAGAATCTTGGTTGAAGACAAAATCTTGGTTGAAAAAGAAAGATTTAGGATTGCAGAGTCGTTCCATTCCATCTTCTCTCTCAACTTCAACTGTTGAGAGGGCACCCTAAATTACCCTTCCATAAACTTCTATCCTTTAGCTTTCTTAGCAACCTTACAGTAATTAAAAGCTTTTTGTTCACTTTTTTTCACTTTATGACCTATTGAATCTTTTTTGAAAAAAAAAATCTTACAGTAATTCTGGACATGTGAATTACTACAAGAGACATGCCACTGGTTGGAACTAGTAACTTCAAAATTCAGGAAAACTAGGAGGAATTTTAGGTGGGTATATGGGCAAAGCAAATAAAAGTTGTGCATGAATGTTAGGCATGAGTTTTTGTTTGTTTCAAACAGGCAGCATAACATTGTCACTCGTATATCTTCATATGACATCTGAGCTTAAGAAAGTGTAGGTTTGCCTTGAGTTTCAGCAATCCCAATCCATTACTCGGAGAAGCTTGTTTGATGTTTGTAAATGATCAACCTAACTTACTTGGACATTCTAGTATATTCAAAGTTAACAAAGTCCTGAATTTTGGTACTTATTATGGTTCAGGACGATATTTAGCATGATGATTAATTCGTACATTTTTATATTTGTTAAATTGTCTTAAAGAACGAATGAGAATTAGGAAGTGAATATTGGATTCCATAAATGTGAACAGGATATATGGATTCCATATATTGATTGTGTTTCGAATAGATAGGAACTTTGAATCTACAGAAATAACTAGGTTGATTCTTTGATTTTCTTGAACATTTTGTTTATATGGAATATTTTAAATATAATGTAGGCAAAGTATTTTGATTAAGAATATGTCATTTCCTAATACATTTTTATTTCTAACCTCAAATATTTATATGTTTTTTGTCAGATGGATGAGCATATTCCTTCAGTTGAGAGCTCTAATCTAGTGTTATACGTAGAAGTGGAAACTTCTATTCTGACACCAAGTAACGATAGAAGTTCAATTATAACTCAAGTTACTCAACATAAAAGTGAAGTTTGTAATCACTTTAAGAAGACTATATTGACCGATGGAATTGAGAAGGCAGAGTGCAATTATTGTCAAAAGTTGTATTCGAGTGGTTCAAAAGGTGGAACGTCTCATTTAAAGAGACATATGGAATCATGTACTAGAAGGAAGATCGTTTTAGGAGGTCAAACATTTTTTTACCTCTAACCTTATGAAAAGAAAGAATGAAATGATCATAACAACTTTTGACAACCATAAATCAAGGATTTTGATGGCTAATATGATTATTGGAGATGAACAATCATTGTCTATGGTTTAAAGCAAAAGATTCAAGTTATTTCTTGATTAACTCCAACTGACTTTCAAGGTTGCAAGTCAGAGTACATTGAGGAATGATATTTTCAAAATTTACAAGGACAAGAAGAGAGAAGCATTAAGAGCATTGTCGAGTGTTCAATGACGAATTACCAAAACAACGGACATGTGGACAGCCAATAACTAAAAAAATGGTGATATGGCAATGACGACACATTATATTGGTAATGATTGGAAGTTATGCAATAGACTTTTAATGTAATTTATTTTTTTAATATTGTTATTATTTACTTTTTTCATTATTTTATGAATTTATGATTCATGTTGTTATGTTTTTTCATGACAGATTTATTTATGTACTGACACCGTATACAAGTGAAAAATGGTAAACTTGTTGAAAGACTGTTTGATGAACTTGAACATCAACAACAAAGTATCCTTCATCACAGTCGATAATTGTGGCACAAATGATGCTATGATTGAGAAGTTGAAGGGTAAGATGTGGGTTGGGAGCTTATTGGCTGGAGGTAAGTTATTTCATATGCATTGTTTTACGCATATTCTTAACTTAATTGTGAAGGATGTGTTAGAGACGATAAATGAAGCAATAGAGTGTATTCGGAATAGTGTTTTATATTGGAATGTGACTCCTAAACGCGTTGATACTTTTAAAGATGGTACACAAATTTTATGCATTCCAAATTCAAAGAAGTTGGTTTTGGATTGTCCTACTAGATGGAACTCAACCTTTAATATGTTGGAGTCGTCATTCCCATATGCTCAGCTGTTTATTAAACTATTCGAAAGGGATTCTCAATATACCTGCATACCATCATAAGATCAATTGGACTTGGCTAGAGAACTTTGTGTAAAGTTGAAATTATTCAATAATTTGACTAAATTGTTATTAGGAACAAAATATACAACTTCGCACTGTATCTTTAGCACTATGTCCAACATAAACCATGTTTTATCATTGTGGATGTTTGACTCTAATGCAGTTATTTAGAATATGGCGGAGCGGATGGTGGAGAAGTTTAATTCTTGTTGGTCTAAGGTTGGAGATATTGTTGCAGTATTATATGTGTTGGACCCGAAATACAAGATGGACGGGGTTAATATATTTATAATGCATTGTACATTGGCAAAGCTCAAGAGCGTCTACA
Organism: Erythroxylum gracilipes; assembly: GCA_026413385.1. Classification (NCBI taxonomy): domain Eukaryota; kingdom Viridiplantae; phylum Streptophyta; class Magnoliopsida; order Malpighiales; family Erythroxylaceae; genus Erythroxylum; species Erythroxylum gracilipes. The sequence goes on from JANZLC010000200.1 coordinate 7,145,530, forward strand.
TACAATGAAACAGTTATAGTATCAATTGTTTAATGATTATGAAGTCATAATGCAACAAACTCGTGATCAAGATGTTAGTAGTGTTGCAGGTAGTTTAACTCCGACTTCAGTTTCAAATTTAACCTTTTCTTCTGACTCATTATTGATAGATTCTCTTTCAATTTTTTAAAGAGAAAAAGGGTTAGGATTTCTTACAACATGATGGAGTATGATAAATATTTTTCCGTAGATTGTGTTCTTGAAATTGAAGGTGAGTCTTTTGATATATTGTCATAGTGGAAGATGTCTGGACATAATTATCTGATCTTGCAAGTCATAGCACGAGACTTTTTAGCTATTCCTTCATCCACCTTTGCTTCAGAATTTGCATTTAGTACTAGTAGTCGGGTAATTACTCCTCATCGCGGTCCACTTCATTATCGCACTGTGTAAGCCTTTATGTGTGCTCAAAATTGGTTAAATAATAAAGATATTGATGGTAAATTATTTTATTTTTAATATATTTATTTTATCTATTTTATATTATCTTACGTAATATTGTGTTTTTTTATTTTCTTACAGTCACAGGTATTAATGCGGAGGGGACTAGTGAAATTATTGAAGGTTATTTTGATCAAATATATGAAGATGAAGGTATTTTTAATTTTCTTTTGATTTAATATTACATTACTAAATATTCTTTTTATTTAAATATCATATTACTAAATATAATGTTTGTACATACAGATGATTTGATCCAAACTATTGACGATCTTACCAACAAGTATAATTATTCAATTAGATGCTCTCTCACTCTCCACTCTCCAGTCTATTCGGTATGATATTATCTTAATTTTGTAAATTGTATCATTTCTTGTAAAATAATTTAGATAATCATTCATGATCAACAAAATTTTTCCATAGTTAATGAATTTTGTTTTATCAAAACTCTCTTACAATAATTGATAAATTATTCAAGTAAAATTAAAATTCGTAATTAATTAAATTGAAATTCTTAACTATAAATATTAACTTAATGAACTTTCCTAAAAAAATTTAATCAATTGAATTAAAATTCCTAATTAACCATAACAATAAGTACATCTCAATATTTTAATTTTAAAATGTATTTCCTCATTAATGATATACAAATGTATGTAGCACCCTTCAATCTAAACTTGACTTAATGATTTTTAACACAAATTGTGTTAATATTTAGCTCATTATACCTAAAATATCACTTAAAACATTAAGAAGTTAGTGATGTTATGCTTTCATTTAATGACTTATAGTTTTATTCAAATGAAATATTAAATGGTTTAAATAAAAAGGTATAAATATTTTGTAATTTAATATTAGATAAATTAATAACTTTATTATATCATAATTATATGCTATTATAATTTAAAGTTGTGACATAATATATATATTAAAAAGAAAAAAGGTGAAAATTTTATACATTTTATGAAATATGGTATGCTTATAACATTCTAAGGACGAGAAAGATGTAAAATTAAACTTATATCAAGGTTTCAAGTAAGAAATTACTCTTAGCAAACTTTTAATTTGAGTGACTTAGGAATGAATCTCCTAATATTAGAATTTTAAAAGAAGAAAAAAATTATGAATATAAATTTAGATTAATTAGAATACAATGATTTTAGAAAAAAGTAAAAGAACTATTTTCAAAAGTAATAAAAATAATAATTTTTAAAAACATATCAAACGTATTTATAAAATGTATTATAGTTTTAATAAAATAATATTTATTGTCAATATAATATAATATACTATACGTATTTATTTTTTAACTCAATTATATATTCTTTTGAAATTGATACATTAGGATTAATAAAGTGATTAATTCATTTTAAGATTAATATAAATACATATATGCATGATGTATATATTGTGTAAATATGAAAAATAAAATATCAAAGTTTAAATACGTTAAGAGTAATCATGATATTAATTTCTTTTAATATGTATAATAAAAATATAAAATTTTACAATGATTATTTAATATTAGATATAATATGAAAAGGCAATAATATTTACACAAAAAATCAACAATAACTAAAAGCACAACAACTACATCAATTAAGAGTTTTGTACATAATTTATAAAAACATTAAAAGTTTGAAAATATTATATTATAAGCTTAATAAATGTATTTTTTTAAAATCATATTAAAAGAAATATAATAATTTTTTAACACGTAAAAATAATATTTGAAAGAAATTCATTGTACTTAGATAATAACTTTTTTACATTTACATTATAATTATTTGTTATAATAAAATTACAAAATTAAAATTAAATTCACTTGTTTGTAGGGAATAAACATGACAACATTATCTTAGCTACATCTTTTTAATAAATAAATATATATTGGTTCATATTTTATATAAATATTTTTTTATAGTTTATAGGTAATTCCATATTACACTAATATTTATGCTATAATTTATAATTTATGAATTTTAAAAAATACAACAACTTTTTCAAATTCTCTTAAAATAAATGTATAAAAAATTTAAAAATATATTAAATGTTTGGGCCGACTGAGGCCTAACGGGTTGCCTATGGGCCAAGTGGGTTGTTGGGGCCTAGCCACGGGCTGGTTGACTTTGGGAAGCCCACGGGTCACGGGTAGAATCATTCTAGCCCGACTCGGCATGTTGATATTCTTAAATATGAGCATCACTTAACATTAAAAAATAAAAAAGAAAATAAATATTATTAGAGATTGGAGGTTAAGGGAGTAGCATCACATTTTTCTTTGCATATGTTACAACCAAGTACTAACCCCAATCACAGATCGCCACAATACATTCCTTTTTACTTTTCTATACATTATAAATTCAGGTCGGTCATTCTTAATGTTTTATGTCCCTTTTAAATATGGGAAATGCATTTGTCATAGGTCTAAGAAATATAGCATTTTTATAGAGTTGGACACGAGTTCGCTCTGAGGATCTCTCATCTTCTCACTTAGTTAAAAATTGAATGTCGCAGAATCTAGGACGGGGTTTGCGCCAAATTTTGGGGAGTTTACTCAAGACTTCAGTTGACCTAAAAAAAAAGTTATATTGAAACCATTCTCTTGAGGTTATTAATATCATTTTATCTTTTTATATAATTCTAATTTTTTTATGACAAATATCATAGGTCTTTTCAATTAAGTATGAGAGGTCCAACTTTAACATACCTATCGTGAAGGGAATCAGTACGATGACAGCCTGACGGTTATAACTTTTTTCTGAGCTCGGGTCTGCATTTTCTACGGGAGCCTCCGATGAGGTTTCGGGAGCTACTGCACCAAGACGCGCAAGAAACACTATATTTTAGAGCTTTGAGTTAATTTTGTGTATTTTACTTCCTTTGCAATCAAAAAAAAAACTTTGAATGTCAAGCAAGTTAATTTCTCCGTCCTTGCACTTTCAAGTAGTATGTTTTTCACTAAAGTACCAAAGGGCAATCATGAAAGACCAAAAGAGTAAGAATACGTTCCCTTTCTCTTTTCCTCTTTCCAAGTCATTACCGAGTTGAAAAATACCATCTTTTCTTTTGATTTTTCGAGCCGTTTCGATACTTTATTATAACTTTAACTTCTTTTGGGATTAAAATCCCTAAATCAATCCCTCGACTCTCCCTTGTTATTGTATCTCCATCATCCGTTCCTTATCTTAGGCGCTCTACAAGAATAACGCTACGCTTTTACTCGATTCTAAATTCATTATCATCCATCTTATCTAAAGTCGAAGAAACAATAACTTCCATTAGGCTCAAGAAGCCTAATATGAATACCATATTCAAGTATGAACTAAAATATATAAAACTTGCACTATTTCCCTAAGTCTTCAAGTTTAACAAGCTAGGTTTCTTGGCTTTTATACTCATACTGAATTTTGATCAGTGAGTTGTCGTGATGCAAAGGAGGAGAGATCGCCAATTGACTTCTTCTTCCTTGTCTGCTTGGAGATCGTTTTCCTTTTAGATGGCAGTAGCTGGATATGTCATTAAAGGGCCTATCTCAAAGTTATCTCCTGATAGCATTCTCTGTGTAGTTGGTGTGTCATATTTTACTCCCATATATTCCTCCATCCATATGTGTTCCTTTTTTTGAAAATTCTATAACATTCTTCTATCTACCAAATTGGAGATCAAATCTTCTGTTTTATCTATTCTATTTTTCCTATTTCAAAATAATCTCATTCATCCATTGCAATAAATTAGATGGACGAGATTATTTGGGCACAAGGGAACATACGATCTGTTCCGACCAAATTATATGTACAGTACTCCGAACGGTTATTTTATTACAATTTTGTTGACTTTCTTTTTAAATGTTACCCAACTGTTAAGGGTTTAAGTTAAAATTTTGTAAAAATCTTTGGATTGAAAGTAACAATTTTGTCATTCTTCTTTCTTTTCCTTATTTTTCTTAAATCCCCATTTTAATAAATATTTTTTATTTTAAATTACTCATAAAATAATTTGTAATATTAAAATATTTTTATTGAATTGATTAATATAAATTGGTATATGATTGGCTGTTAAACATATAAGAGATTGTGTATAACTGTTATGAAATAAGTTTCATAATAAATAATATTAAATTAATTTAACAAAAATTAATGAAAATCCTTTTAAATACTTTTGAATAAAACCATTTTCATCCTACAATTTACTAAAAAATTAGAAGCATTTAGTTATAAAAGCTGTGCCACCTAAGCGCACACTGCACCCCAATCCTGCACATCCCCAGGACAAAGTGTGCGCAATGCGCATCCTGCTTATCCTAAGACAAACCCAAAATCACAAACGTTTAATGACAAAAGACCACAACTAACCATATTATAATAATAATAATCAAATATCTATAATTTCAACAAAGAGGTTTGTTACATGATTTAAATTGGATGTTCCACACATTGTTTAGCAAGTCTCTCGCGTGACGAAAAGCAACATACGCAAGTCACAAACTAAAATCCATACTTCCCTTAAGTAAGCTTATAACTGTTTACTGAGAAACAGTCCCCAGTTTTTGTTTTTATTTTTATTTTATATCACACTCAAAGCACCTCTAGAGAAAGAAACCACACACTAGTCTAAAACCAACTCTTTCTTTCTCTTTCTAGTTTCTATATTTATTTATACAATCATATATATAATTTATACACATTTGTCTCTTTAGCTGTGTGCTGCTTTGATTTGAGAGTGCTAGCTGGCATTTGGATCTTAGTGCATTTGGATGTCAGAGAGGCTGTGAGAGAGATAGAATCAGATCGGCGATGGCAGAGGTTTCCGGCGACGGAACGCTGACGGAGGTTAATGGCGGTGCGGCTGCAGGGACTCCGACGACGGCGCCGCTACTGACGATGTCTGGATCCTTCAAGGATGGGCCTAAGAGCTCGTCGAGAAGGCGGACTTCGGTGAGGCGAAGCTTCGACGCTGATAACGAGTTCATTACTCTGTTGCACGGCTCGGATCCGGTTAAAGTAGAGCTCAATCGACTAGAGAATGAAGTGAGAGGTGTGAATGTGGTTCGATCTAGTAGTGTTTCGGTGAATTTTGGGCCGTATGACTGTTTTTGAGCTTGATTTGGTTAGGTTGAACATGTTTATATATATAACTATGTGGATTTTTATGGTTGCAGATAAGGACAGAGAGCTAGGAGAAGCGCATGCGGAGATCAAGGCCTTGAGGTTCTCTGAGCGACTAAGAGAGAAGGCTGTTGAAGAGGTCCTGATTTAGTCTGTTTTAAATTTATTATCATTTATTTTGATGTTTGGTAATTATTGAAGTGATTGTTTGATGTGGTAATCAATGAGCTTAAAATTATGCCAAATCTGACAGATGAGGAGTATTACCTGTCGTCTTTTAATTTTATTGCTTATTATGCAACTAAGTTAATTGTTTTGAAAGAACCAAACGAGTAATTCTGTTGTGTTTTATGAGTGGGAGATGAGGTGCTTCCTTTGGACAAAGTTGATATCCATCAATTATTTCTTAATTTAAATTAGGGGTGAATTCTTTATCTAGTTGGCTTTCTTAGCCAACAATTGGAATGATTATGAACTAGTGGCAGCATTTGTTCTCATTAATCTCAAGATTCTTTTAATTTCCCACTTACCTTGTTGAGATTGACTAATGGCTTGTTGTTGATTGAGTATTTATTGGAGGGGGAAGTGAACATCTGAAAGATGAGGAATCTTACCCATTGTCTTTTAATTTTATTGCTTATTATGCAACTTAGTAAGTTAACTGTTTCTAAAGAAACAAATGAGGAATTCTATCGTGTTTTATGTGTGGGAGATGAGGTACATCCTTTGGACAAAGTTGGTATCCAATAAGTATTTATTAATTTAAATTTATGGGTGAATTCTTTATCTATTTGGCTTTCTTTACCAACAGTTGGAATGATTATGAACTAGTGGCTGCATTTGTTCTCATTAATCTCAAGATCCTTTTAATTTTCCACTTACCATGTTGAGATTGACTAATGGCTTGTTGTTGATTGAGTTTTTATTGGAGGGGGAAGTGAATTGTTAGTTGGTTCTAAATTTAATTATTGATTGAGTTTTATCGGAGGGAGAAGAGAATTGTCAGCAGGGTTTAAATTTATTTGTTGAGTTTGTTTTTATTGGAAGGAAGAGAACTGTCAGTTGGTTTAACTTTGTCTCTTTCTCCTTAACTAATTACTGTCATGCATTCTAGACCACTCACTAGATGGTTTATCATGCAGATAGTTACACATGAGCTGTGGTCATTCGGTTCCATGTCCTCATGGTTTATAACTTGGATAGTCATGTGTAACATTCCATACGGCTTTCTGTATTGAATTGGGATTCAGGTTGAACTTGAATACATTTTGAGCTGGTTGAAACAGAAAGGTCATTATTGAGCGTTTTAAGTTTTATTCTAGTTATATCATCCTATGTGTTTTGCTGATATTGCTAGGTATGTGGTGCATGTGCTGAATTTTGGAACACATGTATGTTAACATGAATAATGTCTTTTCTCCCTTTTAGCTGCACATACTTCTGTTTAATTGCCTATTCTAATTATTATGGAACAATTGTCTGATTTTGTGGGTTCCGATGTTATAGTTGACTGATGAACTATCAAAGGTGGAGGAAAAGCTCAAGCTAACAGAGTCTCTTCTAGAGAGCAAAGTATTCCTTCTTACATGACTCCCTTTGTACTAATTTTGTCAATTTCTGGTACAACTATGTGTTGTTTATCTATAGTTACTTTGCAGAATCTAGAAATCAAGAAAATCAATGATGAGAAGAAGGCATCCATGGCAGCTCAGTTTGCAGCTGAAGCTACACTTCGAAGAGTTCATGCTGCTCAGAAGGATGATGATATGCCTCCAATAGAGGCAATTCTGGCACCTCTTGAGGCTGAGCTTAAACTTGCTCGCCAGGAGGTATGTTCATCAATTGAGCTTCTTAACTGTGCCTTCCTTCTTGAAGAGTCCACAATTGTCTATAGATTTTCTAAAAAATTTCTTGTTGCTCATTGGTTAATTCCAGATTGCAAAACTTCAAGATGACAATAAAGCACTAGATCGGCTAACTAAATCAAAGGAAGCAGCATTACTTGAAGCTGAAAGGACCGTTCAATCTGCCTTATTGAAGGCCTCTATGGTTGATGATCTTCAAAACAAAAACCAGGAGCTGATGAAACAAATAGAAATTTGCCAGGTATTAGACGTTTTCTTGATTCCACAATTTTTGGATTGCTGCAGTTTTAACTTATTGTGTAGTCAATTTGAATGAATTTATATCTCTGCTTTTGTTTGTGCCAGGAAGAAAATAAGATTTTGGACAAAATGCACAGGCAAAAGGTTGCTGAGGTTGAAAAACTTACTCAGACTGTAAGGGAACTTGAAGAGGCTGTTCTTGCAGGCGGTGCAGCTGCCAATGCTGTGAGGGATTACCAGAGAAAAGTTCAGGAGATGAATGTAATGTGTAATTCAATCATAAATGTTGCTGCATGCTGGGGTCAATTTATCTGTCATGCCTCCTGAACATTGTTGCATATAATATTGTATTCTGTAGGAGGAACGAAAAACTCTTGACCGAGAATTAGCCCGTGCAAAGGTGACAGCAAACAGGGTAGCTACGGTAGTAGCAAATGAATGGAAAGATGCTAATGACAAAGTGATGCCTGTAAAACAATGGCTTGAAGAACGGAGATTTTTGCAGGTTGATGCTGATGTTTAGTTTTGTTTCCTTCCCATGATCCTTTTGACGTCGTTGTAGTAGCTAAAGTTTCAAGCACTTGCCTTTTGCCTTCCCATCTTCTGATGATACTTAATGTTGTTAATATAGGGTGAAATGCAGCAACTTCGTGACAAGCTTGCTATTACTGAGCGAACTGCAAAATCTGAAGCACAGTTGAAAGTATAAATCTGTTTTTGCAAGCCAAGTCCTAAGTGTGTTTGTTATCTACTTGTCCTGACATAAATCTCTGCTTTTGGATTTTTCAGGAGAAATATCAGTTGCGACTTAGAGTTCTAGAAGAGAGCTTGAGGGGCTCTTCAAGTAATAATCGTGGTGTGGTGGTAGATGGGAGAAGTGTATGTAACGGACCTTCACGTCGTCAGTCTCTCGGTGGTGCTGATAACATCTCAAAATTGACCTCCAATGGATTTTTGTCCAAGAAAACACCATCACAGTTGAGACCTTTGTCCTCTGGCTCTAGTACTGTGCTAAAGCATGCAAAAGGAACTTCAAAATCTTTTGATGGAGGCACAAGATCATTGGATAGGAGTAGTAAGGTGCTTTTAAATGGAGCTAGTCCCCATCGGTCATTCAATCAACCTTCTGATGTGATCAAGACCACTGAAACACATGATGCAGTGAAAGCAAATCTAGATGATAAGGCCAATGATTTCCAACTAGCAGTTACAGAGGACAGTGTTTCTTGCATACTGTATGATTTGCTGCAAAAGGAAGTCATAGCTTTGAGGAAAGCTGGCCATGAAAAAGATCAAAGCCTTAAAGATAAGGATGATGCAATTGAGGTTGATATTCTTGACCTGTATTCCTTGCATTTTGTACTTAATAACTATCTGGTTAAGGCTTTCTTTGATCTTTGATTTCTCAGATGTTGGCAAAAAAAGTAGAAACATTAACTAAGGCAATGGAGGTTGAGGCGAAGAAGATGAGAAGAGAAGTGGCTGTTATGGAAAAGGAGGTTGCTGCCATGAGGGTAGAGAAACAACATGAGAGTAGGGCAAAACGATTTGGTAATTCCAAAGGGCCTGTAGGTGCTGTGCAGCTACTTCCAGGAAGGTAATTGCAGTATGAAGCCTTTCCTGTTTTCTCTTGAGCTCTTTCAAATTCTGTTGGTTGCATCATGATGTGAATGTCATTTGTTGGAGCATGTATCTTTAGTATTGAAATGATTTCAAGCCACATAATTGCCTCTGAAACCATTTACTCTCTTATACATATTAAAAGTCTTCATTTTGCATGTTTCACATGCTTCAGTGTATTTCATAAATCATTGAAGCTTGCAATGTTTGTTGAGTTCGTTCTAGCCATTATGTAGTGTAGTAAGGTGATAAAGCATTTGTTGATCTTTTTTGTTTCATTGCTTGCTCTGGCTTTGTTCTAGCTGGATGTGCTGACGACTAAGTTTCTCTAAAAGAAGCAAGTTGCATGTACTGCCGTTATCCTTATTAGTCCCTGCCTCTTGACAGTAGCACTTAGTAACACCCACAGAATACGGACCGGGCCAGGTCTGGGGTTTTTTGCCAAGACTGATCAACTCCATAGATCTTAGCTATTTTTATAAGCACCATGGCTTCAAACAGAGCCAGTCTATCATTCATTTTTGTTTTACCCAGACATCATCTTATTTTTGTAAATGGTATCAGCAGGAATTTGATTTTCTTGCAGTACACACAATGGTATGTTTTATCTACTGTGGATCGTGAGAAAATTGTTTAGTAATTTTCGGGCATATCACAAAGTTCTTGAGTATCTTTGCTATGGATTTACTGTGATTTAGGATGTTTTAATTTATATATGTTGTGATTATTACAAGTTGGTAAAAAGTCGATGGTCCTCTTTTGGCAGAAATGTAACACGCGGCGGGTTAACGCGTAGCACGCAATGACAATGAATCCAGTTGCTGAATCAGTGATTAGTAGTTCTGTGGAGCCTTGCTTTTTTTTCTTACATTTTTTCAGTCCCATCTATGATTTATCACATAAGTGTAACTTGCATGCCAAGGATCCTGTCTTCGTTGGAATTGGCAAGGAAAAGGAAATTCAGCAAAAGATCAGTGTTGGAGATCGGAATTGGTATGCTTCTGACATAGACAGTACTTCCGTGTAATAGAGATTGGAAAAGGAGGGTAGGAAGGTATTGACTTTGGCTAACCTTTTGTCAGGTTCTACTTTGGAGTGGGCAGTGGTGTGATTGTATAGGTAGAGTTTTTAATCTAGTTTTTATATATTCTCGACCAATTTGACCGTTCATATTTGTATTTTACAGCTAGTGTGGTTGCTTTCACTTCAGGTATGTTAATATATTTGTAATCAGATCAAATTAAAGATCCTGTCCTGTGGTTGTGTTACTCATCCATAGTTGGTTGGATGGTTAGAAATCTATTGCCCCATTGATAAAAGTTGTCCATCTGGTGATTCCCCACTCCCCTGGGTGCATACAAGGAAAATATTTATCTATTGGCTAGGTTCTGGGTTGTTTTTGTGTAGTAGTGTCCCGACTCCCGAGTGAGAATAGTCATGGTTTCTATGCCCAAAGACAATGCAAGTGTACGAATTTCTTTATTCTACAAATTAAGAAAGATCCTGGTAACGTCAAAAGGATGAAGCCGTGGCAATCTGAAAAATTAAGAGAAGGAATCTAAAGTCTCAAACGAGTTAGTTCGATTCTCCTGGTGCATTTGTTATCGAGTCATTCTTTCTGCTCTTGCCTTCTTGGCCTGCACACGTTAGCCAAAACCCAAAGGAAGAACTTAGGCCGAATTCCTTTGTATTAAGGACGGGGGATAAGTTAAAATTTTAAATTCAAAATTTTATAAAATTTTATGATGTTAATTAAAATTATTAGAAATATGAACCAAGTACTAAAATAGAATCCTCTGTAACTCTATTGTTAATATTATTAGTGTTCCAAAAAATATATTATTAAAGTGAATTCTAGTATACGTTAGATATTATTATTTCATGTGAGCATACACTAAGCATTTTTTACGACACTCGTTTACTTATTTTTACGATTCCCTCACGCAGTTTGGACAGCTAGTTCTTAGTTGTCCGAGCCATAAATGTTACAAACTGCAATTTTTTGAATTTCCAATTGCATTAATTGTTATAACTGTTTAAGCTTCAATTGTTAACTACCGCGACCACCTATCATTCTAACAATCTCTTACTTGAAGATTTGATTGAGTATCAATCATATTTTTACATTATTCTTTCTTTCTTGTCATTTGCATGTTGCTCATGTCTTTATCAAGTCACAAGAGGATCGATATCAAATAAACTTGTCAGTATTTGTTGCCTTTATCATGAAATCTGCTAAGTTATATTTGGTATGAATTTTTTACATACCTACAACTCCTTCAACTTTTTCACGAACGAAGTGATACTATACTCATTTGTGTTTGGTCTTTGAATGAAATGTTGAATTCCTTGTAAGATGCAAATCTCTTGTACCAACATTTTGGCGCCTGTTTTAAACCATACATAGATTTGTTCAACCTGTTAATCAAGTTCTCTTTGCCTTTTCTTCAAAACTTTCTGGTTAGAGCATATAAATTTCTTTTTCAAGATCTCCATAAAGAAAATATGTTTTTATAGCTAACTGTTCAATATATAAATCAAATGTAGCACACATTACCAAGATTACTCGAACTATAGTGAGTCGAACCACAGCGGAAAATATTTCATTGAAATCAATTACTTCCTTCTAAGCATATCTTTCACCGCCAATCTTACACGATACAGGTCCATTTGATCTTCATCATTTTGCTTAATCTTGAAAGACCATTTATTTCCAATAGGCTTTCTTCTATATAATAATGACACGAGCTCCTAAGTCTTATTCTTATGAAGGGCTTTAATTTCTTCTTGTATTATTGTCATCCACTGAGATGCATCTAAACTATTCATTGCCTCTTGGAGAGTTGATGGTTCCCCATCCTTAGTTAAAAAATAGTATGCAACATTGCCCTCCATAATATAGTTTGAATGCCAATCTGGTTGTCTTTTTGGGCGATTTAATCAACAAGTCTCTGGAGCTTCAGACTCTATTGGTTCTTGTACCTCATACTCTGGTGTTGTTTTAGAAGAATCCGTCTGGGATTCCTTTTCCACCTAAACAACAATAGTCTCTAAATCTTCCTTTGATGTGTTATCATCTTCCCCTTGCCTTTTCAGCTCATCTACAAAGCTTACATTCCTGCTGATGATAACCTTATAAGCAGTGGGATCTCACGACCAATACCCCTTCACTCCATCAACATACCCTAAGAATAAGCATTTCCTGGATTTTGGATCTAGCTTCGTAGTTTCTTGGGGATTGTACATTACGTGCATAGAACTTCCAAATATATGAATATTTAAATAATCAATTAGCTTACTAGTCCATATCTCCATTGGTGTCTTCAATTTAATTGCAGTTGATGGGGCTCGATTTACCACATAGTAAGCGGTATTTACAGCTTCTGCCCAGAAAGTCTTTATAAGCTTGCAGTTGCCAACATAGCTCTAGTTCTCTCTAATAAAGTTCTGTTCATCTGCTTTGTCACTACATTTTGCTAATGAGTGTATTTTGTTGTGAACTGTCTTTTGATGCCTTCTTGCTTGCAGAATTGATCAAATTCATTATTAGTATATTCTTCTCCATTATCTGTCCTCAAACACTTAATCTTCTTTCCAAATTCAAGCTCTACCTATGCTTCGTAAGCTTTGAAGGTTGTAAAAACATCTGTCTTCCTCTTGATTGGATACATCCAATATCTCCTAGAATAATCATCAATGAAGGATACAAAATACTTCGCTCCTCCCAAGGACTAAACTGGTGCTTGCCATATATCACAGTGAACTAATTGTAAAATTGATTTGCTTCTAAAATTTGAGGTGTTGAACTTTAACTAATGTTGTTTGCTTATAACACAATGCTCACAAAAAGGCAGAGATACCTTTGTGAGCCCTGGAAGTAGCTTTTGCTCAGCCAGAATCGTCATTCCCTGTTTAAACATATGCCCAAGTTTCTGATGCCATATCATTACACTCGAACATCCTAAAACAATTGACACTTCTACCTCCTGCAAAATTTCCCCCTTTAGCATATACAAATTTGCAGCTATCTTTTCTCCCTTTATAAGTACAAGCGCACCTCGTATTATTTTTATGATCTTGTTTTCAATTTCAACCTTCCAACCAAGATCATCCAGTTGTCCTAATTAGACCTTCCACATGCCGCGCTCCTTGAATAGTACGAATTATATCATCATAAAACTTCAGCTTGATGGTTCCTACACCATTGATCTTTAAGTCATGATCATTACAACTGTATACAGATCCTCCTAAGACAGGTTCATAATGATAGAACCACTCCCTCCGAGAGGTCATGTGAAAAGTAACTTCTGAGTCGAAAAGTCATACATTAATAAATCTTTTTCTGTTTTCATTTGCTATCACTACCTCACAACATAGGACATTACCATCATCTAAAGTTCTCGCCATATTTCCTTGAGGATTGGAATTTTTCTTTAAATTCTAACAATATTTCTTCAGGTAACCTTTCTTGCCAAAATTATAGCATTTTAAATTCTTCTTACTTCTTGATTTTGATATACCATAATTTTGGCTTACAATTTGACCTTGTTCTGTTGATCTTTCTGTCATCACCGTAAAGGCGTCCACATGTTGTGAACTTGCATTTCTGTCTTCCTTATTCTTGCACCGATTTCCTCTTCTAGGACAACAACTACAACATCATCGAACACTAGAAGATCCGTAAGGATATTATTTGTTAAGTTGATCATACAAATCAGGTAAACTTTGAAGTAGAAGCTCAGCACATTCATTTGACTCTATTTTACAACCCGTCGAAGTGAGTTGTGAGAATACAGTATTCGAAGTACTGACTTTCTTAGTCACCGAAGTAGATTCTGCCATATGAAGAGTATAGAGTTTACTCTTAAGAAAAATTTGCTGTACAGTGATTTGGCCTCGTACAATTTTGTGAGATGATTATAAATCTCCTTTGTCATTTTCTTCTCTTTTATGCTTGACAACACGACATCTGCTAGTACCAGATGAAGATTTGCAATAGCATTCTCATCCATCTTATTTTACTTATTATCATATGTGAATGTGGCAAGTCTTTCGCTGATGAGCGCTAAGCAATTATCTTTTCTCAAGATAACCTTTATCTTCAACTTCCACAATGAGAAATTACTCTCATTGAACTTCTCAATCTCAAATTTTGTTGTCATTGCTTCTATCATGAACATAACTTTACTCCCACTATTTCACGTGAATATAAATTGTGCTAAAAAAGTCATCGTAATTTTCTCACCACAACTCTAATACCACTTGTTGCGAAAAATTGATCAGATTATAGCAAGTTTACAGCTAAATAGGATTGAAACTATAATAATGAAGAAATTGACACATATATATAGTGGAGTAAAAACCACGAGCACGAAGAAGAATTTCAATATAAAAAATAGGAGTTATAACCTCTCTATATTTTACAAAGAAAAATACTTAAATATTTCAAGAAATAGGAGAAACACTCTCTAAGGAGATTAAGGATTTTATGAGAATGGATTATATGCAAATGAATTGGGGAGGCCTTTTTATAAGTCTCTCTCATACAGTTTTGGCCTCCTTAACATGGTTTAAACTAATGTTTTAAAAACTGGACTGGACATCAAACCAGTCAAAGAAAAGGTTTAAGGTTTAAAAGTTTAACCAGTATTAAACAGCTATAAAACAGGTATATAATAAATAATAAATAAAAATTATAAGAGTAAGTAAAAATAAAATATTTTATTGAAATAAAAAATACACTAATGTAAAAATAAAATATTTTGTTGAAATAAAAAATATACTAATGTCTATTATTATATAATGAATTAATAATGAAAAAATATGAGCCTAATATAAAATTTAAAATAATAATAAAAAATAAAATTGTATTTTTAAAGGACCTGTGTTTCATCATCTTTAAAACCTCCAAAATTTTTACCACTGTATAAAACTCGTAAATAATGCTTTTATTCAACATACGTGCACCACTTAGACCTTGGATGCTTACTGGAGACTTCAACTCTATTCTTTTCGCGGATGAGAGGAAAGGGGGTCCAATAAGAATCCGAGGGGGTGCCGTCTGTTCCAAGAGTTCATGTTTGCGAAGGGTCTTCAGGATATTGGGTTTAATGGGCCGAAATTCACCTGGTGTCGGGGTCCTCTTTTCCAACGATTGGACCGAGCTGTGGTTAATGGTGACTGGGAGATTTCTTTTCCAAATACTAGCGT
>JANZLC010000200.1:7171522-7191798 GCA_026413385.1 Erythroxylum gracilipes
TAATTATTTTAATTAATTAATTAATTATATTTTGTAATTATTTTAATTAATTAATTAGCTTTTATCTTAATTAATTAAAGTTATTAATTAATTATATTTTATATTTTAATTAAATATATTTTAATTAATTACATTTTAATTATATTTAATTAAAAATATTTAATTAAAAATTAAAAAATTAGTGTTAGTAGGAATCAAACCCATTCCTCCCATACATGGAGGGTATGGACCATTACTTAAAATTTGAGTATGAAAAAAACTATTCAATCAATCATAATAACCAACCAATCATTACCATTCATTCTATTCCCATTGATTTATTCCCATACCCCTTAAGTCATGTCAACATCAAAGTAACAAAAATTGTACAATTAGCATGCTATGTAGTTAATTGTATTGGGACGGAAATTTTTATTGGCAATTTTGGTCTGGTGTAACCTGATTTTGACTCAGGTTGATTGAGTTATAAGTCAAGTCGGATCAACCTGTGGCCCAATCGAAATAACAAAAAAGACATTTTTTGTAAATTTTTTATTAAAAAAGTAATAATAGGCTGACTCGGCCCGACCCACCAATAACTCATGTGTTGGTGGGTAGGGCCATGGGTTAACAAACTCTTGCCCGTAGGGCTACGGGCTAGCCCACGGGCCATCCAATAACGAGCTAGATTAGGAGTAGTCCCGTCCATTGACATTATTATAAAAATCTAAGATTTTTAGACTTTTTCCTTCTATCTTATAATATCGCCTAAATTTTCTAGTGTTCATACTAAATGATAATTCTGGCTTAATGTAAATGTCGTCTTATTACTATTTTTAAGACGTGGAAAAGTGAACTAAATCATAGCGGTAATAAAGAAACAAAAAATGGAACATATGAAGCATACAAAACCAAGTAACCAACTGGAACAGCACACAAAACTATCCAGCTACCGTTCAATGTTCAATGTTCAATGTTCAAAACAAAACAGTCCATCCACTACCCTACCTAACTAAAAGCAAACCTCTTCTCTTTCTTTTTCTTTGATTAATCCATCCCATAAAAGAACAATAATATTAATGGGATCATCTCATCTTCTTTGCTTACAACAGCACTAGAATTAGAATTTCTAGTCTGTCTTCATACCACGGAGAGAAGAGAAGAGAAGAAGCTCAAAAGTCTTTATCCAAATGTCAACCAACTCCCCCACGTCGCCGTCTGACTCCCACGCGCCGCTCCTTCGCCCCCGCCAGGACTCAGCTACCTCCTCAACAGCGCACCGAGCCTCGCTGGCCCTGCTCCTCGGCCGCGCCACCGGCCGCAGAGGCCCTTCAGTTCTTGTTCGGGAGTCGGCGGCGCGTGAGCTGGAGGAGCGTCGCGCTGACTGGGGCTACGCGAAGCCGGTGGTGGCGCTTGACATGCTCTGGAACACGGCGTTCGTTGTGGTTTCGATTACGATGCTGATAGTGACTGCCGACGAGAAGCCCAATACTCCTATCAGGCTGTGGATCTGTGGGTATGCATTGCAGTGTTTGGTTCATGTTGTGTTGGTTTGGTTGGAGTATCGGAGGAGGAACTTTAGGAGAGTTGCTAGAGACGATGAGAACCAACAAGACGTGGAGAGAGGGAATGCTGATAGTGAAGAAGAGGATGGTGAGGACAGGGGTTCTTTGAGTTCTACGCGATCAAGGTTGGGTTTTTCAACTTGCAATTTGATGTTCTTGTGGTTAATTTGCTTAAATTTTGTTGTCATGTTATGTGCAAATTGGAATGTTTTCTTTTAGGTTAGAGAATTTGTTCTTGCTGTCAAGAGGTGTAAAGGTGGTTTAAAACTTAAACAGAAGATTTTAGTATAGAGTGATTATTATATTTAGATTACACAACTCTTGTATTGTCATCATTAACATTTAACATGAAAACTAAGCATCAGAGTACGATCTCTGCAAAGCCTTGACATTCCCTTTAGAGATTCTTAACTAGATTGCAGCAATTTCCAAATTTCAAGCATGCTGTTAAAATTTTCTAGAATTTTCCCTCCATTGTTTTTGGAAGGCTGAGCTGGTACTTTGCAGTGGAATACTTGGTTTGCTGCACCCGGAACCTGAAAATTCAGGCCTGTCCTTGTGTACACTGGAAATTCCTGTCTCAGTGTTTGTGGCATGGCTAATCCTGTTTCAATTGTTGCTAATTCTTCCATTAACTGACAAGGATTCTATGATCCAACAGTGATTATATAGTTCTGTCTCATCTTTCGATGATCACTGACGTTGCTTCTACTCTCATCGTTTATGTCTATGATAAGTTCTAGCTAATATACAACAGTGATTGAAGCACTATATATTCTAGACAAAATTTCATTTTCATTTTTGTTGAGAATATTTTCTTTAAGAATGGATTGAAACTTTAGGCAAAACTATATGGTTCTAAAGTCATATCTGAAACACTATGTTCGTTCTACCATTTCGGAAGTTTCGTTTAGATTCATGGATGGAGATTGAGTGCATCCATTACACTGAATGCCTTCCTTAAATGATGTACATACTTGAACCCATAGTCATTTAGCTAGAAGATGACTAAATTAACATATATGTTTCAGTTAAGTTGATGAACAATTTGGACTCATCTGATTGGACATTTTATATTTAGGCTTGTGGCTTCTCATGGGACTTGCCACCTCTTCTATCTTCTGTATGTCTAATGGGGAGTGTGTAGTAATTCCTAAGCTAATTGATAGGTACCAGGTCTTTGACGAATCTCATCATTTATGAATGTTCAAAGTTTTTGGATATTAATAACTCCTTACTTTTAATGTTTTTAGAATCTTTATTTTCTCTTCAACAATTATTAGGATTTCCGCAGAAATAAAGGCTTTAGTGTGACAGCTGTATGCTTTTCGGATAACACGGTCATTGCTTGGGCCTGCATAAAGCTTGTTATCCCCATTGATTTGTATTCCTGACAATAAAATGAAGCCGCGATCTCTTTTACTTGATCTAACATTGGCAGTTACTAAAAGGTGGTGTGCTAATAATTTATAAGTTAGCTGACCGCTTGATGCTTTGGTTACTTCATTGTGTAGTGTTACTAAACGATGTGAGTCGGTGAATACAATGGCATCATTTCTTTGGTGGATAGTTGGGTTTTATTGGGTAGTCTCTGGTGGTGACATTCTCACACAAGATGCTCCACGCTTATACTGGTATGCCTCTGCATTTCTTTTATTTCTGTCTTTTATCCTTTCTTTCACAAGTTATCACCAAAATTGTAACGAACAAGGGCAGAAAGTAAGTCTTCCTGATCAGTTTTTATTTCAGAGCATTAGTCTGCATAGAATGATGGTTTCTGTTACTTTTGCATGTTAATAAAAGTTTTAATAGTGTTGTGGATTTTATACTGTTTCATGTTAATAAAATTTTAATAGTGTTGTGGATTTTATCTAGCTGATTGAATATGGAAATCTAGGAACCAGTTCAGCCAGGCCTGTCAAATGCTAAAAATCAAGAAACAAAGACTTGGTAAAAAATCTGATTGGCTGATTGTCTCTAAAGTTTGAATCATACCCAAATATAAACTTTAAACTCGTAAGAGTCATGTAAATCTTTTATGCTTTGCTTATGATCATCGAATATGATAAAGTTATTTAAATTTAACACTAATTTCTTGTTTTACAATTTTAATT
Source organism: Erythroxylum gracilipes (assembly GCA_026413385.1). Lineage (NCBI taxonomy): Eukaryota > Viridiplantae > Streptophyta > Magnoliopsida > Malpighiales > Erythroxylaceae > Erythroxylum > Erythroxylum gracilipes. Next base: position 7,175,181 of record JANZLC010000200.1, read on the forward strand.
CCATGCAAAGTCATGACAGTGTGCACAATTCAGCAAAAAGTATTGTCCTCAATTTATAAAGTTTCTGGAGGATTATACGAGTGTTTCATCCTAAACAATATGATTGTCTAGAAGCATAACGTAAATCATAAATCTGCAAATATTATGCAATCCAATGTCTAACTTCTAATAGCAAATCAACCCAAGTTGGCATTAATAACAAGCAATTGTTTGGAGAAAGACCAAACTAAATCATCCCACTATAACTTACAGTCTCAGGGGAATAACCTTCTTAAGGCATTATGGTAGTCTTCGTATCAAAAGAATGGAGAGAATAATAAAGTCTAGCTTCCAAATTTTCTGCGATGGCTGTCAAGTTGAATTTCATACATTTAGTCAAATTCTTATTTATTTAAGACTTTATGGTTACAGATTTCTGTTTAAACTGACATTTGATTAGTATATGTGGCACATTGTACATTGTTCATCATTAGGGTCAATTTAAGTTGTTTTGGTCGCTTTAATAGTTAGAGGTTGATTTGAATAAAAACGAAATTAAAGAGTAATTTAATGAACTCTGAGGGTATGTTTGGGCTTTTTCCTTTTATGATCCTGTCACATTGCTACAAGGGTTATTTATTAACATAATTTTATTAATAAGTAAAATTCCTTTAGCCCTTAGTTATATTGTTTATTAAGCTACAAGTTATTTCTTTTACTTCCAAATTATCCTTAAAGAATATTGTAGAGTATTAATCATGAATGGAACTGACAAATTTTGGTATAAATGCTACATGTTGAGCTTGTTTGAGCTTTGAGCTTTGATCCTTGATTCTTTTTCGTCATCAAATTTACTCCATGATGGTTTCTGGAGCATTGAGCTTTTGCATGACAAGTTAATTGACTTTCTTTTTGAAGTAAAGAGCAATTTTCCCTTCCAAAACAACAAACCTGTTACTTTGGGCTTAGACCCAAGGGGCAAAGCCATGGGTTGAGGTTTTGCTAGGTCCTAGAATGGATTCTTCACGTGCATGTAGAAAGAATCCTGATTTGTCATGATATTTTGTCATATTAATCTCACAAGAGAGAGTTAGTTTGCAGCAAATATTATAGTATCTGATTTTGTATTTTTGCAGGTTGGCTGTGGTATTTCTGGCGTTTGATGTGTTCTTTGCAATCTTTTGTATTGTTTTGGCATGTCTGATTGGGATTGCACTCTGTTGCTGCTTACCGTGCATTATAGCGATTCTTTATGCTGTTGCAGGGCAGGTATGAAGGGGTTTGCATTTTCTTCAAATTGATGATCAAGTCCTAGTAAATGGATCTCTTTAACTGCCTCTTGGTATTAGAATTTCTCAAGTTTCTAACTGAAAATCCTGTGCTTGTTTTGTGAATTTGTAGGAAGGTGCATCAGAGGCAGATCTTAGTGTACTTCCAAAGTACAGATTTCAAGAAACCAAAAATAGTGAAAAGGAGAGTGTTGGAGCTGGGAAAATGATTCCTATTGAAACTAGCAGTGGATACTTGGCAAGTGAACGCATACTTCTGCATGAGGATGCTGTAAGTTGACAGGAGATAAGAATTAGAATTGAGTTTCATAATGACTCATAACATTGTTCGATTAACTAATCAACTGTGTGAATCATGGGAAATTATTGAACAAATATATTGCAGTTACAAAGATGAGATTTAATAGGAGGTGATCGACCATGAACTAATTAGAGTAGCTGGAAGAAGAAATAATGATGATATTACGACACTTAACAATGGATTGGAAAAGAAAAGAAATAGAGGTAGAGATTAGGAAAAGGAAATATAGACCCAAAACTTTATATAGAACGTTGAGAAAGAGAAATATAATTGAGGTACAGATAAAAGAAGTGTATGTGAGATAAGGTTGTTAATTGAAGTTGTTAATTGATTATGTCCAATATATAAACAATGAATTAGAAGAAGAAAAAATAGAGGTAGAAGTAAAGGAAAAAAGATGGACACAAAGATGATGAAAAATATAACTTTGAGATAAGGAAGAGAGTAGAGTTAGAGGAAGAAAAGAAAGATATTTTGCGATTGGAGAAAAAGAAAAAGAACAGAGGTAGAGATAAAAGAAAGACATGGAAAAAGGGTGTTTTAGTTATGTTAAAAATAAATTTGTTGATTCTATGATTAGAATGATAGACTTCAATTCAATTTAATTGCTTAACTGGATGAAAAAATCAAATCCACTTCCTTTATCTTTTATCGATTTATAATCGAATTCTACATATTTCAAGTAACAAGCTGTTAGATAATAACTAATAAAGAACCACGTTAGGTTAGGTTTAAGTTGGTGGGAGTTCTGTTGTAAGTTAAGCAGTTCAGTCTGTGAATGAAGAAAGAAAGAAGATCCTCTGAATTCTGAATTTCAGTTTGTTAAGTGTAACACATTGTTTCTATGCCAAATCCTGGAGTCACTCCCAGTTTTTATAACAAACCCATGGAATCATTTCCATATTATATTCTTTCTAAGCCTACTGCAACCCTTAAGTTACAGCTTAATGTTTTTTTTCAAATAGTTTTGACATGTTTTATGGCCTTCCTACATCAAAGTTGCTCTTTGGTTAGAAGTACGCTAAATCTGACAATTTTGAGGGCTATAGTAGGGCATGGCATTGCTATATGTTATGCTGCTATGTTTTCTAAGAAATTTAGTGTTATCTTATGCTAACAGTCTTTCTGTTAGTTAAGGATAAGGCTGCGTACTATTAGAACTTTTCAGACTCTGCGTTTCAGTGGAATTTTTATTGGGTGGTTGTTGTTGTTGTAGTGAATACATCAATATTATGTCAATACAGGTGCAGTAAATTGTGTAAAAAGAAAACGTTCCAATGTGCAATTGGCAGCAATTTCTTGATAGAGACTGTAAGAATGTTGTTATCAGCTTGATAAGAGTACTGGTGACGTTGATATTACACAACTGCTAAATCATACATCAGTAACCAGTACAACAAAGAAAAAAGATCATACATCGGTGAGAAGTAAGATGGATTTTCATGCGGCTGTGCTTGTGGAGACTTTTCATTAATAATATTAGTTCTAAATTCTAATGTTTGGGTTCATTCAATCATGCTGGTGATTTTTATTGTTTCTGGTCCGACTTCTCTTCCTTTTCTCATGGGTAGGAATGCTGTATATGCCTAAGTTCATATGAGGATGGAGTGGAGCTTCACACACTTCCTTGCAACCATCATTTTCATTCCACGTGCATTGTGAAATGGCTTAAGATGAATGCTACATGTCCTCTCTGCAAATACAACATTCTCAAAGGGAATGAAGAGTGAAGAGATTCAAGTATAAATCCAACTTTATAGTGTTCTTGTTGTCTATCTGTACAGAAGAAATCACGGTTCTCCAAGTTCCGGTGAAGACAGTGGCTTGACAAGCCTCCGGCGATGCCTGGATTCATTATATGAGCTTTTGGACCCTGTCCAGAAATGAAGTCACATTCACATTTTTCTTTTGTCCCATTCCCATCTATGCCTGTGCTATTTGTTTGTTTATGTTGTCAAGACTAGCATCAGCTTACTTTTGTATACACAATTTAACTTTTGGTCCTGTTATGTGATTTTAGCCAGTCATGTAATAATTTTAGCCGCCTATACATTGGAGCGTGTTCAATTCAAAGTTTGTTTTGAAACCTTACATACTTCAATTGGTGTATGTTTGTGTATTCTTTGCTCCAGTTTTCCACTTCTGTTAAATATTATGCGACAACTGAGCATTTGCCATTGTTAGCAAAATGTTTCTGTATTATCAATTAATAAAAATGTCGCATCCAGGTGGCTGGAGTAGCTCAGTTGGTTAGAGCGTGTGGCTGTTAACCACAAGGTCGAAGGTTCAAGCCCTTCCTCTAGCGGGGCGGTATCCTTTTTCGCATCTCAAGATCATTCACATTGGAATTCAATCAAAATCGTCATGTGTAATGCTATTGCTTTAGCTTTGTTGGTGGAGGATAAATGTGGATTTCAGTTCAAAGTTATGACAACCACTTTGGGGATGCTAAAGAAATAATCGGATGATAATACATGGCATTGATAATCATCTTTAACGAAGAAATTTTAGTTTCAATTTTTTTAAGTCGATTTATTTAATAACAATAATTATTAAAAATTAATTAATTAGTTAATTTTTACAAATTTATTAATTTTTATTAACTAAAATAAATCAATTAATTTTTATTTGTAATTAAAAGCAAATTCTTTACTAAATAAAAAGTGATATAATATTTTGTAATTATGTTTTAAATTATTTAATTTTTAGTCAATTTTATAATAATCTAATATATTATTGAATTTTTTAAACTTTAATTTTTTATATTATTTCAGTTCAATTCTCATTATTTAATATAATTATTTGTGTTATTAACAAGGATGGATGTGAAAATAAAATGGATGTCGATTGAACCGGTGGGAGACCCGGAGCGCAACGAACTTAATCCGCGCCCGGTTTTGAAAATTTTGCCAAAAGCTTGCCCGCCACTGAAAAGGGCAAAAAAAAAACCCTAATTTCTCTCAGCTCCACACCCAGGGTACTACTTCTACTGCTGCTGTTTTAATCAATTTCAAAGATTTTGCTCCCAAATCCAAACAACATTGAAAATCACCACATACCTATCTAAATCCTCGGAGTAGTTTTTCTTGTTTCAATTTCACTGAATCTACTAAGCCCACGCCTTAAACCCCCTAGGGTTTTCAGTTCAAACCCCCAACGGGCCTCTTTATCCTGGAGCTTTTCATCTCCGCGTTTTCATGTCGCGGGAGGAGGAGATTGTTCTCCGTGACGTCACCAATGCGGGTCTCGTCGTCAGTGACCGGATTGGGCGGGAAGTGACGGCCCAGCTCGACCTCGAAGAGGCTCTTGAAGCTTCTAGATACGCTAGTCATCCTTATTCCACCCACCCGAGAGATGTACTAGTCCGAAATTTCTTCTCTTTTTTATTTCCCAATTCCATAACTTTATGTGCCTGCTTGCCTTTGCCTTTGTAATTGCAATGTTGAATCACTGATTGGTTTTGGGCTACTATTTGGTGACTGAGAAGATGCATTAGGGGAAAATTAATGGTGGCGTGGGTTGTTGAATTGTGGTAGGGAGTGACAGTGCATCTTCTAGTATATATTTCTCAGAACTTTTAATCTGGATTAGGTAGGATGGTATCATGCGTTAGTCATATCTTCAGATTTCTTTCTTTTTCTTTTCCTAATATTTGATGTTTGGTTTCTTGTTTTCTCTTGATTGACTGCTCTTTGGGCAGGTATCCAACCACAAGGCTTCTCTCCTGGTGCTTTGCGCCTCTCTCGTTTTTTATTATGTTCTTCTTCTCTTTAAGATAATGTATCTGAATTGCACATCTTCATACACAGGGTATTGCACCTCCCATTTAATTGTATCTTGATATTCTTGGTAAATTGATGTGTAGTCTGCAGCGCATAGATTGATGTGAAAGTGGCATTCTTTTCAGTGGAAATAATCAAATTTCCTTAGTTCAGTTTCAAAAACTTTTAACCTTCTTTTAACCCTTTTAATGTTTCTAAATCAAAAAAGTTTCAGTCATTTCCTTGACAGCCATTGTCACACCTCACTAACAAATGCCTAATGTCCTATTATCCCTTTTTTTTTGGCAGTGGCCTCCACTGATTGAGGTAGGAGATACCTGGGAGTTGCCTCCTGTTCTCATTGAAAGATATAATGCAGCTGGAGGGGAAGGAACTGCTCTATGTGGAATTTTTCCTGAGATACGCAGAGCATGGGCATCTGTGGACAATTCATTGTTCCTATGGCGTTTTGATAAGTGGTGAGTTTATCTTTGCAGCACTACCAGGCTATGACATAGGTAGCAATTATAGATGGGTATCTTAAAAATGAATAAAGGAAAAGCATTTCTTTGTAATTATTTGATTTCCCTTTTTGGTCTGTAGTGTGAATTCTTTTCTGACATACATCTAAAAGTTTGAAGTTCCTTGCTTTTTTAATTGTTGGAGCATTCCTTTTGGTGTTAATATACTTTAGTGAAATCTTGCATCGATCTTTAAAGTAAGGAGCATGCTATGTTGTGTCTCCTTTTAGAATGGGCTGGAGTTAGAACAAAAGTTTATTTATTTGCTGCATGGTGGAAAATATTAATTGGCATGGTGAGGATAGTATGGGTTGGAAAATCTCCAAGATACCCTGTTCTGAAGTTCTTTTAATTCAAGCTCCTGTTCAAGAGTTAGTCAAGGAAGATTTTTTTTTAAAGTTTATGAGAAGTATTTGGAAAAATTATGTGGGCTCTAAGATGACAGTTTTGCTAGAGGATGAAGTTGTGATATTCCTAATGAAAGGTGCTATGGCTCTGAATAAATTTTTCCACCATGTTCTTGAAGTTTGTTTAATTATTGGATATCTAGTTTGGATTGTTGGGGTCTTCTGGGGGTTTTGGTTAAATAAAGACAAGTATATTGAATTCTTTCACTTTGTTAATCTTTTTGATAATGTTGGGAGAGATATGTAGTGTTCATGACCTTTTTTTTTTTTTTGGCTCTCATCTTAATCTATTGTTGTATGGCTCTTCAATCAGACTAAGACTGTAATTGTATCACGATTATTTGTCAACTTCCTTGTTTTATAATTCTAGTTGGTCTTTTCTACTCCTTGTAATGTGAGGTCATCTCCTACTCTCTGATATGGATCAAGACCAATCTTGATTTTCTGGTCATTAGTTATATCTACAGAATAAAGTTAAGCTGATGGTTAACACTCGGTACTTAAAAAGAATAATGCAATATTTCTTGACTTTTTGCTAGAGAATGTGGAATTCAGCCAGATTCAGTCAGATACCGAATCTAGAAAGATTTCTAAGCTTGATATTTTAAGATTGATTATTGCTAAAGTTCTTTCTTCTTCCTTATGTTATTCTAATTCAATTGTTAATTTAAGTAAGTGCTAATTATCTTTAATATTCTTGTCTTTTTCAGGGATGGACAATGTCCTGAATACAGTGGGGAGGAACAGGCCATTTGTGCAGTTGGACTTGCCAAATCTAAACCCGGTGTCTTTATTGAAGCTATTCAATATCTTTTAGTTTTAGCTACTCCTATTGAGGTGATAACAATCGACATTACTGGTATATTAGACATGTTGTTTTGTTTGAATGTGCCATTTTGTTAGATATTAATTATTTCATGAATGGAAGTTGTCAAAAAAGGTTTACAAGAGCCTGAGGGCAATAGAGTTAGGAGCTGTCTCTGTCTCTGTCTATCTATCCATGTTGCGAGTTCTGTTACATGTGGTCTATACGTTCTGTTTGCTAGGCTAAGAGTTTAGGAATAAATGTTAAATGCTATTTGAAGTACATAGAAGATTTTATTCTTTATTTGAAGTACATAGAAGATTTTATTCTGACTATCTATTTCTTATTTCCTCCTTAGAAATATAGTTACGAACTTGATACGTATGGTGTCAAATTGACATGCGGGCTTTGAGCTTTAAACAATAAGTTTGGTTTGTTTCATAGTTTGTGTCTGAACTGAAACTCTTATTGTGGAAGTGAGCCTAATTTATGGTGGCATCTTGTTGATCAAAGAAGGCATTCAGATGACAATTTACCTTTAATGTTTTATGCTTTTTAATCTTGGACCCTTCTCCTTTTTCTTTCCTACTCTTTATTGCTAAAACTTGGATAATGAGCAAGCAAGATGTGAGAACTGTAATAGGATTTAGGACTCTTTTGCTGTATCTTCTGTGTGAGGCTCTGTTGGATAAGTAGTTATGTACTTTTTGATTGGTTCTCATTAACTTTTCTTGTTGTCAGTTGATTCTTGTAGGAGTCTGCTGTTCTGGTGGTGGTGATGGTACTGATCCATATGCAGAGCTTTCATTGCAGCCTTTGCCAGAATATGCCATACCATCTGATGGCGTTACTATGACTTGTGTCGTATGTACTGAAAAGGGCCGTATATTCCTGGCTGGGCGAGATGGCCACATTTATGAGTTGCATTACACCACTGGTTCAGGCTGGCATAAACGATGTCGAAAAGTTTGCCTCACTGCTGGATTGAGTAGTGTCATATCGAGGTATGCTATTTCATTTATTTTGGAGAGGTGTACATGGCCATTAATTCTGCCGAATGTCTCATGGTGATGGCTTTAACTTATGTAACATAACAACAATTGACTTTTAACCAAGGACAGATCCTACCTGATAACATTTTAAGAACTAAGTGGTTATTTCAATGGTTTACGCTTAAATTGAGTACCTACTTTTGGGGTTCTTTAAATCAATATAAAGTTCAATTATTATCTTACATTTAATATGCTATAGGTCAGAACTAAGAACTTCTTTTGGTCTTAGGTGGGTGGTACCTAATGTATTCAAGTTTGGAGCTGTTGACCCTGTTGTGGAAATGGTTGTTGACAATGAAAGACAGATTTTGTACGCGCGAACTGAGGAGATGAAACTTCAGGCATTTCTTTTAGGGCCAAATGGAGATGGTCCATTGAAGAAGGTTGCTGAAGAGAGAAATTTGTTTAGTCACAGAGATGTGCATTATGCAAGCAGATATTTGACAGGACCAAGAACGCCAAATAGACAAACAAAACCATCTGTCGTTTGCATCACGCCTTTATCTACTCTGGAATCCAAATGGTTGCATCTTGTTGCCGTTTTATCAGATGGCAGAAGGATGTACTTTTCCACTTCTCCATCTAGTGGCAGTAATGGTGCCATTGGAGGTTTGGGGGGGTTTGATACTAGTTCTCAGAAGGCAAATTGTTTAAAAGTTGTTACTACTAGACCTTCTCCTCCTTTAGGAGTTAGTGGTGGACTTACATTTGGAGCTGTATCTATTGCTAATAGAACCCCAAATGAAGATCCCACACTAAAGGTTGAAACAGCGTATTACTCTACTGGAACTCTTGTCCTTTCTGATTCATCACCACCAAGCATGTCTTCTCTTGTAATTGTGAGCAAGGACTCGAGCTCCCAACCAGCAGGTAGCATGGGAACAAGCACAAGGAGTTCTCGAGCTTTGCGAGAAATTGTCTCTTCCCTACCTATTGAAGGTCGAATGCTTTTTGTGGCAGATGTTTTGCCCTTACCGGATACAGCTGCCACTATACAGTCACTATACTCGGGACTTTTTTTTGGATTTGAAAACTCAAGGGAATCCTGTGAGAAGGCATCAGGTAAACTTTGGGCAAGAGCTGAACTCTCAACCCAACATATTTTACCAAGGCGAAGAATTGTTGTTTTCAGTACCATGGGAATGATGGAAGTTGTTTTCAATAGACCTGTTGACATTCTCAGGAGGTTGTTTGAGTCCAATTCACCTAGATCAATCTTGGAAGATTTTTTCAACCGATTTGGGGCTGGTGAGGCAGCTGCAATGTGTTTAATGCTTGCTGCAAGGATAGTACATTATGAAAATCTTATAAGCAATGTTGTGGCTGAGAAGGCAGCTGAAGCATATGAAGACCCAAGAATTGTTGGAATGCCCCAACTTGAGGGTAGTAGTGCATTGACAAGTACTAGATCAGCAGCTGGGGGTTTTAGCATGGGACAAGTTGTGCAAGAGGCTGAGCCTGTATTTTCAGGTGCACATGAAGGTCTCTGTTTATGCACAACAAGGTTGCTTTTTCCACTCTGGGAACTCCCCATTTTTATGACAAAAGGCAGTTTGGGTCCATCTGATACTACATCTCCGGATGGAATAGTTGTCTGTAGACTATCTGTTGGAGCTATGCAAGTTCTTGAGAGCAAAATTCGCTCTTTAGAGAAGTTTTTAAGGTCAAGAAGGAACCAGAGAAGAGGCCTTTATGGCTGCGTTGCTGGTTTGGGAGATTTGACTGGTTCCATATTATATGCAGCTGGTTCTGACTTTGGTACTGGTGACAGGAGTATGGTAAGAAACTTATTTGGTGCTTATTCACGGAACGTTGAGTCTAATGGTAGTGGTACATCAAATAAAAGGCAGCGGTTACCTTATAGTCCTGCTGAGTTGGCTGCCATGGAGGTGGGTGCTTAATTATAACTGGCTTATCTTCATATTTTATGTCCAAGCTTAATGTTTATTGGTTTACAGGTGAGGGCAATGGAGTGTGTCAGACAGTTGCTTATGAGATCTGGTGAGGCTTTGTTTCTGCTTCAGCTACTCTCTCAGCACCATGTTACACGCTTGATTCAGCAGTTTGATGCTAGTCTGAGGCAAGCTCTTGTTCAATTGACATTCCACGAGCTTGTTTGTTCTGAGGAGGGTGACCGTCTTGCTACAATGCTAATATCTGCACTCATGGAGGTACAAATGATAGGATTATATATATTGCTTCCTAGGACCTTAAGTCTTTCACATTTGGTACTGCTATTCTGTATTCAAACATTTTCGTGAATTGATACTGATGCTTTGCTCCAGTATTATACTGGTCCTGATGGCAGGGGAACAGTAAATGATATTAGTGGGAGATTACGTGAGGGTTGTCCCAGCTACTTTAAGGAGTCTGACTACAAGTTCTTCTTAGCTGTGGAATGTCTTGAAAGAGCTGCTATAACTTCTGACCCTGTGGAGAAGGAGAATCTTGCTGGAGAGGCCTTCAATTTCTTGAGCAAAATTCCAGAGTCTGCAGATTTAAGAACTGTTTGCAAGCGATTTGAGGACTTAAGGTGAGTTCATTGTTTCATGACAGAGGCAAAAATGTAAAACTTGTATTGTTGTTGCTTAAATGTAAATGTGACTTTGTAGATTCTACGAAGCTGTGGTACGGTTACCCTTGCAGAAGGCACAGGCACTTGACCCGGCAGGTGATGCTTTTAATGACCAAATTGATGCGGCAACTAGAGAACATGCACTTGCTTGTCGCATACAGTGCTATGAGATAATTACCAGTGCTTTACGCTCTTTGAAAGTTGATGATTCCCAGAAGGAATTTGGGTCTCCAGTGAGGCCTGTTTCCACGAGACCTTTGCTTGATCAGGCTTCTCGAAAGAAATATATTTCCCAGATTGTTCAACTTGGTGTCCAATCATCTGACAGACCATTTCGTGAGTACCTGTACAGGACTATGATCGATTTAGGCCTTGAAGATGAGCTGTTAGAATTTGGAGGCTCTGATTTAGTGCCTTTTCTGCAAAGTGCTGGCCGTGAACCCCCACAAGAGGTAATACATTTTGATGTTCTGCTGTTTGATTATATAAAAGTAATAAAAATCCATACAAGGCATTAGGTATACATTTGGAACGTAAAAGTCAGAAAAGTAAGTTTGAATTACTTAGTACCAGCTGAAATTTTTATTTGGTCTCTCACAGGTTCGAGCAATTTCTGCTGTGATATCTGCAACATCTCCAATTGGCCACTCAGGAGCACTAATGTCTTCTAATCAAGCCAAATATTTTGATCTTTTGGTGCGATATTATGTCTTAAAGAGGCAGCACGTGCTTGCAGCTCATGCTTTGCTAAGACTAGCTGAAAGACGCTCAACTAACATGGGAGATGCTCCGAGCCTTGAGCAGAGGTTAGCAGATCTCTCTTTCTACTGTTGCTTATATTGATATAATTTGGTTCTTACCTTCTGTTTAGCTCTAGAATTTGCTTGATATGGTATTGATGCATGATCTTAACCAATCTTTTCTTTACTGTACCAAAATTGTCAAAAGTTCTGATTTTCCTGATTAATCATAATAACAGTGCTTTTACCTTTTCTCTAAGATTAGTTCAAGAAGGAAGTTTTTAATGTCCAATTCATATTCAAAAATAGTTCATGTTAGTTCTCTAGTTTCTATGATAGATTTATAGTCTTGTAGGCCAATGAGTGCAATACTACTGAAAAAAATCATCAATCTACATTTGTTTTTGCATTGGATGTAGAAATTATAAAGAAACCAAGCCCTTCATTGGATGCGTGCTTATTTCATGCTATTTTAAAATTTCTTACATTTCTTGGATGTGGGTCATTTCTGATATTACCTTTTCGTTATCAAATCAGGCGCCAATACCTAAGTAATGCAGTTGTTCAGGCCAAGAATGCAGGTGATAGTGGTGGTTTGCTAGATTCTACAAGGGGTGCTTTCGACAGTGGGTTGCTAGATTTGCTTGAAGGAAAGCTTGCAGTGCTTCGTTTTCAGATTAAAATAAAAGAAGAACTGGAATCTATTGCTTCTAGATTAGAATCTTCATCTGACATGCCTGAGGCTAATCAGAATGAAAGAGGCACTGATCAGGAGTGTGATACAGAATATACAAAAATTGCACGAGAAAAGGCCAAAGAGCTGTCATTGGATCTGAAAAGTATAACTCAATTGTACAATGAATATGCAGTTCCATTTGAACTTTGGGAGGTATTTCTGTTCCTAATCCTTCTGTTTTTTGCATGTTTAAATAATTGGACAGTGGATTGAAATTGTTTAGTTGAACACCATGTGCTGTTGAAGTATTTACTCATATTGACCTTATTGGTTCAAGGCATTATGGTTAGTTGCTTCAAAGATGTTTTCCTTTTAAGTTAATACTAGAACCAATATCTTTATTGTGTGAGCCATCAGAGGTATTATAGGAATAATAAAAAGATAATACACCACCTGTTACTTTTTCCAGTGCTATTTAACTGCCTTTCCATTTCTATGAGAATAATTAATCATGATATTATATTTTTCCGCTATCTTTGTTGCCTATTTTTACATGTGAAACACCTTGATTTTTTGTGTTAGAGATTTTACATCTTCAGCAACTTGTAAGATGTTAGAATATAAGCTTAATTAAAATCTCATTAGAATTTGTTTCCGGATAGATAAGCCTTATTTAGTAAAAACCTTGTATGAGTAGGAGGAGGAGAAGAAGCAACTACAAATAAGGTAGTGGTGACAAAAAGTTTTATTGCATGAGTTCTTATTGATCTATTGTTGACTTTCCCTATAAAAATCGGTATACCTCGTACAATAACTACCTAGCCCTATTGTTTTCTTTTTCTTGAAATATTTTTTGTTTATTTAGGGAAAACTTAAAAAAGGTATTGATTGGATATGACAAAATGCACTTTAATTATAACAATAAATAGCAGTTGCATTATTAAGTTAAGATGCCCGTTCTAGACAATTCCAATTTTTTCAAGTTTAAATTTATGTTGAAAGGACGCATTTGCTTTAAGTGGATTGATGTCTGCCCTTATATGTTGGTGCAGGTGTTGCTGACATGTCTATATACTTCTTTTTATTTTATGGTTGAGTTTTTCTGTAACCTTTTGTTTTTCTTCCTTCAGATATGTCTGGAAATGCTTTACTTTGCAAATTATTCGGGTGATGCTGATAGCAGCATTGTGAGAGAAACCTGGGCTAGACTGATTGATCAAGCTCTTTCAAGGGGTGGCATTGCTGAAGCTTGTTCAGTACTTAAAAGGATTGGTTCTAGCCTATATCCTGGTGATGGAGCTGTTTTACCTTTGGAGACTCTCTGCCTTCATCTTGAGAAGGCCGCTTTGGTGAATCTCAACTTCCTTCCATGTTCTTTTTCTCTGGTCTTAAGTCTTTGTACCGCAATGTCTTTGTGGTAGTTTTTTCTTTTTCTGTTAAAAACCTTCCATGAATCCTTTTGTGACAGAGTTATTGTTGCCCTCGTATTTTCATTTCATGCGTAAGATTTGTATATTAATTTCATTTTTTAGGAGAGAGTTGAATCACGGATTGAAATGGTTGGTGAAGAAGATGTAGCAAGAGCTCTCATTGCTGCTTGCAAGGGTGCAGCTGAACCAGTATTGAACGCTTATGATCAGTTGTTATCCAATGGAGCTATTTTGCCATCTCCCAACCTTAGGTTACGCCTTCTTCAGTCTGTGTTATTGGTGCTCCGTGAGTGGGCTATGTCTGTATTCGCTGAAAGGATGGGTACAAGTGCTACTGGCGCTTCTTTAATATTAGGGGGAGCATTCTCACTAGAGCAGAGGACAATCATTAATCAAGGGATTTGCGATAAGATCTCAAGTGCTGCAAACAGGTCAGTTTGTCTTTTCAGTTAATTGGTCTTTCATGCAATTCCAATCCATGGTGTCATGTTTGCATTGCATCTACATTAAGGTTTTTGAAATTGTCCATTAATTCAATTGATGCAATTGAATTAATATGGGAGAGTAGGTTGATTGGAATTGGGTTTATGATGAGTGTTGAAATTGTGGCTGAAAATTTGGATGCTTTCAATTGTTGCAACAACTTTTTAGCTTACAAGTATTGACTACTTATCTGATTATTTGATGTTGGATTGAAATAGTTCTGAAAGTGGTTGTTAGGATTTGCTTGGGATGCTAACATAAGGGCCCATAATGTAGAGATTTGATATGTTTTCTTTTCGGTTGTTCAACTCTCCAAGCATCTCTTGAGCAATTTGGTTGAAACTTCCGTGGCATTTAAGCCTTGGGGGATTTAAATGTGATTTTGGATAGCAATTATGCAAAATAGATATTTCCTGATCGGTTTGTTGTGCTTAGTTTGGAAGCTTTATATCAATTATTATGTGTTTACTGGGTTAAGCTCTGAGATCTGACAGTTCTCCATTTCTTTGTATCTCCATTCAGTACTTGGTGGCCACAGCCTTTCCAATTGTCTTTAAACTTTGTTCTGTTTAGATGGGCCCATTTTTAGGCCAAGAATGTCCCTCCCCTTGGCACCTGTCAGGTCTGAGCCTTGGATATCTGTATCACTTTGGGCTAAATCTTAAATGGTTTCAAGTGTCTTCATTCTGTTTGAGCAATCCAAAAAAGGGAAATGTTTGTTCACTTTTATGTTAACTTGTGGAACGGATATTATGCTTTTCACTCAAATTTTGGAATCTTCTAAATCTAATGAGTTAGAATTTAGCACTAATGTTATCCATTATTGATTTGACTTATTTAGTTGCGCTAGTTTACATTGTTTTCTCCACATTGATCGAACATAGTGCTTTGCATGAATGGCTGATTGTGCTACATTCTTTTCATTCACATTGTGAAAATTTGATTGTAGGTTTATGACAGAGGTTAGGAGGTTGCCATTACCCCAGAACAAAACGGAGGCTGTTTACAGAGGATTTCGAGAACTTGAAGAATCCTTGATAAGTCCTTTTTCTTTCAATAGATTTTGATCCTTCCATTTTTCATAATTGTTGTACGATCTTCTCATTATTGTTTCTGGTTGAATGTTGTATGAAGCTTTCTTCACAAACTAGATTGGAAATAAAGTTAATAGTTAATGGGTTGTATCATGCAAAATATGCATGTACATCAAAACTTATTCAGTTACAGTATCAAGTCTCCTCAGGTAAGTTCCTGATTGAATTCAATGTGATGGTTCTAACTAATAGGGTGCATTGTTTGGTACAACCCTTTGATATGATTTTGCAGCGGTGGCATTGTGTTGATTTTTATCCTCATAAAATAGACTTGTGGTTGTCAGAATGTCCTATTTGATAAATTGGTTCAGGTAATACATATTTCTGTAATGCCGTGTACATTGGTAACTTTTAATGTAGAACATAGTACAAGGTCTTTGAACACTATATCGACATGGAAAGTGGTCTGTCCTTGTTATGAAGTCAAAACAGTGATGGCAGTACTGCCGAACAGTTGATCCTGGGATTGGCAGAAGTGGAGCATGACAAGCATGTCGCTGTCTCTTTCCTGAGTGGGTTTGCCCGTTTCATTGCCATTATCAACGCTCCAATGCTGATGTTCTGTTGGTATTGAAACTTTAATATTGTTGCAGGAGCAGTAATGAAGCTTCGTTGATGAAAATCTGGTATCTTACTAGGTTTTTGCAAATTTTTTTCAGCATCTGGTAATTACTATAAGTAGAATCTTGTGTAAAATCTTGGGACTGGCATTGACTGTTTGATCATTGTAATCTTAGAATATCTTCTCTTGCAATTATTATGTTGAAATGAACTCCATTGAAACTTATTTCCAACTTTTCTGAATTTCAATCTATATTATGGCACAGGTTTTGTTTTGTCTAGAGTGGTATTGTGGCTATTACTTAGTAAGTTGAATGGTTGAGCGATTTTTTCTTTCTTAATTATTTGATGAAGCTCTATTTAATAATTAAAATTTATGAAGCATCAATAGTTTTTACTTATGTATTTTTTAACAACAAAAAGATGTGTTGGATCCCGTTTCCGGAACCCAACCTCGGATTCAACCACTTGACAAAATACCGCTAATCTTACACGTGGTTCCTTACTTAACACAATTTCTCATCTCAGATTGATAACTTTACCAAATCATTCAGACAACATTCATTAACATCAAAAGATGAATATTCACGAACTTTAAAAGCATTTTCAACCATATTACAACATTAATATCAATATTCGAAAACAAAAAAATATACAAAACTCCAAAATTCTCAAACATAAGTCTAAGGTCTTATTCGTACAACAGTTTTGGTTGAAGTACAACATCAATATAACCAAACAAATATCTCTACTTTCTTTCACCCGATCTTCTTCTCATTACCTGTGGATGGGAATGGAGGGGGTGAGCTTACGCCCGTGGGTAACAGGTTTATAACAAAGGATAAGCAAAACTCTTGAAATCTTTTCCCTTTTCTGGTCTTAGAAAACATTTCTTTGAAATCCGTAAAGCACATTTTCAAAAAGTTCTTTTCTTGCTGTAGTCA